>CM047817.1:8687037-9022756 GCA_026214975.1 Gentiana macrophylla
AATAAGTACATGTTGCATATTCCCTGACACTTATCTCATTTCTTCAATTCTCGACCTCGTATAAGAATATTAAATTGTCTAACATGTTAAATGCTTACTATGATGCTTTGTCTGATATTCATAGAGTGCCCCCGGTAGATTATAAAATTGAAGTAGATAGACTTGAAAATTTATTAAACACTTTGTATGTTGAATATGAGCGTATGTATGGAATAAGAAACGATGCGGTTCCCAATCCATCCGCAAGTGCTTCTACTAACCCTGCGGGTGTCCTGAAGGGACTTAAAAAGGTCATGGATAAAATGAGTTTGAAACGATGGGGAGCGCGGCAAATGGCGTCATCCGATCAACGTACAGAGATATCCAAATTTTTAAGCACAACATTTGAAGGCCGTGACACCGCATCCTATGATTTCGACTTCGACATATTGAAGTGGTGGAAGAGACATGCCAAAGAATTTCCAGTTCTAGCAATGATAGCGGTCGAGTTTTTAAGTTGCCTTGTTTCGACCGTCACCGTCGAACGATGTTTCAGCATGGCAGGATATGTGCTTAGCAATAAAAGATGTTCGCTTCATCTCACCAATTTAGAAGCAAATGTGTTGTCAAGATTGGGTACGAGCCGAGAAGAGGTGCAAGACATTGAGTCGAGAAGATGATGAGTCACAGTCAAAGCGGTGACATCAAACTTCGGGAGGAGAATAACAATGCTTCAAACACCGACATCGATTAAAGATACATTAATTTAAATCTTACTTATATATTTCGTACAATTTATAAAACAACTATAAAGACTAAAAAAACTAAAAAAAAAAACGATGTATACAAAAAAAAAAACCCGATAAAGACTTAAAACTAGAAAAAAAAAAATATAAACACAAAAAAAACAACACTATACAAAACTTAAAAAAACTATAGAAAACTATAAATAAAAAAAAAACACCCAAAAAAACCATATACAAACCTAAAAAATTGTATGAATCTAGAAAATACAAACACATAAAAATAATACAATAAAACAAACATTTAAAAAACTTTAAATACTAAAAAACATATAAAAAGACTGTAAAAGAATACTATAAACAATAAAAACCTATAAAAAAAACATAACAACACTATACAAAACTAAAAAAAACTATTAAAACCTATAAAATACTATAAACATGTATGAAAAAACTATAAAAGACAAAAAAAAAAAAAAAACAATTACATTAAAGACTAAAAATAGAACAACATTTTTAATCAACATATACTTAAAACCGACTAGAAAAAATTATAAAAAAAACTATAACAAACTAAAAATACAACAATAATAATAAAAAAACTATAATAACCTATGAAACAAACTATAAAAAACTAAAAATAAATAAAAAAAAACTACGTTCGTTTTGATTTTTTATATGATCGCTATTCCACACGATTACATATAAAGAGATACGAGGAATCGAATTTTCAGATATGTCGTTGAAAATCAACATAATATACATATAATAAAAACAATACATCATATCTCACGTAATATTTAATGAAACAACATTTTTAATCAACATATACTTAAAACCGACTAAAAAAACTATAACAAACTAAAAAAAAACAATAATAAAAAAACTATAATAACCTATCAAACAAACTATAAAAACTAAAAACAAATAAAAAAAGAACAACGTTCGCTTTGATTTTATATGTATCGCGCATCCGGCACGATTACATATAAAAGATATCGTAAAGAACCGAATTTTGCATGTGCGTTGAAAAATTAACATAATATACATATAATAAAAACAATACATCATATCTCACGTAATATTTAATAAAACAACATTTTTAATCAACGTATACTTAAAACCGACTAAAAAAACTTATAAAAAAAACTATGACAAACTAAAAAAAACAACAATAATAAAAAAAACTATAATAACCTATCAAACAAACTATAAAAAACAGAAAAACAAATAAAAAAGAACTACGTTCGCTTTGATTTTTTTATATGTATCGTGCCTCAGCTATCTTTTTCTTGACCTCCTCCACAGAAAGATGGGTGCTACCACCCCACCGCCTCTCGACAAGTTCTGCGTGATGCGGGGCAGAGAGATAGCTACGATTACTTATAAAAGATACGTAGGCAACCGAATTTTCGGTACAAGCGTTGAAAAATTAACATAATATACATATAATAAAAACAATACATTATATCTCACGTAATATTTAATAGAACAACATTTTTAATCAACGTATACTTAAACCGACTAAAAAAACTTCAAAAAACAACAATAATAAAAAAAACTATAATAACCTCTCAAACAAACTATTTATAAAAAAACATATATTACATTCGCAATATTAATAACATAATATTTAAAAATAACACAATTTTAATATTATATTTAAAACCGAATAGAAAACTATTAATAAAAAAATATATATTACATTCGCTTTAGTAATTATAATGAAAAGAATAATAATTTGTTATTGTAATGAAAATAATAAGTATTATATGAAAATGTAATAAAAAAATGAAATTTTATAACCGTGGCCTGACCCGTGATCTGAACTTTGATCTGAACCGGGAGCAAACCGTGCTAACCGTCAACCGGGACCAACCGGCAACCGCCGGTTTTGAACATTTCAACCGCCGGTTAGTCAACGCCTTCAAACCGGCCGAACCTAAAACCGCCGGTTCCGGTTCCGTTCCGTCCGTCCGGTTGAGGCAAATGGACAGTGTATAATAAATCACAAGTGTGGTTATATTTAACACATGAATTTTATTTTCAATTTTACCCTAGAATTCGACACTCTCCGATTCCTGCCCAATTTTAGACAGAATATTGAAAGTTTTCTAATCTAATTTTGGTAAGAAATTATCATATGTATTTCCTGACATGTATTGAGTATTAAAAACTGAAACATGTGATTTGAGTCAAAGACGCCGTTTTTTTAGGGAACAAAAAATTTTATTACTCAATATCCGCCAAACACGCAGCACAAACATCACCAGGGGGTGAAGTGCCCCAAGATGTCCTAGTCAAAACTAATAAACCATATCTAGTTAATAAATACACTGGGACATTCGCCACGCGCCGAATAACATCAAAAAAAATAAGCAAAACTAGGTAAAAGTGTCAAACAATCATGGACTAAGCACCCCGAGTCAAAGATGCACTTAAATAATGAATCAAAGATCGACAAACATCAATGACCGAGTATGAATTTATATAACAAATATTTATACGAGAATAATCATCACTTTCGAACTTGTATTCGGTTTAAATAATGTACAGAGTGAAAAGATATACTTAAATAATGAATCAATGATCGTCAAACATCAATAACCGAGTAAGAATTTCTGGTGCCATTGTATATAAGAGATAATATTTATACCATTGCACTTTATTACTATCTATGGCAATAATATGATATATAAGTGGTAGGTTTTTTATCTTAATAATAGAAAGTCTTATTCCATTGCACTTTAGTACTATCTATGGCAATAATATGATATATAAGTGGTAGGTTTCCTATCTTATATTAATAATAGAAGAGGGATGATGAGAATTAATTCTTTATTACATCAAATTAATAAGTGCATTATTTTATTATTTATAATATAATTATTAGTTAAAGATAGGGTAGCAAAATGTTAAAAATTTAGAAGGACAAGAATGCCATCGTTATCTCCCACTTGTACGTGCTTTGTGGAACATGGCTTCAAGTTGAAGAAAATGGATAAAATAATAATTTTAATATAATAATAGCTCCTAATTAAGAGTGGTGGAATGTCTTTATCTTCAATGACCTTTTTTTTTATATAGGTGGGATTTGGTTTTTGAAGTTGATGCATCTTTGTATGATATGTCTTGATAATTGAAATCTTAAATTATGAACACAAAAATGGAAATTAGTTTACTAGTAGTTTAGTACCTCCAATCATTAATTTGCATGGAAATTACAAACTTGTATGATATTTATCTAATGTTATATCCGAACTGAACCAAATCGATTATTAAATATTTGAGTTTTATTAGTTTGTTTAGTATATGAATGACCTCGAGCTTGTTTTTTTTATTTTTTATAATAGAACTAAATGTATATGTGCTTTAATCGTTAATTTTGTGCTCAAATTCGAGCCGAGCTTAAACGATGTCACCGCTCTGCCTACAACTTCTGCTGATGTTCGTCTACTCTCGTTTTTAGGTGTGAATGACAAAATGTTTTTTTTTTCTTTTCTATACTTGTATTAACTGAATAGTTGATGCAAAGAATAAAAGAAAGATTGATAAAAACTAGGGTGAACGATACTAAGATAATATTAAAGATTTTGGGTATGTATTTTGCGTTTATACATACATATTACGAATCTAAATGGACGTTAGTGAGGTAGCTTGTGTTAGTTTGTATAATAGATGATAAAATGATACATTTGAGTATGGTTTGTTTAGTTTAACAAACAAACAAACACGTATTTATACGAATCTAATATGAATTGTTGATGGATATACCTCCTAACAATTTCAACAACCCTCGAGATATTGCTACAATCTACGTATGTTGAGGATGTGTCATTCACTTCATATGGTTATACCTTAACCATGAGGGCCCACTTCATCCCACGAGAATGTGAAGGAGAGAGGTTAATCGAGTAACTGCAGAGCTGTAGTCGAAACTGCCGGTTCCCATCACCGAAGGGTGTTATCAATCGGAAATCAACCCTTTTACGGGGAATCGAACCGCCGACCTCCAAACAGGGTCCGGCTTTAATTATAACACCTTAAATTTCACCACTGCGCCATATCCAGGGGATGTGTCAATCACTTCATAAGGACGTCTCTTAGATGTCAAAGCATATAATATTTTGAAATCCAAAATAATAATATAGCCATTATATCGGGGCGTTTCTTATTTGAGGTAAAAGTATGTACACAATAATTTGATGTGTTTCTTTCCTTCCTTTTTTATTTTAACATCTCGAGCTCAGTCTACACCATCGTTACTTAAGATACAATGTATTCGATAACTACATATTTATCGTTTTAAACGAACTTAAAATGATTAACCTAAGTTAATGTCCGTTGATTATGTCACATGTTATATCATTAAAATGTTTTAGTTTTCACTTTTCCAATCATATTATATTTTTCTCTTCTTACGGAATTTGGCGTCCTCGTAGGACCCTACCAAATGATTGTAGATGCAGTCCCCACCGTCTCTTGTTCTGAATTCTGATACCACCTGTAACGTAATGAAACTCGGTCCTTGCAATGCTACTTGAATTATAATGAATCCAATAACTACTTAGGATGATCGTCCTAACTTAAATGACTATTAAAATTGTTTACACAAGTTAAAAAGTCCACTATGTTTCAGCCAGGGGCGACTGCACCTTAGGGGTACATGTGGCGGTGACTCGACTCGTGCTAAGACCCGCTTATTAGTATCATTTGAGCTATTGATCAATATCGAAATATAATATATAAAACTAAGTTTAGTAGCACATGATAAATTTACAACCTATATCACCAAATTCCTAAAACGCTCCCTGGCATCAACCTTATATCATGATAATTTTTCTTACGTTTTCCGGCATATTACATTTATATATATAGTACAGTCACATGATTTTTACATGATAAATAAATACCTCATATAGCGTATTGATATCATGTGTGACGTATTATTACTATACAACTATTTAAGGTGAGCGTGAAACAGGTGGATTCAGTTTTTTCTCATTATTTATTGTATTATTATTACGGGTATTATCATCCCCTGATATGATACATTAGGAAGCGGTTGGGATTGTATAATCCATGCCACCGACCGAATGTCGGAGTACGTGGGAGTTCGAGTCCGTAAAGGTACTTACTTCGGTGAAAAAAAAAAAGCAATGTTCTCTTCCTCGAAATGCTAGATCTCGATTAACCTCTCCTCGCATTCCCATGTGAGATCGAGGAGAGAGACTCCTTCCTATTAGTGCTTAACCTGCTTTATTTATTTATTATGGGGTATTATCATTAATTTTTTTGTACGTGTTCTTATTTATTTATTAATTTATTTTTACAGAGTACGTGCGTACGTGTTTTTATTCTCTGACCAATTTTTGCCTACAAATACTACGTGCGCCAATATTTTTTTTTTTTGGCATTTATCCAATAAATATAGTCAATTTGTGCCGTATGTCATTTATTCGATTAACACAGTAAATGTTATTTATAGTGATGAGACATATATGTAAAATAATTATGTTATACAAAGACAGTAAGATGACAGCGATATATGTGTATCCATGATTTTAATTAAAATAATAAAATAATAGTATTAAAATGTGTAATAAGTATAAAACAAAGACAATTAGAAAATAGTTGGAACTTTGTTTGGCACATATATTTTGTATTGTTAAGGAATTTGTCAATAGTTATCTGTTCGCCACGTTTATTTTTGTTGTATTTTCAGATTTTGTGGTGCCAGTTGACAAATTAAAAAAAAAAAACAGTTTGATGACAAAAGAAATAATATGGAGGTAAGATGATATATATGTAGGTACACATCTATCAATCTTAATCGTATTGTTAATCGTTTGGTGGTTTTTTTTTTTTTTTTTTTTTTTTCTTGGACAGCAATTGTGTGCTGTACATGAATGTTCCTATGTGTATCTAGAGTTTTGACCATCTCAGGAAGGGTGAAAGAATAAAAATGGGCCCCACGGACATAGATCGATGATAAAAGAGCACCAATGCTACAATAACGGTTTTTTTCTAATTTGAACTGAAGTATGAGATTTGATAGTATCGATTAATTTGCAAATTGGACCAATGAGACGTAACCATAGATTAACACTCACCATGAAGCTTTTGGGATAGGGCAATGGGGGTCTTTGGCCCTTTTAAAGGGAAAAAAGCGGGTTATTTTGACAAACGGAGGTTTGTTAAAGTCAAGTAAATGACGATCGCTTAAATTTAGCCTCGAGTCGAGTTAGAACATCTCATTTCCTGGATCTGCGCTTTATCGCGGAAGAGAAAGTTCGGCGGCGTATATAAAGATTAAATAAATCTAATATTATATGCAAGTCTCTACGTCGTCAGATCAAATAAAAGAAAACTTTTAAAAAGACTTAGAAAGCATAAATCTACTAAGAATGAGATACAACCATTCCAAAGATAAAGAGGTGACTTACAACAACGGATCTCATAAAGGACTAATTTTTCAAAGCTACAAACTTGTCTTACAAGGACCTTAGAAGAAAATACAACAAATCTGAAAATAATTACTACTTAATCTAGTACAACATCTTCAAGGAAAACAAAGTAGAAGCATCTTCAAGGCATCAACGCTATCCAAGTCGTTATCTACCATTAGTCAACTGTTCGCCTTCTCACCCCACAATCGCATACAAAAGAAACATGCAGGAGATAAGTCAATAGTATTTAATAAGAGTGAGAAACTAACGAATAAACAAGCGTTACAACGAAGAGGTTATTATTAGAATTATTAAGTTACCTTCACGAGACCGACTCAATCTATGGTTCACTTCATATCCATCAACATGTCGTGACTATACGTATCTATTAACTTATCTTGGTTACGTCAGCATTCAAGGACACTATGCATGGCATTTATCAGCCTGGAGTTATACTTGCAAACTAACGGTGAATAGCACCTGATAGCTCCGGGGTCTCCCTTGAAGGGTCTCCCTTGAAGAAAATCAGAATACGCAATACGGAAGACACAAATTAAATGTTTTATTAGATTGATGATTGACGATACAGTACTTCTCCATTATATAGAAGAGAAAATGATAACAACCTAATTCAAAAATAAATAAATCCTAAAGATAAAATATTTATTAATAAAGATAAATATAATCTATTCCAACTAAATCTATCATATCTTCTTTTGAATATCATAATCTTTTCTTTCATTTGAAAGACATTTATCTTTTCCTTTATTACCCTCCCTCAAACGTTGTCGGGGTTGGAGGCAACGTTTGTCTGTCAACCAGGAATGTGATACGACTTTTTGACACCCATGGCTTTTAGCTCTGGCTCCCGGCTCTTTTGGCTCCCAGCTCTTGGCTTTTAGCCTATGGCTCTTTCTTTGTTTGTCGAAAAATCTTTTCAAATTTCTCTGATGAATGCCAACCTGCCTTACTATTTGCACCATATGATGGAGGGATCCGTCTTCATTGTAGCATCATCTTCATTGTAGACGACTCACGACGTCATACATCTGCAACTTTTTTTCTTCTAATTGCACCATAAGCGAAAATGAATATAGATGGATGTCAAAGAAGAGACGATGTTCATTTATTTATCAATAAATATCAACTAAGAGAAAGAAAATAAAAAACTGGACTCAAAGTTTTGAAAGGAAATTGACTTGCATATTGAAAACGTGAACACTCAAACTAAGGAATAGATATTTATTTAAAACAAATTTGATAAAGCAAAGACTTTCTAGGCAATTGGAAAAAAAACAAAGACGGATGCCGCTGATTCTTTTCTTTTATTTCTTGGATTTTTTTTCCTGTGAAAAAGGATCGGGCTAGGGTTCACCGTTGTGGCATCAACCTCGCCCTACTCTCGATACTGTGAAGAAATCGAATCACGCAATACGAATACACAAACTAAATGTTTTATTGGATTGATGATTGACGATACAATACTTCTCCATTATATAGAAGAGAAAATGATAACAACCTAATTCAAAATAAATAAATCCTAAAGATAAAATATTTATTAATAAAGATAAATATAATCTATTCCAACTAAATCTATCATATCTTCTTTTGAATATCATAATCTTTTCTTTCATTTGAAAGACATTTATCTTTTCCTTTATTATCTCCGGTATGCGTATACGTCCGATGAATTTACTCCGGTACCCTTCAGCCTTTTGAGCCAGTAACGTTGTTCACCTTTATGAACGTACCACATCGCCGATATGAATTGGTGCCTTACCAAGAACAGTCTGACATTTTATCTTTTTACTAGCACGTATGTAATTTATTAATTGGTGTTAGCTAGCCACCTAAGTATTTTCAAGTAAGCTCCCCCACATCTACCACTGTCTTACTTAGAACACTAAACACGGACAAGACCTAGCAAATACACAGACATTGATGAATACTAATCCATCAAAGCACAATCATTTCATGCTCTTCCGACGGTCCCGAAATTCATCTCTTTGGAAGAGTATATTCGGTGCCGGATCAAAATGCATCAGAAACTCAATCGAGGCTTGTGCATATTCATTTAGTGTTATTAGATCAAGAATTAACATTTAAAACTCATCTCGTGGCTTAAAACCACATTTTCCCCAAACTAGGCTGAATGCGTGCGCATTCCACCTGCTGAAAGTAAATCTGTCCATCTTGTATCAGCAATGCGTGCACATTGTTAATCAATGCGTGCACATTGCACCTGCTGGGAATAAAAAGACCATCCTGAAACAGCATTGCGTGCGCATTGCTAGCCAATGTGTACGCATTCCACCTGCAACTCCCTAAACATGCTTTTCTACTCTTAAACGACTTCCACTCCAAACCAAACATGTTTAGTATCAAAATACTAAGAAAAACGACAGTAAAACATGCTTTAACTATACTATAACATATCATAGCATTGCAACAACATATAACCATGAATCCTTGCTACAAACAACTCTAGAACTCAACCTAAAAATTGAAAAACCGTAATTATTCGTTAGGAAAATCCTCTTACCTTAATTGCAAGAAATCTTCAAAGCAAAAAAGCCAAGAAACTGCTACAACTCTTGATTTTCAAACCCAAAACCTATTTGATCAACAAGTAAGCCCTAACACCCTATTTTTCTTGTAAAACCCGAACTGAAAAAGGGTGTGAAACTGAAAATTACCTGGATTATTTGATGTGAAACTATTTTTTAGAATGGTCTACGCTTCAAGACGATCGTTTTGACTACTCATGGCTACGAAACAGAGCTACAGATTGAAAGATATGATTTATTGAAGAATCGAACTCGATTTAAAACAAAAACTCGAGGCTAAACCGAAAATTTACGAAATTGAGAAGTTTGTGTGGAAACGTTCGTCTTGATGAGACGATGATTTCGATCTTCTGCGATCACCAAATTCTCGACGGATTAGCCGTCATTTATTGAAGATTCTCTTCCTCCGCTTCAGGAATGTTTCTAGCGTTGTTCCTTCTCCTTATTTTCTGAAAATTGCCGTGAAACTGAATGAGGGGAGTATTGGAATTATTTTCCTTAAATAGCTATTAATTAATTCCATTAATTAAATAACTAAATCCCCTTTTAAATAATTAAATCCTTTTTGATTACTTTAAATATGATAAATAATAATTAGGTAATAGTGAAATTACCCAATTACCACTTTACCCTTTCTGAAAAGTTGGGATGTTACATCGAGTCCTGGTGAATGCCTCAAAACTTGTTGGAGATGTTCCCACCTTTAATACCCGACAATAACTCGTCTGAGGAGACAATTACATAAAATCTAATGAAGCCTAATCATGGTCATAGATGATAGCTAGTTGTATATTACGAGAAATGAGCCGTATGAGGTGAAAAATGTATAGTATTGGAATAAAGATTCTTTTTATCGAATATATAACGATCATAACAACCTTCAACTAAATTCAATGTAAGATTTAAAAAATATATCAAATAGGGGCGATGTTGTATAAATGATACAACAAGTTCTAAGGCATACTTATATTCAATGGATCATGTTCAAACTCATTTCAATTAATAAATTCTACGTAATTATTAATGGCGTAAAAACGTGTCGCGAAACATATTGTTGTTCATTTGTTGTGGCCAAATCTTTTCTCTTACGGAATCACTATTCATTGCATATTCAATCCTGTTATAGTTGAAGAATTTGTTTTGAGATACAGTCATCATATCAAGTTGACGAACATAGGGCATTTTGACTTCTTTTTCATTATACAAATTCGTAAGTCAGAGTTGCATGCATCACATTTATCCATTCGACGATCGTGTTGAGATCAAAAAAATCTCTTTGGATATGCTTTTGAAGTCCAACTTTTTCCGGGCCATGAGCCGACAAACCATTTGCCACAAAAAGTATAAATTAGGCCCATTTATAGAGAGAAACATAAAGTATAAGGTGAGAATTTTACCGGCCCACCATCTAGAAAATTATGGGTTTAATATGATTATACCAACTTACGATGATTTATCATCATACATTTTTTTCCACCACCCATCTCTACTATATGAAAAAGAGTAGAAATATGTGGTTATAAAACATGTTAATTGGTATATAATAATCGATACAATCATTGTATATAAAGTTTTATCGAAACATATATATTATATGTATTGATCATTAATGTTTGATTTTACCATTAATTACTATGCATGAAGAATTTTTTAAGGTTCAAAAGTTGTATGAATGTTGTATGCGGTGGCAGATCCAAAAGCTAAAGCTAGATAGCGAGGACAAGAAGATATCGAGAGGATATGTATTTTTATTTTTTTTTATTTTGTTTTAATGACTAAACATCATCATTTTAATAAAAAAAAATCTGAAAATCCACAAGTGAGTGTGCCCTCTGTGTGCACCAGTTGTATCGAATGAAGAACATTGTGTCTTTCGTTTTTACTCTATTTTATAATACGTATTCCTACTATGTGGAAAGAGTGAAATAAAATAAAATGATAAATGTAACTTAGTACAATATTTTTTACGATCATATTTTCATAGTTTTCCTATGTATTACTCCGTTTGGATATGAAATATTTTGTGCATATAAAGCGGATAAAGTTTGATTATATTGTTATTGATTTTTTTCAGTCCAAATGTGCCTTAGTTTCTTTTGGGTTAATGTTACTGCTACAAACATATTGAATGTCACGTCTTGACGCGGGTAGACCTCTGACGGTGTGGCATCTATTTCAGGGCCGTCCCTATGAATTTCCAGGCCCTAAGCCAAATACATTTATCGGGCCTTGACAACTTTTTTTTGTAGACTAATATTTTTTAAGATTAAAATGAAGCATCTATCTGAAGAAAAAAAATATGTAAAGTCAACTAATAATAGTATAAATAATGCAAAAGAAATGTTTTTGTCAAACATTTTCAACAAAAGTATCACTTAAACACTTGTCGTTTAGCATTTTTAGATACAAAAATACTAATCAAACTTGTGTAATCAATGTCATCAACCAATATTTTTTCAATCGACAACATGGGCAAACCATTCAACCTTTCTTGTGATTTTTTTATTATATTTTTTTTTGCAATTTCTGTTTGCACTACTAGTCATTACTGTAAATGTAATCACTCACGTAGAAGGGAGTGAGCCGTGATTGAGGAGAGGGCAAAAGTCGCTACAGTAAAGAAGGGAAGTTTTATTGTTTACAAATATTTTTGTGGGTAATGTTTACAAATAGTAAAGTGCTAATTTAAGGCTTTTCCTAATTTCCTTGATATAAAAAAGGAGAGTACTGATTTTGGCTTTTCCTTTTTTTTTTTTTTTTTTTTTTTATCGAAAGAACTTTTTTAATCTTTGAAACACGAAAACCTTTTTAACAAAAAAAGTACTATTAGATCACTTGAACATGAGTTTATAGTTATATAATACTATTAATTTATTCTTTCAAGTGGGTGCCAAAATAAGATATTTTTGGTGGCTTGCGCCAATGGCACAGTTGGCTGCCGAGGACGGGTCTGATCTATTTAAAAAAAGGCACACTGCCACATCATTCGCTAAAATGAATTGAGCGGATGCATGCTTTCATAAGCAAGACCAGCTAACTTGATGTCAAAATGCTATTGTCACGATAAAATAATTACAATAAAATGACATATTACATTTTTACACCATAATATATGATGGGATCGGAAGATCCACAACAATCAATAAATTATATATTATAATTAATGATGATAAAAATATTTGTTGTGTATGGGCAGGGGCGGCTTCAGGAATTTAGTGATACGGATCGGAAAGTAATATCCTGCTCACCCCATATAAGTGTGAGACATAAATGTCTTGTCAATTCGGGTTAGCCTTTTTTTTGAAGGAGGGTTAGCCTTTTTAGAACAAGCGAGGATGACGGTCTAAGCAGTTGACCGGATGATTTATGAGACATTTAGCGCTATCAGGCCCGGGGTTTGGGGGCGTTACGTAATGGTATTCAGAGCCGACTATCAGACGGACCTAAATGCCACACTGTGAGAGACAATGGGGGCCACCTCTAGACTCCTTTGGTAGGGACGAAACTGAGACAAGTCCTGGTGATAACGCCAATCCTTTATAGGGGGGGGGGGGATGTCTGTAAAGTAATAGACGGCTCACCCCCATTTAAGTGTGAGACATAAAAGTCTAGTCCATTCGGGTTAATTAAGCGTGAGACATAAAAATCTTGTCCACCCAGGTAAATTAGCCTTTTATAATGTTTAAAATGAAAATGGCGATCTAAGCGGTTGACCGGATCATTTGTTGCTGATCAATAGATAGGCTAAGCACAATATTTAATGGCAACAATAGTCCACCATCCTCAATACATGGTCTAAAAAATAACAACTTGAACAAGTAGACCAATTCTATTGGCTATACTATATCCTGATATCTAACAACTTACACCTCAGCAGGGTACAATAACAGGGGTATAATAGGAAATACTCAAATACTCAAACACCCCCTCAAACAAAATGGGGAAACCCCTACATTGAGTTTGGCCTTGAAAAACTGGAACTTTGAACCAAGAAGCTTTGGTCAGCAGATTTGCAGGCTGCTTAGTAGAGGGAATAAACTCAACTTGTTGTTGTTCCTTTAAGACTTGGCTTCGAACAAAATGAGCATCAATCTCTATGTGCTTAGTGCGGTCATGAAATACTGGATTGTAATCTACGGAATGAGCACCAATATAATCACAATATATAACTCGAATACGCTTGAAGGGCATACCAAGTTCACACAACAAGGTTTTTAACCACATCACATCTGTAGTGGTATGTGCAAGGGACCTGTTCTGATTTAGGAGAGGACCTGGAAACAACCTGTTGTTTTTTTGAAGACCAAACAACTAGAGAACCACCAAGATACAAGCAATGGTCAGGAACAGACTTCCTATCAATGGGGCAACACCCCCAGTCAGTATCAGAAAAACCAACCAGTTCAGGCATGCAGTTGGACTTGAAGTGTATACCATGATATGTAGTTCCTTTGACATATCTCAATAGATGTTTGAGTGCATGCCGGTGTTGTTCCCAGGGATATGCATAAACGGCCTTAAGGAATTAACTGAGAAAGCAATATCAGGTCTTGTAAAGACTAAATATTGCAATGCACTAATGACTGATCTGTATGGGGGGTGGATCAATCATCAAAGGACCTTCATTATATTGGCTTAAAAGTCTTCCTTGCAGTCATATGAGTATGAGCAGGTTTAAGATTAGTCATCCCCAACTTGACAAACAACTGTTCTGCAAACTATTTTTGGCTCAGCCACAAACCATCATCATCTCTATACACTTCTATACCGAGAAAATGGGACAAGGGTCGATCCTTTAGGGGAAACTTAGAATTAAGCAACTTCACAAATTTATCAATGGCTTTAGAAGAGTTTCTTGTAATTAAGAAACCATCCACATACACTAGCACATACAAACATACACCATCATTATTAAAGTCAAATAGATAAGTGTCAGAAAGGACTGCTTGAAACCCCAATCGCATAACAAGAGTTTTTTTAGGGCATCAAACCAAGCCTTAGGTGCTTGTTTGAGGCCATAGATGGCTTTGTTTTGTTCACACACATATTGTGGCCTTGTAAGATCTACAAATCCAACAGGCTAAGGCATAAAGACAGATTCTAGAAAAGACCATTTAAGAAAGCATTATTTGTATCTACTTGCCTTAAATCACGATTCTCGAGCTCTGCTAAGGCTAGAATAACTCTAATTATTGCATCTTTAGCAACTAGACTCAAGGTTTCATTGTAATCTATCCCTTCCTATTCTTTGAGCTAACGCCACTGCTAGAGCTCCATCTGTGCAAGCGGAGCTACACTCTGTGGAAGGTCCGCAGGAATTTTGACATGGGGGTCAGAAATTTATCAATTTTTTTTCTTTATCACACATATATTTGGATATTCAATTCTATACGTGTAATTATGGGGCAAAAGGTAAAAACAGGGGGTCAATACATAAAAATAAAAGGGTCGATTTCACATATATGTGTGTTTATAAAAAAAATCTCTACTATTTACACATAATTTTTTTATTTTATGGAGTCGGACACCCCCCAACCCTTGAAGGTAGAGCCGCCCATGACTACACTCCCAGGTGGTGGTCTGGCAGTGGCCATTTAGGCTCTGGTACCAAGATAGGAAAAGCAAAACACTCAATCTTCTTTCGTTACTTTGGATAATGGCAACAGTAGTACACCATCCAATACATAGTCTAGGAAGGACAATGATAGAGTAACCGAACATGTCCACAGAAATATGTACCGAAGCCTCTCCAAAGCCATTCATTTCTACAAAAAAAAAAAAAAAACATAAAATCAAAAAAGCTGAACCATACAATACATTTGTCGGGGGATGGGATGTGGAATACTTCGGTTACTCTATCATTTTTGGTCTAGGAAATAACAACCTGAACAAGTGGAGCAATTCTATTGGCTATACTAGATCATGATATCTAACAACTTACACCTCAACAGTCAACAAGGTACAATAGTATAAAAGGAAATACACAAATACTCAAACATTATTTTTTTTTTTTGAACAGCAAGAAATATTATTAATAAAAATCTAGCATGACGCTAGATAACAAAATGTTCAGATTACAAAAAAATATCCAAGCCGGAGAAAATGCCAATTCACCAAACTAAAAAACAAACAAGATAAACTCAACAACTCCAAGCCGAACAAACAACGATTCAATACCCAACTAGTCATTATTGTTGCTCAAAGAAAGAGGATTGTTTGTTCAAGTCGTCCAATCGTTGTTGATGCTGCTTTTTCTTGTAGTTATCCACGCGAAGCTTCTTCCTTGAATCTCTCCAAATAAATTGTCGGCATTGAAAACTTTGGAGTTAAAAACAACAGAGTTTCTAGCCGTCCAAATAGACCAAAAAACAACCTTTTTGATAGCATCCCAAATTAAAGATTTATCACCATGTCTTGCTGCTAAAGGAATGTAACAGAAGAATGAATCCCAATCCGTAAAATTCAATCTGGGTATCGAAGTCCAAGCAAAAATCTTGCACGAGCAAAAGAGAAATAAATGTGAGTTATCCTCATCCACCTCCTTGCAGAAAGAACATAATTGATCGTCAACCGCAATACCTCTGTTTGCAACATGAGTGCGTGTGGGAACTCGATTGTGTGCAACCTTCCAATTAAAAATGTAAACTTTTGACGGAACATCATCATTCCACCTCCAAGAAAAAGAAATAGAACGATCGTCGAATGCTGATACATTAAGCATGATCTTCTTCAACCGGTCCACTGAAAAGATACCATTGAAACTAGGCCTCCAAAATGGTTTGTCGACATTGCCTGCAATAGGTGATACATAAGAGAGCAAAGCATTAAGATCAATAAATTCCCGCAACTCTCTCCCTCTTAACTCTCTTCTCCACTCCCAATCCCAACTCCAAACCCCCTCTACAAACCTCCCTCTATCACTCACCACACACTCACTATCTTTCTCAAGTCGAAAAAGTCTCGAAAAATCTACCTCAAGAGTACGCTCCCAACCCAAGAATCTTTCCAAAATTTCACTCTATTTCCCATGCCTAGCTTCCATCCAATAGAGGATATATGTTTCACCCTTTCTTTTCAATGTGGAACCCATTTTTTACAATACCGCACCACACTTTACCCTTTCCACTCCTCCCGACTCCCTCACTAAATCCTTCTTCCTTGCCATACAACGCACTTAATTATAACTTCATTCCATAGCACACCATCTTCTGTTTTCCACCTCCGCCACCATTTTCCTAGTAAGACAATATTTTGCACCCCAAGCCCCCCTAGCGATTTTTGCTTCAGATCCAGGTATCCAGGATCTATGAACGTTACAGTTATATAGACAAAATTTTCGCTTAAGGCTCCTGATTATACACAAACGACCCTAATATTTATGTCACTAGCTTTATTATGGTCAAAACAGTCATGCCTCAAAGTGTCTTCCTCGAACTTTCTCTTGGAAAAAACACAAAAAAAAAAAAAAAAAATCAATCATTTAAAACTTGGTGAACAAGAACTCAAAAGAAAACGGAAAAAAAATTTGACACTTGGTGAACAAGTATATTCTATCTATAAAAGACCAAGAACTGAATATATTACTCCTTACTAATTCAGTTACCCATTTATATGTACTGTTTCAAAACACTCTTTACCTACAAATTAATACCTTTATTTATTTATTTTTATTTTATATTAGTCTTTTCTTTTAAATCATATATATTTTACTCTCCAAAAGTTATAATGATTATGTTTTGTAAGTATTTTTCAGCTCTAAAGTTTATATTTTCTTGTTTTCTTGTTGAAGAAGATTTCCAAAATGAGGAAAGTTCCATAAGTGAAGCTCCTTTTGATGATCCTGAAGCAGTAATAAATGCAGCTACTAAACATTTCTCCACTAGTGTTCAGGCTATTAAGATGGGTTGATAAATTTACAGGCACGGAGTTGTTATTGACATTACAACGAATCTATTTTCTGGGAATTGAACGACATTTGTTCTCTGAAAAGTCGAACAGTCGAACGTCCATTTTCGACTTTTTGTAAAGCCGAACCTAGCTACCTAGCTAGCCCAAAGCGCGGTATAGATTCACTGTTATGTAATTACAACACCCTTTTTTTATGTACACACCACATCTAACTTACTGATGCACCGTATAACAACAGTATCACACTGACATTCGGCTTTTGAAAGTCACCAAAGAATCGACTTTTCAAAACCGATTCGATCACGGTTTGCAAGTTGTGCATGTGGTGCTCAGTGAAAAAAAAACGCAGTGGTGTAAATAAAATGTCCTAATTTAGTTTTTCCAGAGAAGCACTATCTAGAATAATCGAGAATAATACTATCTCTACATGCAGCGATACAAAAAAACATACGTACTTCAACATGTAACTTATTTTCTTTTAATAAAGAGCTGTTGATTGCTTATGTAGATAGGCAGGGTTGGGATGGGGGTGGGGGAAGGATAGGTGGGGTTGGGGTGGAAGCTGTATTTCTATGACTTTTTATATCCACAAAGAATGATGTGTAATGAAAAAATATTTGTGACTACTTTGTAGTGTACAGATTGTTATCATTATTGTTACTTTATGTAATAAAAAGCAATCTTTTACACGTCATAACGTGTGTTATTTCTTATGTATTATGGTAGTTCAATGGTGTAATGATACAACTGTTATATCACAACCAATAATCCAATGATCATATATATCGTTGATCATAATTAATAATGTTGTAAACTCATCATGATCAACGATATTGCAGTTGACCATCGTGCCACTAGCTAGTTGTGATACAGCCGTTATGCTCACAAGAATACAGTTTTGTGATATGTGTAATCATGTATAAAATCAACTTTCATAAAGTCGAATCTTGGATCAAGAATCAACTTTTCCACGATTAATATTTAGAAAGTAGATTTTTGACTCAAAAATCAATTTTCTGAATATCGTTTTGATGTGGTGTAAAAGCAATGAATATGGTGTATATATCGATAAAATCGCAGCAATGCAAATAAACCGGATAAAACTGAAAAAAGAAAAATAAAGAACATTTTGTTACTTTTCTGAGATACATTCAATACAACTTATAAACACAAATTAAGTAAGACTATGCATCAACTTAATAGTTCTGTTTTTCAAAAAAAAAAAAAAAAAAAAAAAAAAAAAAAAAAAAAAAAAAACCATAATAGTTCTGTAGTAAAATATGTAATGCAAGTATAATCTGGGCCCCACACGCAGAAAAATTCTATAGGTTGAAACGGCACAACGGACACGTCAATCTCCAGTCAAACAACCACTTTAAGATACAACCCGAATGATAAAAATGGTTACATGGCATCCATATAATCTCGTCGCCGTTCAAATACTCCTCCAAACAAATCGCGCAGTTTTCTTCTTGTTCTTCGTCGCCGCCTCGATCTTCATACTCTCCTCTTGCTAATGATTCGATAATTTCACTAATTTCACTGTTTGATCTATAGTCTTCTTCCGGAACATCGTAAAAATCATTGTCATCCTCCTCCGCTAAGTCTCGTTCGATTTCCTCAGGCGTTCTAAAAACCGTGAGGTAAGCATAGATGTCGAACACGAACGGTATGACGTTACGATCGGTGTTGTTAGGCAAACTTGCTAAAGCCCGTGCAGAATCGAAAACTTCGCCGCATATTTTATCCATTGAGTCGTTCGAGTCAACGGTCAAACTGTTGAAGATGCTTGATAAAACGCCGTGAAGAGTATCGCTTACCTCTGAGAAATCTTTGAGAAGTGCTGATTTTCTAATCAGACAAAATTGACCCATGTAAGAGGTTATGGAGTCACCGGATAAGGCCAGATTATGGCAACGGATTAAGACGGCAAAAGTATCCGATGGCAGACGGTACAGGTTTTCAATGTGGACCCATCGGATGCTTTCGCTATCTTGCCATGGATGGTCGTTTTCATCTCCGAGAAGAAGAAGACGATCATCCATGTCCTTATCATTAACCTCCCAAACAGTGCATTTGTGATCCCAGAAACCGGCATCTATAAATATGTCGCTTCGGAAGGAAAATTGATTAGGTTCGACATAGTGTGGGATTTCGAAAGGTTGAATTACAGCAGTAGCAGCCATATATATTTTGAAAGATGTATCTGATGAATTTTTTTTTTCTTTCTTTAGAACAGCAGCTATAAGATGAATAGGAATGATTAAGAGTAATTACGATTATTGGTATTTTATAAGTAAAGGTTTCGTGTTCTCCAAGTATTTATATTAAGATAATTACCGAAATTAAGTCTGATTCATGATCCTATTTCATGTAGGAATTGGAGGTGTTTTGCGGAGAAATAATTAATAGAGATAATTAGTGAAATTAAAGTTTAGTTTATAATCTAAAGTTCACGCAGGAAATAACATCTTACCATAAAATGTAGATTTTTTTTCCTTTTCTTTTCTTATTATGGATAATTTCAATTCACGATCGAATTTCATTTAGGAAACTTTAATTACATATATTTATTACCTTATAAAAAAGAAGAAGATATAATATTATTCAGCATTATTGTTCAAAAGGTTCAATCATTTCATTAAGGATTATATTTATATTTTGTTGTTGTTAAATACGGTTATACTTACGGTGTAACGACCCGAGCTGCTCATGAGCAACTAGACGCTCGACTCGCGAAATAATCGTTTATATAAGATTCAATCGAACTCAATCCGAATTCAAACAATTGATCAAGGTTTACGAGCCGAACTTGAACACATTAAAGCTTGATTTTTGAAATGTTCACGAACTTTATCGAATATTATTATATTATATTTAAAATATACGTTATTTTGTATTTCTTATCAAGCCGAACTCAAACATCTTAAAGCTTAACAAATTTTTTTTTTGAGTTGGTTGAGCTCGAGTTCAAGCTTTGAAAGTGTTCATAATTTCCCCTGCCCCCAATCCCCTCACCGGACATTCTTCATTAGTCCTTCCCAGGCTTGTATGCCATGACCAGTGTACTAGTGAATAGGAAAAGCGAATTGAGATTACTCTCCTGATTTCACTTAAGGCCTGCCCTTTTCTACTAAGATTTGAAGGCAATATAGATTATAAATGATGTATATGAATAAAAATTTAGGTCATATTAATCTAGGGGCTCTAGAGCAACATTCGACCCTTTAAAGTTGCGAAAGTCGAATCAAAATCCATAGTACATGAAGTCGCTTGTTGCCCATACATTTGTCTTACACACAGGTGATTCTGTGAAATTGGTGTGATGCACCAACATGTGTAAAATTGATGTGATACACCGACAAGTGTGGGATAATGAGTATATCAATTATTTTTTTTTATTTTTTATTTATAAAGAAGATGGTTATGTCGGAAACTTCGAAAAAATCTTGATGAACTGCTCGAATTCGACTTGAGTTCGGTTGAATCATATTTGAACGAGTATTTTATGAGCTGAGCATCTTGCGGCTCATGAGCAGCTCATATCGTTTACTCCCTTAAAATTTACCATATTTAAGAAAAAAATATACATCTATCCTTAATCAAATGAGTGAAAAAATAATTAATTAATGTTGTATGAAGGAGGCTTCGGCTCTGCTCGGCTCGGCTCTCTCATTGTTGCGTATTTAAGCCGTCTGCAAAGGATTGATTCAACTCACATGTTCATTAAGAATCGTACTTCATGGTGGTCAGTCATAAAAATATTGTTCTGCTGCATGCAAGGATATGAATTAGCCAACGACACATGCCCCTTAAGGGCCAAAAGCCATTATAGCAGCTTTAAATTGAATAAACTCATTCTATTACCGCGTTTGAAATGTGAAAAAAAAAAGAATACAACGAACTAGAAAAAGTGATATATTGAGTGATGAGTAGGGCACGATAGTGTTTTAAGGTATGTTGGGATGAGGTAGGGTAGAATATGGCTCATAAGGTAGGATATGGTGGAAAGGGTAGGTTCGGGTAGCTCTGCCCACCACACCATTATACCCACCTTACCCTACCTTATATACCTTACTCTACCTAACCAAACCCTACCTAATCTAAGCTACCTCACCCCACCTTATCTACCACCTTACCTTACACATCATAGCCTACCATACACGACTCTACCCGACCCTACCATACCATACTTTACCCAACCATACCACACCACACCTCACCCTACCATTCCTTACCGTAACAAACCCTAACCCACCCCACCGTACCTTACCTTACCATAACACATCTAACCTTACCATAGCATACCTTACCTCACCCACCCCACCGAACCATGCCATACACCACCCCACTACTATATCCTACCCTACCATACCTCATCCTACCCTACCATACCATACCTCACCCTATCATACGTTACATTACATACCCCATCTCATCACCCTACCTTACCCTACCACCACCCATTCTTACCCTACCCTACCCACCCTATCTTACGCCTCCATTGTTGAAGTTTGTAGAATTACAAACTGAAAGTAAAGAAAATACAGAATTATTATTAATGAATTAAAGTCACAAGTTAAGTTACAATGCTATTGATCATGAGGTAATTATATCTTCATACACATCATGAATAAGTTAAAGGTAAGTTACAAATGCTGGGTATACATAAACCCGAATCCGGATCCGATCCACAATTAGACCGTCAGATCTGATTCACAGCACCGATCGAGACGCTCGATCATGCATAGTGGAAGCTATGAAATAAATTCGCATGCGATTTTACCACGATTTGATTCGCATGATTAATTAATAAAACTACAAGAAGGATGAAGATTTACCCAGTGGAAGATAAGCCGTGATCTTCCGGATTGTATCTCTAAGCGACGATTGGTGAACGTCGATCCTCGTAGCAAACCTCCTCGAATTTGCTCAAGAAAAACTCCAAGTTTTTCTTCTCCCAATGACTAGAACGAGAAACTAATTTTTCTCTTCTTCTTTTTGTATGTGGCACAATTTTTGATCTAAAATGGTGTTGATCTTCTAGGTCTATTTTGTGTTGGGAGAAACTCTCTTTTTAATAGGAAAATAACTAATAATTTGAGAGTTTATCTTTTACACACAAATTTATCTTTTCCTTTTAGGAAAATAAAAACCTTTATCCAATAGGAAAATAAATTTTCTATTTATTCAATAAGAAACTTAATTTCTTATTTATAATTATTTAACACATAAATAATTACATTATCCACATTATAATTAATTAGAAGAAAATTTCTTTTCCCAAAACCAAATAAAAGTGGCGCCATTTTGTGTGCCCATTGGAATAATAAAAAATGTCTTTTTTATATTACATATTATTTACCGAATAAATAATATCCACATGTTCATTAAATAGACCAACTATTTAATTTATTCTCGATGTTCCACAAAACGAGAAAACACTCACGTGTTAGAGCCAACCCGGGACCACGGACCTATAACAGTAGTAAATTACAATAAATTGAATAAAATATTCATCGAACAAATATTTCTACTCAACTTATTAATTCCGGAATTACGCCACCCTAAATCCTATCCTTTCGGAGACCAAGCCTTGAATTTTGATAGGGGTGAAGGCCATCCCGTAGGGGGCCGTAATCAAAGCGGCTCGATGCGTCACCCTTCTCTCACGTGCTTGTGTCAACATTAGAGGCCGTGGGATTGGTTGTCACCTTCCCTGTCCCCACTCGTTATTTTGAAAATTAGGTAGTCTCATTAGGATTTTCAGAATTTCTTTACAATCCGAAAAACAATAAATCATGAACATGTAAATTAATCCTTCCAATAGTTCATCGGTTCCAAATACCATCTAACTAGTGTCACTATATTCACGATTTTCCAATTTTATGGATTTATAAAAATTCCTTGTGTAGATACTACACAATTAAAATTCACCAAGAATTTTATAATCCTAATACATTAGGACTTATTATTTTTCAATAATTCGAAAAACAATAAATCGCAAAGTTTAAAGCTCCCACTAGTTTATCGGTTCCAAATACCGTCTAACAAAGGTCACCTGTGTAGACACTAAATCCAATTTTTTCGAATATTTAGAAATCTACTGTGTAGACACTACACAAATAAAATTCACCAAAGAATTTTATAGTCCTAATTTTGTCATGATAGAAATTTAGGATTTTAGAATTTTTTCAATAATCCGAAAACAACATATCATAAAAAGCAATCACCAACTCATCGGTTCCAAATACCGTCTAGTTAGGGTCCAACTTTTCACGATTTCTAAATTTTGATTATTAAAATTCTTTAGCCACTACATAATTAAATCCCCGAATAATTTATAATCCTAAATCAAGTTTATTATGTGAATTTTATATCCTGATAAAATTCCGTTTTTCTTTAATTAATTTAATTTATTATTAATCTAAATTAATTATCGTTTTCATACATGTCTAATTAATGCCAAAATTAATTTTCTACATGTATGCATATGCTAGGAGTGGAATTAATGAATATGATGCATGGAATGATTATATCACATAAGAAAATAAATGCGAAAAATAAACCACTGAGATGGACCGTTGGTACCCCCATAGCTAATCTATACAAAAAAAAGGCTAAACCCATTTTAATGGATTCACTAATTTCTAATAAAAGGAAAAACAGATCCCGCTTCCATATTATCTAGCCGATCCAATCCTTCAAAAAAATGCTTCATATCCTAGTTGGTCGGCGTGTCTTCCTTGTATCTGTAGGTCTTCAGTTCGATTCCTGTTTGCTGCTCCCTTTTTCTTGTGACAACACTGATGTCATGATGACATCAGCACCGAATTCAGCAACAACAACAACACTCAACATCAAAAAGAAAAAAATTCTCCTAAAACTGATAAATTTTTGATACATAAAATTCTCTGAAAAATTAATATTGTAAGTTGCAAAATTTCCTACACCCGGAAAAATGGGTTTACAATAGATCTAACGATAAACAAGTACCAACCCCAGTCCATCTTGTCAACCAAGAACATTCAACCAGCACATATATTATAAACATATAAAAGATGCAATTTTTATTCAACTCCACTCCTTATTAATTAATTATGCAATCAAGATCGCAAATCGCTTTAACATGTCTCTGATACCACATGCTGGATATACAGAAACCCGAATCCGGAAAACCAACTAATTCTGGTGTTAAGGTCTGAACAACTCTCGCTTAACACCCTACGCCAGGCTAATTAACCCTCCCTTTAGAAAGCCAACTAACCTAACATGGTTTACCAAAATCTCGATCCGCTCGGAAAACCGATGAAAACCTCACATAGGGCACAGTCCTAACACTAGCTAGGTTGTCAATCTAATTCGAAGCTATAATCTTTATAAGAATAAGTTTTAGAACGTGGATTAATCATACAAATGTTTAATTAAGCGCCACACTACTCCCGTCTAATCCCCCTTGGGGCGTTTCACCCGCTTTCACATGATTCGACCATACAATGGATTAGCTACTCATGATGGACTGAAAAACGAAATAATAATGAAAGCAATAATCAAAGACATAATCAAATAATTGAAAGACAAAGAAATAATTACCATAAAAGATGAAACCTTGAATTGTATGAAAATATCTTTCAAAAGATGAAACCTTGGATCACGAATCGAAAATCTAAGCTATGAAAGTTGTATAGAGTTGCTAGGAATTAAATCTATGATCTAAGGATTGAAACAACGTTTAAACTAATGGGAATCGCCCCAAAATCGCCCTTAAGAAATCCTAAAACGTCTAAGTACTGAATAGATATCATATGGGATCGAGGGTTTTTATAGGTTTTTGCCGCATCCCGACCACGAATGAGCGTTTGTGGCAAGGCAAACGCCCGTTTGCCTGAAAAGCCAACTCTCTATCCTCAGTAAATCAGCAATAACTTTTTGTGTAGAGCTCCGATTTGAACGATTCAAGATGAGTTGGAAAAATAGTTCAATTATATACAACTTTCATGAATAAGAATTGGCCAAAAAATGCCTCCAAGATGGGTCAAAATAAAGATTGATGTTACAGGTACGGTGAATACTGCTGTCGGGGCCAAACTAGAGTTTGCATTGGCCAAACGCTAGTTTGTCTTGTACGAGTCGGGCCGAACCCATCCAAACGTGCGTTTGAGGTGATTTGGACGCTAGTTTTCCTGAAAACCCAACTTTCAGTACCAACGCTGCTTCTGTGAACACCAGTTTGAGCTGGCCAAACGCTAGTTTGGGGTAGACTTCAGTATTTGCATCATAACTTCACTTCTAGGGCTCCAAATGAGATGATTCAAAATGAGTTTGAAAGCTGATTCAATTTTCTACAACTTTCATCAAGACAACTCTTCCTGAAAGTGTCTACAAGTGTGACCAAAATTCCCCTGAAGTGACTGGTTCAGATTTCGTCAATGATTTTTCACTCTTTTCTCCTCCTTGGCCCCAAATCTCGATCTTTCTCGAGACTCTCTTCCTTATTCTCGAACTTATACATAAATCTAAGCCTGAAAACAAAGACACGAACACCAAGGCATAATATACATTGATGGAAACGAAATCCACATAAAACACGAGACGAAAACGTCATTAGTCTCGAAACATGCATATAAGTGAATATCGTTCATATACTACCCATAATAGCCCAAAATAACCATGAATAACTCGTAAAAGGAGGTAATCTCATATAAGAAATACACTACAATTTGACTCCCATCAGGATCCGATCCATAATTGGATCGTCGGATCTGATTCACAGCACCGATCGAGACGCTCAATCATGCACAGCGAAAGCTATGAAATAAATGCGCAGGTGATTTTACCACGATTTGATTCGAATGATTAATTAATAAAACTACAAGAGGGATAAAGATTTACCCAATGGAAGAGAAGCCGTGATCTTCCGGATTGTATCTTCAAGCGACAACAGGTGAACGTCGATCGTCATAGTAAAACCTCGAATATGCTCAAGAAAAACTCCAAGTTTTTCTTCTCCCAATTACTAGAACGAAAAACTAATTTTTTTTGATCTAAAATGGCGTTGATCTTCTAGGTCTATTTTGTGTTGGGAGAAACTCTCTTTTTAATAGGAAAATAACTAATAATTTGAGAGTTTATCTTTTACACACAATTTATCTTTTCCTTTTAAGAAAATAAATTTTTTTTATCCAAAAGGAAAATAAATTTCCTATTTATTCAATAACAAAACTAATTTCTTATTTATAATTATTTAGCACATAAATAATTACATTATCCACACTATAATTAATTATGCGAAAATTTCTTTTCCCAAAACCAAATAAAAGTGGCGCCATTTTGTGTGCCAATTGGGATAATAGAAAATGTCTTTTCTATATTACATATTATTACCGAATAAATAATATCCTCATGTTCATTAAATATACCACTATTTAATTTATTCTCGAGGTTCCACAAAACGAGAAAACACTCGCGTGTTAGGAGCCAACCCGTGGACCAGGACCTATAACCAGTAGCTACAATAAATTGTATAAAATATTCATCGAACATAATATTTCTACTCAACTTATTAATTCCGGAATTACGCCACCATAAATCCGAAAGTGAACTCTATCGATTATAGATATAACTTATTCTCAGAAAGTCGAGTCAATAAGTGTCCATTGATACAATCATTACATACAGACTAACCGTCCATAGACTATCCGTAACGAAGCGGGATTATTTCCGTAAACCTTCTTCATCACATCTTATTCTTATTTACCATTAACCCACTAGTGATCAATTAGTTCATAACCAATACGAACTCGGCCGATCGATCAGTTTCTAGAATCAACAAATAAGGAGATTGTCTTTCTACTTCCTGCAGGAATGAATGGATTCCATATCTATGAGACACACACTGTCCACTCATTCCAGAATAGTGCCAACGTTAAAGTGATTCGGGGGCCGCGCCTCTTAGCGATCCTTAACGAACACATCAAACTCTATCTTGAAACAACCAGGCGTCTGCAATCACTTCAGGATTAAGGTTAATCCATATATGATCATCTTGTGATTTAATAAGATTTCACAATCATGGAATTATATGAGAAACACAGATTAAATCGGTCCAGTCCTATATGACTACATCATATATAAATGCCCCACTTAGATAATCCATATCGGCGGTTCAGATAAGACGGTCACACCTTGTGGAAATATTACAAAGATTACTTCAAAGCAGATCATGAAGTTCAAAGAGGTGTCCAAAGAAAGATCAATAGTTCGTATGCAGATATTTTGTACACTTTATTTAATTATAAAAGACATATTAATTGTGATACATATAAACAATTAATATGCCAAACTCTAGTTTACTTTATGTCATAGACATATTAATTGTGAAGTTTACTTTATGTCATAGACATAGCTTTTACTTTTACTTTTGCATGCTTGCCGCCCACATCTACATACTCAAGTGGCCGCCAAGCTAGCTTGCTAGTCTCTCTCAATTGTATCTATTTATACACCTCTCATATCAATGAATAAACTAAGTTGAAGTTTACTCTTGTGTTTATCACATTCTCAAACTCTCTTCATGGTATCGGAGCCTTACTCGAGTTCTAAAATCCATTTGCAAAACTCGCTTCTTTTTCGTAAAAATGTCAACATTATCTCGAAGTTTCATCTTCTTCAAGATAGACTCACAATTGCCTCAAAGCAGATCGGGATAATCGAACACTCTTCTTTTACAAATCATAAACTTGATGGTAACAATTACTTGCTATGGTCAAGGTCTATGAAAATGTATATCTCCGGCCAGGGCAAGATGGGATATCCGTCAGTTCCAAACTCGCCTCAACTGAATCGACCCCAAGTTTGAAGCATGGGACACGAGAAAATAACCAAGTCATGACCATCCTCACGAGGTCTATGACAAAAGAGATCGATGAGAACTTCATGATGTATGACATCGCTAAGGAAATCAGGACAATGCCGAGACCTTTACTCAAAAAGGACAATACATCCAAGTCTATGAACTCAAGCTCAGATTCAAAATTGCGAGACATAGGGGATATGTCTCAGAACTCAATACTTTAATCAACTATCTAAGGCATGGAAACACCTAGATATGTTGGAAACTCACCCTGGAATGATGTTAAAGATGTTGCACTCTTTAAAGACATTATCGAGAAAAGAGAGTATTCAAATTCCTTCTGGATCAATCCTACTCTTGATGATGTCGAGGTAGAATTCTTGCTACTAAACCTCTTCCAAATCTCAAATCCATGTTTGCTTGAGGTCAAACATGAGGAAAGAAGGAGGAAAGTGATGTTCTTTGAACCCCTCTGTGACAACCCTATCAAGGTACTTTGCCTGCCGAAGGTTAATGAGACTTACAGAAGCCTCTTGAGAAAGCCGAAAGTCGCTCGTGATCACCGCAAACGCACAAATCACACCAAGGACAATTGTTGGAAGCTACATGGCAAACCTACCCCTCTAAAACCTCAAAACCAACCAGGAAAGTCAAGGCAAACTTGTCGTTGAAGAGGAGAATGACAAGAAGTCAATGCTCAGCTTGTCGCTTTAAAGCCTTTATTGCTCAAAGATCGTGAAGGTAGCTCCCCTATCGAAATGGCCACTCATGCTAAAACAGTATATTTTACTCACCTCTTAGTAATGAGACTTGGATTGTTGATTCTGGGCTTCTTCCCATATGACCGGGTAATAAAACCTTATTACCCAATATATGCCATGCAACCAAATTCACGTAATTAAGACTCATTGATGGTTCCGCTTTCTTATGCAAAAGGTGTTGGGAAGGTTAAACTTACTAATCGATATATCTACACGAATGTCTGTTTGTTCCAAAGTTAGATCAGAATCTTATATATCTCACAAGAAACTCACTAAAGATCTGAATTGGACTCGTTGTTTTTAATAAGAATCGGTGCACATTCCAGGATCTTTCTTCTCGTGAAGTGATTGGGCAAGCTAAACCCCTGCCAGATCGTTCGTGATCAACCTCACCAAGACAAGATCAAGACAGAATCGCCTCAAGAAATTGCACTCAAAACCTAGACAATATCATGTTATGGCATTATAGACTAGGACATCCAAGTTTTGGTTATTTAAAGTCTTTAATCCTCTGATTGTTTAAAGGATGTAATCTTAATGATCTTCAATGTGATATTTGTCAATTTGCTAAACTCACCAAATCTGTATATGCTAAGTTACCTCACTTGCCCTCTTCCCTTTCACCCTAATTCATAGTGATGTATGGGGACCTCAAGAGTGAAAAGTATAACAGAAAAAGGTGGTTTGTAACCTTCATTGATGATCATACCGTAAACACTTGGTCGTTCTTAATGAAAGACAAATGTGAAGTTGGACCTATCTTCCAAGAATTTTATCACATGGTCTCCACCCAATTTGATACTAAGATCAAGATCTTAAAGACTGATAATGCTCGAATACTATGAGTCTAACCTCGGTAACTTCTTGACAAACAGAGGAATTGTTCATATCGGTGAGTTGTGTGGAAACACCTCAACAGAATGGGGTTCTTGAAAGAAAGAAAGAACAGCATCTGGCTTGAAATGGCCAGATCAATCATGTTCACTACACATGTTCCTAAATACATGTGGGGTGAAGCTATATTGACTGTGGGCCTTCTTTTGTTATCAGGTGAAACTACACCTTATATCTTGGTTCGGTCTCTGCCTTAGTGGGATTCTATCCACTTTGGTCATCGTTTATGTTTCCGATGGTCAAATAATTCCCTATTCGAACCCAGGCCCAGGAAACTCCTCATCGGCATCGGAAGATTCATTCGAGATCGGGGTGCTGATGGAACATATGCTGCCTATAATGTATAATGCCACTAGCGCTGCTGGTGGATATGCCACTGATGTGGCTGGCTCTTCACCGGTAATCTTGGATATGCTAAAGGTATGGATCAATATATGACACACCTGGCTTGATGTCTTCTTGGTTTCGATATCCAACCGGATAGGCAACTAGGTATGTTACTGGGTATTACGCTGTTGGTTGAAATGAATCACTCGGTTATGCCGGTCCTATACCTCTAGGCGCATTAGCATTAGACTGTTCTAACCGCTTTTCTTATGATATTGTGTTGGCTCACTCCGTCATGCACTGCTTTTCACCCTTGCTTTCAAGAGTTCTTGTTTAATCCACAGCTTACGTAGCAAGACTTGATTCGTATATACCTCCTTTTTAAAGGGAGAGTCGTTTCAAGGTATTATGGGGTAACTCAACGATACTATGAAACTGTATTTTATGCAACCCCCGGTAAACTCGTATATAAAGAAGGGTATTAAAAAAAAGAATCGGATGCCGTGGAAATTACATCTCACCTTGCTTGCTGGCTTTCTTAGCGGTTGCTTACGTCCTGCAACATATTTAATCAACAGACTTCCCAGCAGAGTGTTAGGTTTCAAAACTCCTCTCCAAACCCTGCTGACCACACACTCCTGCTCTCATCTTATTACCCAATTGCCTCCAAAGATCTTTGGTTGTACTGTGTTTGTTTATATTCATGCTCAACACGTATAAACTTGATCCTAAAGCTCATAAGTGCATTTTCCTTGGATATGCACAGATGTAAAAGGTTACAAGTGTTACTCTCCTACTTGAAAAGAAATTTTACAATTCTATGGATGTGAAATTCTTTGAAAGGACTCCATATTACAAAAAACCTCATCGAGCCGATCACCGATGGAAACCTGATTGAGATTGAACTAAGTCCGTTCCTCAAGAAACCATTTACCCTCAAGCAGAGTCCTAACCTCGGCCAGACTCATACCCTTCAAAGATCCCGCGGATACTCACATTATCGACCCTCAGCGGTCACACGACCCAGTCTGCCGACCCGCAGCCTGGCCGAACTGTAACCTCAAAGAACTCCATCGAACTGTAGTCCGCTGGACCTCACCTTATTGACTCTCAGCTTCATCAAGTGGATGATGCACTCTATTGCTCTAAGAAAAGGGAAAAGATCATGCACCGATCATTCTATTCATACTTATTTATCTTATGATCAGCTTGTCTCCTGCCTTTGCCATGTTTACACAGACTCAGACTCTCACTCTATCCCTAGAAATATTCAGAGGCCCTTCAAAATGATAAGTGGAAGGTCAGCATTAAAACAGAGATGATCGCTCTCCGGATAACCATACTTGGGACCTCACAACTCTTCCCAAAGGCAAGAAAACAATTAGGCTGCAGATGGTTATTCACTATCAAATACAATGTTGATGGTAAAATTGACAAGTATAAAGCCGATTGGTAGCAAGGGGATTCACTCAAACTTATGGCATTGACTATAAGGAAACTTTTGCACCAAAGAGCAAAGCTCAACACCGCTGTGGTATCGATTTCCCTAGTTGTCCCAACTTGACTGCCTCTTCACCAATTGGACATCAAAAATGCCTTTCTAAATGGGGACCTCACCGAGGAGGTTTATATGACTGCACTTCTGGTTTTATCAATCCTCAAACTCAAGGCAAGGTGTGCAACCGAGGAAATCTCTATATGGCTCAAGCAATCACCAAGGGCATGGTTTGGAAAACTCACTACCGTGGTTAAAGCTGCTGGATATCATCAATGCAACTCGATCACACCATGTTTGTCAAGACAAACAACCGTAGAGGAGGTCCATTCTAATTGTATATGTGGATGATATCATCCTTACTGGGGATGACTCTACTGAGATCCAGAACTTGAAGACTCTACTGGCAAAGGTGTTCCAAGTTAAAGATCTAGGCTACCTCAAGTACTTTCTTGGTATGGAAGTAGCTAGAAACACCAATGGCATTTCGGTCTCCCAAAGGAAGTATGTCCTGGACCTCATCAAGGAAATCGGCATCTTTGGGATGCAAACTCTTTGTATCCCCAGTAGACCCAAGAACACCCTCATCGCATGGTGACATTGTTTGTCGAAAAGAACAATATCAAAGGCTTGTAGGTAAACTCATCTACCTTTCTCACACATGGCCTGATATTGCTTATGGGGTTAGTCCGGTCGGTCGGTTCATGCACGCGCCTACTTGAGCAACATTGGGATGCCGTGAATAGATATCTTGAGATATTTAAATTCCACTCCTGGCCAAGGCCTCGCACTTCACCAAGTCTACTTGATAGATCAATCAAGGTCTACACCGATGTCGATTGGGTGGATGTCACATTGATGAACGATCTACCACAGTGCTATTGCTCATATGTATGGGGAACCTGGTTACTTGGAGAAGCAAGAAACAACCTCATCGTGTCAAGAAGCGATCTTGAGAAGTTGAACTCAGGGGCACTTGTACTTGGCATTTGTGAAGCTCTATGGCTAAAAAGTGGTACCGAAACTTCAAAGAACCTCTCAAAGAACCTATCACACTCTGCTTGTGATAATAATTCACCTTATGCATGGTCAAGATCCCATCCATCATGATAAAACCAAGCATGTGGACATTGACGTACACTTTCTCAAGGAAAAGATTGATGCCAAGATTATTCAACTCCAAGATGTTCCCTCAAAGCAGATCGAATCTCGATATTCTTACCAAGGCTATTCCACCTCTTATGTTCAAGAGACTTAGTAGCAAACTTGGTGCATCAACATATACAAACCAGGTTGAGAGGGTGTGGAAATATTACAAAGATTACTTCAAAGATCAAGTTCAAAGAGGTGTCCAAAGACCTCGTGGAGTTCAGATCTTGAATATTTTGTACACTTTATTTAATTATAAAAGACATATTAATTGTGATACATATAAACAATTAATATGTTAAACTCTAGTTTACTTTATGTCATAGACATATTAATTGTGAAGTTTACTTTATGTCATAGACATAGCTTTTACTTTTACTTTTGCATGCTTGCCGCCCACATCTACATACTCAAGTGGCCGCCCAAGCTAGCTTGCTAGTCTCTCTCAATTGTATCTAATTATACACCTCTCATATCAATGAATAAACTAAGTTGTGTTAGGAAATCTACGCGAACGCAGCTGAATTTAAAATTTTATTTCCTTTTAACCAGGATCGACTTCGCTTTAAGCAATAAACAAATAGATAGTAGACGGTGGTTACCTTGGTTGATCTAAAAGATCGACGCTTTGACCGTCTGGAGAGTAGTTCATGCATAGAGCCGCCCAAGTGTTCGGCCTCTACCGCTAGTCCACACGAACGACTCGCCGAATCCCATCATGGATTGCTATTGAAAACTCCGGTTGCTAGACCGGCCTTTTCCCTCTCTCCAACTCTCTATAGGATGCTCTCTATTTTACACAAGAACTATTAGCTCTTGGAATTATGATGTACAAAAGAGCTTGACACCCACATCCTTTTTATAGGGAAAGTGGCGCCCCAAAGAAGAGTAGAAAGGAAGAAAACCTTTCTCCAATAAAATAAGGAAAATATAATTGATTGATTTATCTCATTTATTACAATATCTCATATTAAATAAATCTAGGATATTGTCAATATCTCATATTGAATATTCCCAAGATATTGTCAATATCTTATATTGACAATATTTACCTTTTATTATATTACCATAAATCAATTTACACATGTGTATATATCACATATATATTACACAAATAAATCCATTTATATATATACTACATACATGCGCATGCATAGTGCCAAACACTTTTGCACACACGCACACAAAGTATTATTTATATATATATATATTAATATCTAATATTAATATTTGGTAATACTATTAATTAAATTGCACAATCCAATTGTATCATATACACACACAAATTATGCCACCTTAGCCAATAAATTGGCATCCGAATATTCTTTAATTAATATAATATTATTAATATCTTGTATTTAATTTATTCATAATAAATAAATACCACCATATTAATTTACCACTATAACATTTATAGTCGTGAGATAAATTCTTTCCTTATTTGGTTATCATCTATAACCACATTTTAATCCGCTAGATGTTCTTATGTGTGTGACCCGATAGGCTTCCGAATATGTTGGCCGTAGACACAAAGTGCAAATTACTTAAAATGCCCTTCATGCATAACGATCACGGGATAGCGTCTAGCAACACACCGTGACTTCAATCATCGGAAGAGTCAAATGCAATGACTACTACCTTTCATGTGAAACAGCTTGATTACCGTGTAACTTACAATCCTATCATTTGTAATAATATCCATGCGGTCGTTAGTCGAGTGTCAAAACATCAACGATCGTATCTTATAATCTGGATATCATGCTCTCTCGGTAACTCGCTTACTCCCACTTTGCAAAGATTCACGAGAGTAAGACATTCCTTATAAGAAGGCCATTTCGATATTCGATCCCAATCATAGATACGCGATTCCCGGACGACCAATCATGTATACTCCGCGATGCTTCAATGATCATACCCAATCACTACCGCATGATCGCCCGTGGTTGTGGAAACCTCAATAGTGTCAAAGCATGACAATCCACACCGTGATGCCATGAAGACTCCGGTCAAAAGGATAATTACACAACCGCCACATAGTGTGACACTTATCCGTGTAAGTGGGTCGATCTAACGTCGCATTCTCTAATACACGCCCACGCATACCCAAGTGTCTCTACACTTCGATAGACGAGATCTATCCTCGCCTAAAGACAGAAGACATCTAATACGTGCTAGCCTGCTCATACTATCAATGCCCTGCTTAATAGTACATCACCTAGAGACATTTAAGTATCAAACTTATTAAAGTGATTAGAGATCTCATCAACCATAATCGCCTATCATGGTTTCTCTATCACGCTTTAATACTAAGGACGTTATCATATAACAATTCATAATTGGTTCTTTAAAAGAATGTATATATGACAACATAAAAGCCATTTAATATATGTATAAACATAAAGAAATAGTAGAAATGATCCGACCCGGTCGGATCCGGTCCAACCCGATTGGGTTTAGGACACTATTTCAACAAGTTGAAGTTTACTCTTGTGTTTATCACATTCTCAAACTCTCTTCACACCTTAAAGTGTTCTGTGCGGATTATTGGTGGTTTAATCAATAGACCCCATACTTTGATTAAGTTCACCACAGACTAATAGTTCAAGTGTATCACCATAAATTTAATCCTCATGTGTGACACACACACTAAGTTACATGGCTACATATGATACGACTTGGGGTTTTCAGCAGTGTATTACTTATGAGCACGAAGTAAATAATAAGATGAAAATAAATCTGCCATTTATTAATTATAAAAAAATTTACAGAAATTGTCTTTCGGGCGCTACTTCCAACAACAAACGGGTACAACAAACTATAACTGAATTCCCGTTTCCTATACCAAACTACTCAGCAAGCTATTGAGTCTTTATGTCGTCAGATGAGTTCATCAGCAGATTGTACTCAGCATTCCCTTCAGCTCTTATACTATAACACCCCCAAGCTGAGAGTGGTATATGAACAGCTTGCACTCAGCATTCCCTTCAGCTACTGGAATTGTGAAATATCTTTGAAATTCCCAACTTGTCTAGTAGATAGGTAAATATGGGTGCATCTAAGGCCTTGGTGAGAATGTCCGCTATTTGTTCTTTGGTGTTGACTGGAAGAAGTTAGACAAGTGCTGATTTGACTTTGTCCCTCACAATATGACAGTCAATCTCAATGTGCTTTGTTCTTTCATGAAAAACAGGGTTATGTGCAATATGCATGGCACTGGCATTGTCATTGTCATAAAATAACACAACATGCATTTGAACAGGAACCTGCAAATCTTGTAAGATGTAAATCAACCATTGAATTTCACAAACTTCATTTCCCATAGGCCTATACTTAGCCTATGATGAATTTTTTACTATAGTGGTTTGTTTCTTTGCCTTCCAAAATATAGAGCATCCCTAGAAACATCATGTAGCATGATACTGATTTTCTTGTTTCAGGCAACAAACCACCCCAATCATCTGCCTCAGAAACCTTTTAGACAAGGTTATTCTAAGTCGAAACATGATTCTTTCACCTGGATTGGCCTTCAAATACCTCAAAGCAGCCTATGTGCTTTGCTTTCATGTGGTTTTCGAAGAGTGTCCAAAAATTGGTTGAGTTCTTTGAGCGCAAAAGCAATATCTCGGTCTAGTAAAAGTCGTAGATTAGTTTACCCACTAAGGATTTGTATCCAGTATTATCTACCAAAAGTGGTAAATCACCATGCTGTAAGGTCTGCTTGGACTCCGTAGGTGTCTTACCAGGTTTAGCCCTTAAAAATTCACATTCTTCTAAGCGGTTGAGTGTTTACTTTCTTTGGGAAATAGATATGCCTGCAGGAGTTCTAGCAGACTCAATGCCTAGGAAATATCTCAATTTTCCAAAGTCTTTAATGGTGAACTGCTGATGTAGGGCATCCTTGACTTGCTGAATCAATTGCTCACTCGGGCTTGCTGTTATGATGTCATATACATATGCCAGCAAAGCAATAAAAGATTGTCCTGACCCTTTAGTGAACAAACTGTGGTCATTTTTAGACTGAACAAATCCTTGTGCTTCCAAGGATTCAGTTAACTAGCAATTCCATTAATTGTCTGCTGCCTTGTTTCAGACCATAAAATGATTTTGTTAATCTGTAAACTTGATTTGGTTTGGTTGCTGCACAGCCTGGAGGCAACTGCATATATACTTCTTCATGTAAATCGTCATGTAGAAAGCAGTGATGACATCTATCTGATGTAGATGCCAATTATTAGTTGCTGCTGTTGCAAGTAAAGCCCCTGACTATAATGATCTTAACAACATGGGAAAAAGTTTCTTGATAATCAATGCCATATGCCTAAGTATAGCCTTTTGCTACCAGTCCGAACTTATATCTTTCTACCGAACCATCAAGATTGTATTTGATTATGTATACCCATTTGGATCCAATAGGATTCTTGCCCGGGGGCAGATCAACTAGTTCCCAGGTATGAGCCTTTTGTAGAGCTTCAATCTATTTTTGCATTGCTTCTTTCCACTCATCATGCTTGATAGCTTGATTGTAGGTCTTAGGTTCTTTAACATCATCAATAGCATTAATGATTCTGACATAGTCTACTGAAAGTTTGTCTAGATTTATGACCTCACTCAGCAGGTGTGAGGTTTTCTGAACTGTATGAGCACCACCTTGATAAAATTTTGGTGATTCCTTATCCTTGTGGATCTTCTCAATTGTGTGGGTTCAGGTGCCTGGCTAACATGTGCATGCTCTTCATTGGATGCCTTAACCGCACCTGACAATGTGTCTGGCTGGTGTGCTGACTTATTCAGCAGATCATCAAAAATGTCCATCGATCACTGGAAATGGTACTGACATAGCAGCAAGATATCTAGCCCTGCCTAATACCTTTGAAAATAGTGAAGAATAAGTCTCATGAAATTGAGCATTTCAAGCAACAAAGATATCTTTGTTGGTGATGTCTAAAAGAATGGCACCTTTGGATATGGTTGAATTCCCAAGATAGACATAAGTCCTACATCTGGAATCAAATTTTGTCATGTACTGCTGAAGTGTGCAAGAAAAAAATAAGCAACCAAAAACCTTAAACATAGAATGATCTGGTTTAGTGTCATAAAGCACCTCATGTGGAGTGCTTTCCTTCAACAATGGTGTAGGTGTAGCATTGATTAATTTTACTGCATCTAAAAGACAGAAACCCTAATATTCAATGGGTAAATTACTCTGGAACCTCAATCCCCTGGCAACATTCAGCAGATGCTGATGTTTCTTTTCAACAATACTATTCTGTTCAGGTGTGCTGACACATGATGTCTGATGTATGATGCTCTACTGAGCATAAAAATCTGTAAGCTGAAACTCAGCTCCATTATCAGATCTAATTACTTTAATAATTTTATGAAACTGAGTGGAGACAAATTTAATAAAGAATTTAATACGATCAGAATCTTTAGATTTATGCCTCATAAGAAAAGCCCTAGTAAATCTAGAAAAGTCATCTACAACAGTAAGAAAATATTGTTGTTCATTCACAGTATGTTGTCTTAAAGGACCCCAAATATCCATATGAACAAGATCAAAAACATCATTTACATCAGTAGTACTTAATGGAAAGGGATTTTTCTTTAATTTTGCCATAGGGCAGACATAACAAAGATCATGATCACAAAATTTGACATCAGCAGACTGTGAACTAATGAATTGCATTCTTTTATCTGGCAAGTGCCCAAGTCTGTAATGCCATAAAAGAGCATCATCTAGTCTATCAGACAGAGTTTTATTATCTACAACATTAACATGAGAAAGTCTGATTGGCTGATCGATGACACAAAGTCCTCTGTGTAACTCAGCCGAACCAATCACTTTCTTGTACCTGTCCCGCAAAACACATTTGTTAGCAGAGAAAACAACGTCATCTTTTGTATGATTAATAAATGAAGGTAAGGATAAAATATTATACTTAAAACGAAGAATGCAAAATACATCATGTAGGACCAGCTGAGGGTTAACCCTTACTTGTCCTATATGAGTGACAGAAACATTATTTCCATTAGGTAATCCCATTTTTATACCAGATGAAGGTTTGGGATTACTTAATAGATTTATGACCCTAAAATGTGATCTGTGGCACCAGAGTCCAGGATCCATTGTATAGATCTTACTAATTTAGATCACCTGTCCCTCCTGTAGGTGAGTAGTGTGTAACAATCTCAACAGGTTGACTAACAGCACATCCTGCATGTCTATGAGGGTCAGAACTCAGCATAGCCATCAACTTATCAAGTTGACGTGCAGTAAGATTGGGACACCCTGGTCCAACAAACTTATTTTGGGCCTGATCTTCTTCTGCTGACTGTTCCTCTTCTACCATATTAGCCCTCTTTGACTTGAAATCATGAGGATAGCCATGCATATTATAACAAGTCTCCTCGGTATGACTATTGAATCCACAAAAAATACACTGTACCTTCTTGGGATTCCTGGGTGTTGTATTTGCAACAGTCACAGATGCTGGTCTGCTGACTAATTGATTTTGCCCATGTCCATTCTTCTGAGACAATAGAACCATTGACTCTTGATTCTTGGCCTTGTTAGCCATATGCACCTTATGTCTTTCAAATTTAATAGTCATTGCAACGGCATGATGAATTTTTAGGAATGGCACCATCAGCATTGCCTGTGATACGTACCATTGGCTCAAATTCACCCCTTAAAATTTTAAGGAATTTAATGACATGTTCAGCCTCTATATGATCCATTAGTGTGCTAATTGCATTGTAGTGACATTGAGGATCACAAGAACAAACTGGCATAGTTCTGATGGTCTTGATTTCTTCCCACAGAACCATCAATTTTGTGAAATATTGATTGACATAATCAATACCTTTCTTCAGCAGATGCATCTCTTCAAAAATATCTGAAAGCCTCAAGGCATTAACATTAGAGAATCTTGCAACAAGACTCTTCCAAATTGCATGTGCACTCTTGAAATACATCAAACTCTGGGCAATGGTGTTTTCTACAGAATTCAAGATCCATGATCTCACCATTGTATCACACTGTCTCCATGCATGAAAGTCTGCTGAATCTTCTTCTGGCCTTTTGATTGTGACGTCTACGAAGCCAATTTTATTCTTGGAAATTAACACCGTCTCTATCTTCCATGGGTTGTAATTATTACCATTCATCGATAGCTAAACAAGTACCAAAGATGGATTCTCATTGGGATGAACATAGAATGGACTGGAGGGACTTAATTCTTGTTTCTTAGCAGCCATGGCTATCAAGAACTCGAGATTCTTATCAAAACACAACGATATAACAGTAAAACGATCAAGAAACGATCAAAAAACACAGAAAATGCTCACAGTTTACTCTCAAGAAACTGGGAAACGTAGAAAAGATGAAGAACACTCTCAAGATTCTTCAATAACCAGAGAAAGAACGCATGAAAACATTCAAAAATTCTCAAATTTCTGCTCTGATACCATGTTGAAGTTTGTAGAATTGCAAAAACTAAAAGTAAAGAAAATGCGGAATTATTATTAATGAACTAAAACCACAAGTTAAGTTACAATGCTACTGATCATGGTGTATTTATAGCTTCATACACCTCATGAATCAGTTAAAGATAAGTTACGAACGGTTACAACAAGCTATAACTGAATAACCGTTTCCTATACTAATCTACTCAACCAGTCAGCTTTGTCTCTTTATATGGTCTCACCGAGTTCATCAAATAGATTGCACTCAAAGATTCCCTTCAGCCCTTAAACTGTAACATCCATATCCTGCCCCACCACTTACCAAACTTCATCCCACCTACCTCACCATCCATCCAACCTCATCTCAATGTTACCCACCACCCAGTGTTTTGTCGATTTTCATTTCATTCAAATCCATTCCATAATGAAAATACTTATTTTTCATTCCATTGAAATAAAATTTTATTCAATTCCATTACATTATAATCATACACAAACATTGAAATATAATGAAAAATCATTTCATTCTATTCCATTCCATTCATGCGTAACAAACATACCATTAATGTTTTTTTTTTTCAGAAGAATCTTTTATAGTCTATACAAAAGTAATTATTCATAATCAGAAAAGAAAAAAATTCTTAATTTCATGGTAACCTATTATTTCCTACATGAACTTGGATTATCTCTAATATTTAAATAAAAAAAAAAAGCGAAAACATTACCATATTAATGTCTATATGAAATAGGATCATGAATCAGAATTAATTTGGGTAATTATCTTTATAATAAGAAAAAAATCTATAGAAAACTACTTGGTGAACATGAAACCTTCATTATAAAAGATTAAACCCTTAATCATTAGATTCATAACCCTTATCTACTTGGTGAATTATGGCTACTGCTATAATTCAACCCTTCAAAACCCAACGCTATGCCAGACCTTATCATTCTACCTTCCAAGACGTCCATCTAGACGATGGTTTGATGTTTCATAGATGCACTGTTTGGCAGAATGACATGGATGGTCGTGTTCACAAAGAAGAAAATGACTACACATGGCAAGATGGCAAAAGCATCCGATGGGTTCGACGTTCGTACCCTCTACCATCGGATACTTTCGTCATCCTAATCCGTTGTCATAATCTGTTGTCAGAATCCAGTTCCATAAGAAGCTCTAACTCTTACCTATGCCAATGGTGTCTGATTAAAAAATCGGCACTTGTCAACAATTTCTCAGAGGTAAGCGCCACTCTTTACGGCGTTTTATCGAGCATCTTCAACAGTTTGACTATTGATGACTCGAACATGAATAAGATATGCGACCAAGTGTTCGATTCTGCACGGCGTATAGCAAGCTTACCTCACAACACCGACCGCCATGTCATATCATTCGTTTTCGAAGTCTTGGCTTACGCCAGAACGGATCAGCATATTATTGCATGGGAGGAGCAAGAGGAGGGGGAGGAGGAGGAGGATGATGATGATGGCGGCAGCGTTGAAGGAGAAAAAGAAAACTGCGCGATTTGTTTGGCGGTGTATTTGAACGGAGACATGATTACATTGATGCCGTGTTTCCATTTTTATCATTCCGGTTGCATTTCGAGGTGGTTTGATAGATCAACGGTGTGTCCATTGTGTCGATTCAAGCTCTAGGGTTAGGACTTAGGGCTCAGAAAGAAGATGGTATACATATACATATTTCTACTACACAATTATATAAATGTATCGTTTTAATTATATATTTTATATTAATACTACTTCAATTACATATTTTATGTCGTCGTTTTCATATATATATATATATATATATATATATATATATATATATATATATATTTTTTAGAAGGTTTTCATATTTTCTTAATTAATATTGCACGGAATTAATCAGAATCTATGTCAATGAATTGCAGCATGATATAGATAGATTTTTCCAAATATATTTTGCAGAGGAAATCACATAATTTACTTTAGTTAGAATGCCTGTTTAATTGTTTGGTTCAATTAATTAAATCAATTTATGTTCCTAGTTAATTAACTATTTTGAGTTCTTGAGAATCTCTAGTATATAACCATATTTTTCTATAAATCAATTTGGAATGTAAATAGAAAACCAATGCGAATCCTAAAAAGGACCTCTGAATTCCGTATTGATCGGGAACCTTCAATTGTCCCAATTTGGTTTCCATGCATATGCTACCAATTCATTTGGTTAATGAATTGAAGGCTTTATTTTCTCTCTAGTATCATCCTTTAGTAAGCCTTTAAAAATTGATTATGCTACTGAACATCTCAAAAGACCTTCGGTTGCATGGGTGCAAGTAGAGATTGATTTGTTGAACTTATTGACATCTCGGGTTCAGGTTCAAAGTGAAACATGACATGGTTTTTGGCAAACAATTGAAATTGAAGAGGCCGCATACCGTAGATACTGTTGGCATATATATAGGTCACCAAGAGTATTTTTGTACACTTAACTATCCTGAATTACAACACACTAATAGTCAAAAACAAAGGCCGAATACACAGCCAGAGTATAGACCAAAAGGGCAGCAATTAAGGGAAGTTAAGCTGGACATTTATATACATAAGACTGAAAATAGTATGGTTGTTCATGAATCTGGTGCTTGTTTAGACCAATCAGACCTTGAACAAGCTGCAAATAACTAGGAATCGTAAGAAAAAAAAAAGTTTTTGATCCGTAGGTTTTTGTCTTTCTCTAAAGCTAGGAACTCGGCTTTGTCAATTCCACCTTTATCTTTTATGGAGTAAAAAACTGTTTATAAAAAAAATGTGATACAAAAATAAATAGTGGACGATGTTATTGGCACGACTGTGAACATATATATATATATATATTGTGGCATCATATTTCGGAAAATATTTGGCTTCAAAGATTTTGAAAACTGACATTCAACTTCCGCAAAGACGAACTTTGATTTCAAATTTGATAAAGCCTAACAATGTTAAATTTTATCTTTCAATGTTTTATAGTTTATATACAAAAGAAATTCACATACACTATATTAAATTTGTAAGCATAATCACAAACTCGACTCAAATTCGTTCGACCAGGGGAGAAAAAATGCTCGAGATCGGTTGGTTAAGTTTTAAGTATGCTCAGTCCAGCTCGAGTATGCTCGGGACAATTTTGAGCACTTTCAAGTTTTAATTCGAGCAAAAGCAACTCAAAAAAATGTTAAGCTTTATGGTGCGCTCTCGAGTTTGGCTCGTTAACAAATACAAAATAATGTGTATTTTAAATATAAAATACAAATACTTGATAAAGTTTGTGAACATTTCGTGTCAAGCTATAAAGTGCTCGAATTCGACTCGTTAACCTTGATGAACTGCTCGAATTCAATTCGAGTTTCAGTTTAATCATATATGAACTAATATTTTATGAGTCGAGCGTCTAGCGGCTCGTGAGCAGCTCGTATCGTTCACACCCCTAATTATTATATACCATATTTAACAAAATAAATATACATCTATCCTTAATCAAAAGACTGAAATCTATAAAGCAATAATATTATATTTAATTACACGACCTTCTTTTAAGGTAATAAACATTTTAATTGTTTCCTAAATGAAATTCGATCGTTAATTAAAATTCAAATCTACTAATTATCCCATAATAAGAAAAAAATATCTAAATTTTATGGTAAGATATTATTTCCTGCATGAACTAATTAGATTATAAATTGAACTTTAACAAAATCTATAAATTAAACTTTCCTAATCATTCATATTATTCATCTTATAGCTTCTGTTCAAAAAAAAAAAAAAAAAAATCATCAAATTCATCTTTCTTCTTCATAATAGTTTTCTTTCGATTAAAAGCATGGCAGTTACCGCTGTAATTCAACCTTTCGAAATCTCGCACTATGCTGGACCTAATCATTCTTCCTTCCGAAGCGACGTATTTATAAATGCCGGTTTCTGGTATATCAGAGGTGCACTTTTTGGGAGATTGATCGATACCGACATGGATGATCGTCGTCTTTATGAGAAAAACGACCATCCATGGCAAGATGGCGAAAGCATCCGATGGGTTCACATTCAAAATCTAGACCGTCTGCCATCGGATACTTTCGCCATCTTAATCCTTTGCCATAATCTGGTTGTATCCAATTATTCCCAAACCTCTTACATAGGCCAATTGTGTCTGATAAGAAAACCGGCACTTTTAAACAATTTCTCAAAGGTAAGTGATACTCTTTACGGCGTATTATCGCGCATCTTCAACAGTTTGACCATTGACTCGAACGACTCGATGAAGAAAATATGTGACCAAGTGTTTCATTCTGCACGGGATTTAGCAAGCTTGCCTAACAACAGTGACCGTAACGTCATACTGTTCGTGTTCGAAATCTTGGCTTACGCCACGGATGAGGAAATCGAACGGGACTTCGTAGAGGAGCAAAGCCATAATCTTGTTGATGATGATGAAGGTACAACAATGGCAGTTAATTACGATGTTCCAGAAGAAGCGTATAGATCAAATAGTGAAATTATTGAATCGTTAGCAAGAGGAGTGTATGAAGATCGAGGTGCAGGAGGAGGCGGCCACTGCGGCAGCGACGAAAAAGAATAAAATGAAAACTGCATGATTTGTTTGGCGGAGTATTTGAACGGCGACGAGATTATATGGATGCCATGTAGCCATTTTATCATCCGGGTTGTATCTTATAGTGGTTTGACTGGGCAATGTCGTGTCTGTTGTGCCGTTTCAACCTGTAGTCTCTGCAGTAGAATTTTTTTTGTAACGTTTGTGTGGGGCCTAGAATCTAGATGATACTTGTATTACATATATTACTACAGAATTATTACTTTTATGTGTAATTTTTTTTGATTAACTTATTACTTTTATGTGTAGTTAATTATTACTTTTATGTTTCTTCAAAAAAAAAATTTATTACTTTTATGTGTAATTTTTTTGATTAATCTTTTCTTATGGCTATAATAAAAGTTGTATGGAATGTAATCTTGATTAATATATACTCTTTGTCATTTCTTTAGTTTTACTTATAGTTAAATATAAGTGATTAAGATTATATTACAGAGACTCGAATTTAATTAATTTGCACCCATAAATATACAAAGTATAGTTAATATAATAAGCCATTAAAAAAGCGACAAACATCATTACACGACAAAAAAAAAGCGAGAAACAATCTCATAAACAAAGTATATCGATCTTACGGGTAATTCTCTGGCGGGGGCTCCCTACGGTGAGTATTCCGCTAGATTTGCGCCATGTGTGCAAGAGGACAAAACAGCGCACACATGGCGCACACGTGGCGCACATCTAGCGGGGTACTCACCGTAGGAGTCCCCGCCTAAGTATTTTCCCGATCTTACCGTAAATATACATCATCGAATTCAATGGTATGTTACCAAGAAAGAAGTTAAAATTAATACTGTTTGTATGAGATCAATGTAATTCCGGATATATGCCGCGTAAGACGTTGCAAATTTACATGCGTATCTTTCGTATCAGTGTAAAAATAAAATAAAAAAATAAAATAAAAACAACTCTTGGCAACGTATATCTCGGCTCTCTCTCAGTGTTGCGTATTTAAGTAGTCTGTCAGCAAATGATTCAACTCACCGTTCATTATGAACTTTACTTCATGGCTGACATCAGAAGTACTATTCTGTTGCAAAGGATTAGCCAACGACACGTGTCCCTTAAGGCCAAAGGCCCCGTACTGTGGGTTGACAAACGAACAACAAGCAGATGCGTCGTGTCTAACCCTGATTCTGATTCAGTTATAATCCAAGGCACGGCAGCCTCACGCCATTGGCTTTCATTAAAGATAATGATGCCCATTTTAGTACATCTTTCAAAACTAGTGTTGTACATCATCAGAGATGCCCATAACTTTCATGAGGAAAGCGTATTCGTACGCAACTTCCTCGCAGTGACCATAACGACCACCTTCACTAAAATGCCCTCCGTCCATGCTACTCCGGTGAATCACTGACGACGAACATGACGGGCATGCAATATCGCGAATCCGAGCCACACATTTAGCCGCTTCCCATACGCCAACTCTAAATATGGACAAAGCAAGTAATTATATGTCATAGCCAAAAAGAACCGTTTAAAAGCGCCACAAACTTACTCTGAAAATCGGCTTTTAAAAAGTTCAGTATGCATGGTCGACTTTTCAAAAGCCGAGACAAACCATATAAGCGGCTTTCAGAAAGTCGATTCATGCAATTGACTTTTTGAAAGTCGATTCTCAACGTGATGTTCTAATAGGTGTACTGTCCTGGTAGATTTAGCTTGAATATGTAAAAGGCGTCTTTCGTGGCCCCACAATACAATCGACTTTTACGCAAACGATTCTATGGCTGAGAATCGACTTTTTAACAGACGATTGTCAAAATCGACCGGGTGAACGTCGATTCTTAGCTCTAGTAATTGACTTTCCGCCCGGTTGACAGTTGTCGGTGTGGTGTCACGCTAGAAATACTCTGGTGCCACAAAAAACGCGCATACGTAAAAGTCTAGGGAATTTTAACAATAAGTGTATGAACATGAAATCAATGAAAAATTCCGCAAAACTAAAAAAAGATACCTCGAGTCGTTGAATGCAGACAAGACAAGTGTAGCAGGACAACATAGTCCACGTGGAATATTATCGTACGGAGAATATTTCATAATGTTGCGGAAATCAGACTCGATCTGAGGGTTCCCAAATTCTTCATAATCCAAAACTGTGAGTGGCAAATCTGGATTTAACAATGTGTTGCATCCATCAAAGAATGGAACCTGTGCCCCACAAATAACACACCCCATTAGACCGTATCCCGTATTTAGTACGTATCCGACGCAGATACTTAGAATACATTGATGCGAATACGCACATCCATAACCTCGGATACATAAAACGAAGAACACTGCTGCAAATTGAAGACAAACCACTAAAAAATTGCTTCAATTTATGATTTTTAATATTTATAATCTGATCCTTATAGTTTTATTATGTGCAGTTTGATCCATAGATACACATCTAGCACGAATTTGCAATAATTTAAAAAACTAGATACGCGATCCAGATATGCATATCAATATCTTGGATGCATGAAATCAAGAAACCTTACTAAAACCCGAAGAAACACTGCCGAAAAAATAATAAAAAAAACTTTCCCAAAATGAAGGAAAGACGCTAGAAATCGTTTCATATTAATTATCGTTTCTATATTTACAGTTTAGACCTTATACTTTCATTATGTAAAATTTGATCCCAACATGTTTAATATTAATGCATATCCCCCCTGTACTCCTATCCTATATTACTGAAAAAATCCTATACCGACGTATCAGCACCCAAAATGAAGGAAAGACACTAGAAATTGTTTCATATTATCGTTTCTAATATTTGCATTTTGGACCTCATAGTTTCATTATGTAAAACTTTATCCCAATGTGTTTTACGCATCCCTCTATACTCGTATCCTATATTATTCAAAAAAATCCTGGTATGCTCCCATTTGTTTATGTGCAATTGATCTTAGGCACTGGTTGTGAATCTACTGTAAATGGTTCACCTAAGGCATGGTTTGAAGAAGTAACATCAGGATTGAAGGTTGTTTTTGGACAAAATGCTATTGGCGATGAGGCACACAAGGTGTTCGATGAAATGTCCCAGTAATTTCGAGCAGTTCTACTTGATAAACCAACCACCATGAGTCATGGGCGTCGTTTTCGATCATTAAGCGTGAGTCATGGGTAGAAGTGGCTCGAATCTATTCAAGCAACATAGTGAGGCACTCATCTTTGACTGTGCTAATTACTTATCTCAACAACTTGACGTATCAACCTCTTGTGGAGTGTAAGAATGCCATTTTATTTAGTGATATGGAGACGTTTTTATTTGATCCGGGTGGATGGTCTTTGCCCCAAACTGATTGTGATCCCTTTAGGTTTATTGGTGAGCAAGGGGATTTTTATTTAGTAACAAATGTGGTTGAGATAATGGTTGCGCTTATCACGCATAAGGACATGATTAAGAATGCTTCTATTTGTGGTGTTATAGTCCAAAATCATGGAACAGATGGAGACATTTCTGAATGAAGGATTTATTAGGCATGTAAAAGCATTTTTTTCTCCAGTTGATAACCTGGATACTGTTGTTGGGATTGGGATGTGGCAAGCGGATAACTGTGTAAATGATTGCTTTGTGAATCATTTGTGTGTCGCCCATGCACTCAATGAAGGCTCTGCATTTTCAGGTAGTAAGGGTGTTTTTAGTTCCTACACGCATTTCAACGCTTGGGAACTCATTGCTGGCTTTATATCACAATATGGACAATCCTAGTGGTGCTATAATGATTCTAGGACATTTTAAAATTCTTGAAGGTGTAATGGTTCATTTGTTTTTGTTTACCCATCCTAAGGATGTCCAGTTTACTTCCTTAATTATTCGCATTGGTTGGGAGGTTGCTCGTGAAGAAGTGGAAAGAGCTTTTACTTGAGAGAGTAATAAGGAAGACGGGGGCTTTAACACAAGGAAGAAATTTAGTCATGCAAAAGTTCAACCTGTTAAGTGGGATGAGAGCTTCAAGCATTGCATCTTTTTGACCTGGGAGCAAATGCAAGAGTTGTTTGGTGAGCTTTATTTGAGGGTTCAATGAATCGATCCCAATTTTGAATATATAACTCAGGGATTTAATTCCCTCTCTTCTCAAAATAAGCTCAATAGCAAAAAATTGTTTCGTCCAGATGATGTTGAGAGTGTGTTTGCTTGCATTTCGGTTGAAAAGATTAGAATGATTTCAATTGAACCAGGAGAGTTGAAGAATGTTATTTCCTTAATTTATGGTGGCATGAGGTTTTCTTTTGATCCAGGGGAGGATTTCGACCCCTTGAGAACTTGTCATTTGGGTAATCTTGCCAGAGTAAGGGAGCATAACAAGGATTTTCTAAAATACTTATTTGCGGTATTAGAGCTAAAAAAATCCTTCTAGATCTCTTCAGAAGTCCTTTAGTGTCCAGCCTGCGGTTGTGCTAATATGCCTCGAAGTGACCCGTGATTCTGTCATTAAAAAATTTGGACGAGACAACTCTCTCAACTTATCAATATTATGGAAATATGGGTAACTTTCTTGTAGCTGAGGAGGGGATTGGGTTTCTTACTTTCAAAGCTGGTGATTTACAACATGCTGCCTTAATAGTTCAAAATCAAAGGGAGGGATTTGTCAGGACCCGAGCTTTTTGAATTTAATTATGTATTTTTTTTATTTTTTTTTTATAATTTAAATTCTCTGTTGGATTAGAATGACATCATAATTATGTTAGGTGATGTCATTAGTGGGACAGCTGTTAGAGCCACGTGTGTGTGTGTGTGTGTGCTGGGGTATAAGGATTAGGCTGGTTACCATTGTTGGGGTGTAAAAGTTTATGCCATTGTATGTTAAACCCTAAATTTCTCCTCTTTCAATGAAACTTTCTCTTGTTTGTCTCTGTTAATTCTTCCATTTCTTCTCCGATACTTGTTGGATCCTGTCATCTTGTATCTGATACGTATCCGGCATATATACGCACCAAGGATAGATACATATTTGGTGCGAATTTGTAATAATTAAAAGTTTGGATACATGATACAGATATGCATATCCATATATAACTCGGATATGTGAAATAAGGAACCATGTTCAAAAATAGTAAAAACCGACAATATAGTGAATGAAAAATAGCAGAAATTGATGAAAAACAACTAAAAACGAAGAAAACTGTTGAAAATTGTCTTATTTTAAGTGTTATTAATATTTATTATTTGGTCCTTATACTTTTATTATATACAGTTTGGTCCCTATATCTTTAATAGTTACGCATAAGCCCTCAATACTAGTATCCTATATTTCTCAAAAAAAAATTGCAGTCGCGTATCCTGTATCCACGAATCCGTACCCGTGGGTATGTATTGAGAGTATAACCTGATGGAGCACAAGAAAAAGACTTAAAGATTTCTTCAAGACACACACAATCTGCATAACTCTTTTTATTATGTTTCTACTCCAAAGGGTTCTCAAAAGGGCTCAGAAGATCCACATACCGACCATCCGAAGCCAGCCTCTACAGGCTCGACACAGGCTAGGTGGTTACTATAGAACATCTCCCGAGGTCTTAGGCACAGAGCAGGGATGTTGGACTGTTTTCGACCCATCACCCGAGCCCCAACACTTGAGAAGGTAGTCTCAAATTAGCTCAGCCACCTCAACAGTGGTTTGGAATACTTAAACACTACCAGCTCCAACCATCAGAGAACAACTTGACAAAAATTGACACCATATACAAGATAAAAGAATGCAAAACAAGATAAAAGAATGCAGCACAACCATATGATCCTTCACTCAGACCTATCATAAAGGGCGTCTTTAGTAGCACTACGGCGTTTTTTTCACTGTATCATCGCCCCGAAAAGTCAATTTTCAGGTAATCGGTTTTCTGGTAGGTGGATTCTAAGCACTAAAATCGACTGAGGAAAGCTGATTCTCAGCTATTTTGAGCTCTAAAAAAGACTTTCACCTGGAAAGTCGATTCTCACCTATAGAATCATCTAGGAAAATCGATTCTAAGCTGCAGAATTTAAAAAAAATGTCTGGTTGTGATACCACTGAAAACGCTCTGTCATAAATCTTTACTAAGGAAGCTTAGACATAAAATAATGCATATACAACTACAAAAAAGCTCAGATGAACAGAAAAAAAACAAAGGGTAAATACCAAGGACCCCAAAGCTCTCGGAGGGAGGTGTAGAAATCATTGAAGGCAGTCTGGAAACCATCTCAGAATAAAGGGTTCTTTGAATTTGCTCAGCATGAACATTTTCTTCATGAAGGTATCAGGGTCATTGATATTCGACATCCAATGATAATCATCCTGCTACGTCACACCATGAACTGAGACTTTGAAAGCCACTTTCTTTGGTACTGGTGGAGTCTGTGGGTTGCTGAAAAAATTTGGGTTTTTCTTGCAGTGTGTGGAAAACCGAGAGGAAGAAGAAAATTGAGAGAGGAGAACAGAGGGGAAAGTAGAAGGTAAATAGGTTTTCTTTAATGTATTTCGGGTGATGTGTAAGAGTGAAAACGCCATTAAAATGGTTGTTTGAGCTTCAGAGTTTGGCGGCCATTCAGCATATAGAGCAGAAGGGAAAGCTTTTGCTTGCAAAGATAGTGAAACACACATTAAAGTGTCACACGAACCGAGTCGATCGTGAATAAGTTCATATTTGGTTCGTTATTGCTCGTAATCATTCGTTTGTATCGGTCTTTTTTTTTACGAAAAATTATTTTATTTTATTGCTGACAAAAATAAAATACGTACAAGCCGTGTCATGGCCCCTATACAATGCGTCATCGGGACATTGTCATACCTCCTTAAAACTTATATATGGCAAACTTAGTGTGGGAAATCTAGATGTATAGAAAATAGTACAGCACTCTATCCCGGTCTACAAATCTTCGATAACCCCCAAATAAAATTACATAATGCAATTTGAGTTCCAACACTACTGGAATCCTGTCTTAACCATAGACCAGTCATCCGCGAAGTCTTTGTCCCGTTCTTGTTATCGTGGGCCTCGTTAGCCAGCTTGACTTGCACCCGAATCAGGTAGGGTAGGTGCATCCAATGATGTCCATCGCTACTATCCAAAGCTCCTGATTTTTTGGTACCATCGCCCAAAGTGTAACAGAATGTCGCCATCCCCTGAAAAAGAAGCGACATACAACAGAAAGCAAAAAAGGCACAGGATAAAATGTCTTTGGTAGCACCACGGGTGTTTTCACTGCATCATCACCCCGAAAACAATCAAAACGCGAAAAGTCAATTTTCAGATAATCAACTTTCTGGTGGGTCAATTCTCAGCTCAGAAGGTCGATTCTCAGCTATTTTGAGCTCTATAATCGACTTTCACCTAGAAAGTCAATTTGCAGCAATAAAATCAAAAAAATCTGATTGTCATTGTCGTAACATAATATTATAACTGATGTGATACCACTAAAAACGCCTTGTCATATTACTTTACTAAGGAAGCTTAGGCAAATAAGAATGCATATATGAAAAGCTCATCTGAAAGAAAAAAATAATAATTAAAGGTAAATACCAAGGAACCCATAATCTGTTGCTGATCATTAGATAGGAAAAGCACAACATTCAATATTCTTTCATTACTTCGGATAATGGCAACAGTAGTCCACCATCCTCAATACATAGTCTAGAAAATAACAACCTGAACAAGTAGACCAATTTTATTGGCTATACTGTATCCTGATATCTAACAACTTACACCTCAGCAGGGTACAATAACAGGGGTATAATAGGAAATACACACATACTCAAACACCCCCCTCAAACAAAATGGGGAAACCCCTACATTGAGTTTGGGCTTGAAAAACTGGAACTTTGAACCAAGCAAAGCTTTGGTCAGCAGATCTACAAGCTAATCATTAGAGGGAATAAACTCAATTTGTTGTTGTCCCTTTAAGATTTGGCTTCGAACAAAATGAGCATCAATCTCTATGTGCTTAGTGTGGGCATGAAATACTGGATTGTAATCTAAGGAATTAGCACCAATATACTCACAATATATAAGTGGAATACGCTTGAAGGGCAGACCAAGTTCACACAACAAGGTTTTAAACCACATCACATCTGTAGTGGCATGTGCAAGGGACCTGTATTCTGATTCAGTAGAGGACCTGGAAACAACCTTTTTTTTAAGACCAAACAATCAGAGAACCACCAAGATACAAGCAATGGTCAACAACAGACTTCCTATCAATGGGGCAACACCCCCAGTCAACATCAGAAAATCCAACCGGTTTAGGCATGCAGTTGGACTTAAAGTGTATACCATGATCTGTAGTTCCTTTGACATATCTCAACAGATGTTTGAGTGCATGCCAGTGTTGTTCCCTAGGGATATGCATAAACTGGATTAAGGATTAACTGAGAAAGCAATATCAAGTCTTATAAACACAAAATATTGCAATGCACTAATGACTGATCTGTATAGCGTAGGATCAATCTTCAAAGGACCTTCATTATATAGGCTCAAAAGTCTTCCTTGCGATTAGAGTCAGTAAACGAGCCGAACCCTACCGAACATGTGCGGGGTTGAGTTCGGCTCGAAAGGTTCGAACCTGGGTTCGGCTCGGCTCGAATCGATCGAACCTTAGTTTAGCAAGGTTCGCCTCGGGTTCGAATCGAATATTAGGAAACATGTTCGGTCCGGCTCGGCTCGAACATGCTCGAACTGTCGAACATGTTCGCTCGAACTGTTCGAATATATATAATATATTATATTATATATTATAATATATATAATATATATTATATATATATAGTTTTTTTTAAATATAAAAAGTTCGAGCCGAACGTGTTCGATACTGTTCGGCTCGATAGACGAATATCAAATACCTAACGTTCGGCTCGACGTTCGAAGGTTCGAATCGAACTCGAATCGAGCTTTTTTCGAGCCGAATACAATAATCGAATCGAATCGACGTTCATTTACACTCTACTTGCGCGATGTAGGAGTATGAGTAGGTTTAAGATTAGTCATCCCCAACTTGACAAACAATTGTTCTGCAAACTGTTTTTGGCTCGGCCACAAACCATCTTCATCTCTATACACTTCAATACCGAGAAAATGGACAAGGGTCCCAGATCCTTCAGTATAAACTTAGAATTAAGCAACTTCACAAATTTATCAATGGCTTTAAAGGAGTTTCTTGTAATTAAGACTCCATCCGCATACACTAGCACATACAAACATACACCATCATTATTAAAGACAAATAGATAAGTGTCAAAAAAGGACTGCTTGAAACTCCAACTGCATAACTGTGTTTTTAGGGCATCAAACCAAGCCTTATGTGTTGGTTTGAGGCCTTAGATGGATTTGTTTTGTTTACACACATATTGTGGCCTTGTAGGATCTACAAATCCAACAGATTAATGCATAAAGACGGATTCTGGCAAAAGACTATTTAAGAAAGCATTATTTATATCTACTTGCCTTAAATCCCAGTTTTGAACTACTGCTATAGCAGAATAACTCTAATTATTGCAGCTTTAGCAACTGGACTGGAGGTTTCATTGTAATCTATCACTTCCTGTTGGTGAGCTAACGCCACTGCTAGGAGCTCTATCTGTTGGCCGAGCTACACTCCCAGGCGGCGGTCTGGCAATGGCCATTTAGGCTCTGATACCAAGATAGGAAAAACAAAGCACTAAATATTCTTTCGTTACTTTGGATAAGGACCCCGATCCCCGCCGGTACATATTGCACAGCTCGCCGGGCTGTGCATTAAAACGACAGCGCATCGACCCGAAACGACGCCGTTTGGTTCCGACCTTAAAAAAAAAAATCCAAACGGCGTCGCTTCGACCCGAAACGACGCCGCTTTGGTGTGCTGTTCGATGCAATGAAGGTCAGACCGTCGGGATCTTTTTCCCTTTGGATAATGGCAACAATAGTACACCATCCTCAATACATAGTCTAGGAAATAACAACCTGAACAAGTGGAGCAATTCTATTGGCTATACTAGATCATGATATCTAACAACTTACACCTCAACGGTCAACACGGTACAATAACATGGGTATAAAAGGAAATACACAAATACTCAAACATTATTTAGCGTTATCAGATCCAGGATCTACGAACGTTACATTTAATATGACAAAATTTTAACTTAAGGCTCCCGATTATACACAAACGACCCTAATATTTATGTCACTAGCTTTATTATGGTCAAAACAATCATGACTCAAACTGTCTTCCTCGAACTTTCTCTTAGAAAAAACACAACAAAAAAAAAATAAAAAAATCAATTTAAAACTTGGTGAACAAGAACTCAAAAGAAAACGGAAAAAAAATTTAACACTTGATGAACAAGTAAATTCTATCTATAAAAGACCAAAAACTGAATATATATATTACTCCTTACTAATTCAATTACCCGTTTATATGTACTATTTCAAAACACTCTTTACCTACAAATTAATACTTTTTATTTTATTTTATATTAGTCTTTTCTTTTAAATCATATATATTTTACTCTCTAAAAGTTATAATGATTGTGTTTTGCAAGTATTTTTCAGCTCTAAAGTTTATATTTTCTTGTTTTCTTGTTGAAGAAGATTTCCCAAATGAGGAAAGTTCCATAATTGAAGCTCCTTTTGATAATCCTGAAGCAGTAATAAATGCGGCTACTACACATTTCTCCACTAGTGTTCAGGCTATTAATTAAGATGGGTTGATAAATTTACAGGCACGGAGTTGTTATTGACATTACAACGAATCTACTTTCCGGGAATTGAACTGCATTTGTCCTCTGAAAAGTCGAACGGTCGAACGTCCATTTTCGACTTTCTGTAAAGTCGAACCTAGCTACCCCAAAACGCGGTATAGATTTATTGTTATGTAATAACAGCACACGTTTTTTTATGTACACACCACATCTAACTTACTGATGCACCGTATAACAATGATTATCATCGACATTCGGCTTTAGAAAGTCAGCTAAAGAACTGACTTTTCAAAAACCGATTCAGTGCGGTTTGCAAGTTGTGCATGTGGTGTTCAGTGAAAAAAAAAAAACGCGGTGGTGTAAATAAAATGTCCTAATTTAGTTTTTCCAGAGAAGCACTATATAGAATAATCGGGAATAATACTATCTCCACATGCAGCAATACAAAAAAACACACGTACTTCAACATGTAACTTATTTTCTTTTAATAAAGAGCTGTTGATTGCTTATGAAGATAGGCAGGGTTGGGGAGAAAATATACATTCAGTCATTGTAAACACTATATTTTGAGTCGCAGTCTGTTTGAACGACATTTTTTAAGTAGCCGTGCCATGCTCCACGGGATCGTGCCATTTTTCCACCATATCACGTGGAATTCGAATGGTTCACGTGGAAGTTCAATTGGTGGCAAAAGTTGAAATTCCACGAGGCCTGGGGGAAATTTTAGGTGGACGCCACGTGGAAAGGAAACGCATAACGTGGAAAATATCCACGGTCCCGTGGAAATTGTAAAAAAACATATACTGAGCGACTTTATCTTCTTCTTCCTCACTATTTTTACGAAAAAATCGCCCCACACAAAAAAAGAAAAAAATACGCATGCATACGATGCACATCCCTATCCCCACAACCCTATCCCCACATCCCTATCCCCACATCCCTATCCCCACATCTCAGAGATTAATTTCACGAGGAAGGAATTACCTCTCACGGCGAGAAGGTGTTTGACACGGGTTAGTTACATTATGTGGAATTGGAACCGGGAGTGGATTGAAGCTTTATACTCTCCAATGGCGTTATTAATTTGGAAGAATATCCTCTAGTAAGTTATTTACAGTTTATTAGTTTTAATTTTGATGAATTTGCCCCCAAATTTTATTGAACTGCCACTTTTTATTTCAAATTGTGATATTGTAATGTTATCGAAATTGTGATATAATAATCTTATTGAAATTTTGGTTGCGAAATTGTGATATAGTATGTTTATGTATTGACCCAAAAAAAATCGAAATTGTGAGATAATTTGTTAAATTTTGTAGTAATGATATTGTAAAATTTTCTCTATTGTAGATTTTTTTATATTGTAGAAATTATGATTATAAGATAGGAAATTGTAGTAATGATATTGTACAATTTTTGAAATTGTAGAAATTATGGTTATAAGATATTGGACCTTTTCGAATTATGTGTATTGGGAAATTTGTAGAAATGTTGATGTTGTAGAAATCTTGACGTTGTTGAAATTATGATATTGTAATTATTATGCTTATTTGATTGGAAAATTTGTATTGGAAAATTTGTATAAATGTTGATGTTGTACAAATAATGACGTTGTACAAATTTTGATATTGTAATTATTTTGATTATATGATTGGAAAATTTGTATTGGAAAATTTGTAGAAATCTTGATGTTGTAAAAATAATGACCTTGTAGAAATTTTGATATTGTATTTATGTTGATTATTTGATAATTTAGAATTTTTTAAGAATGATATGCATTAATGTAATTATAGTGACAATGTTATTATTAGAAACGATAATGTAGAAATGATAATGTAGAAGTTTTGATATTGTATATAGTTCGATTATATGATATTGTATGTATGTCTTTGTTATAAGTTGTTTAGAAATTTAGTAGTATAATTTCCTTTCATGGCCTTAGTTCATTTTGAAATGTGTAGTTTGATACCGCTTTAGTTTTCATAATATCCGAATAATGTAATTATTACGGGCAATCACAATGAAATGCCCTAATTTAATAAATAAAAAAGCAATTTAAAAACTAGAAACAAGCGACAAATAAATGTTGTTTGAAAAATTCCAAAACAATAGAATTTTGGCGTATTCTATGGTGCGCCGCCGACTGATGAGGTTCTTAGAAATGCATGCATCCCTAAGGTGTTTCGAATCCTTCCGATCCGCTGTGTCATGCCTAATCTCCAGGCTTTGTATTGGGGCTCCTGGTAGGTAGCTCGTAGAATTTTCATTAGGTCTGCTCAATAGAGCATCTTTTCCGTTCTCAGCAGCTTGGTAAAGCCTCCGCCGGAAGCGAGGCATCCGTTAGATCGAAAGTATAAGATCTGCATTCACGCTGGCTCTGTCCATCATCTGATCTCCCTCGTCATCATCAAATATTCTATGACGCTGGTGAAAACAATCTTCTCTTCTATTACCCCCGTCTACTGTCACAACACAACGAAACGAAAAATTTATCTTCTAGTGTGTATATTGGTTATTTCAGTTATATACACATATATTTACATATATTTACTTGTATAATTGAATATTGCTAGACATCAAAAAACACAACAATATTCCTAAAAATCTAACCATATATATATATATATATATATATATATATATATATATATATATATATATATATATATATATATATATATATATGTATATATATATATATAAAAAGATACAAATGGTTAGTATTTTTGGCGAATATTGATTTTTTAAATATGTATTAAAATAAACACAAATGGAAAAATGATTGTGTAATCGATAACAACATTTGGTACCCGTAACAAACGAGAAAATATACTATTAATACAAATATATATATATATATATATATATATATATATATATATATATATATATATATATATATATATATATATATATATATATATATATATATATATATATATATATATAATTAAGTATATTTTTCTAATTTGTGTGTGTGTATATATATTCAAGTACATTTATGTATAAAGTTATATATATACACTTATTTTATCACATATTCATGCCATCGCATATATATTTATTATCAAGTGAAAGAAATTATACACACAGATAAATTTAAATTTTCACACAGTTTAAGCACACACACAGACATATACACATACACTAGGAGAAATTATACACGGTATATATATATATATATATATATATATATATATATATATGTATGTATAACTTATTTTCTTAAGTTTATATATATATATATAAAGATACAAATGGTTAGTATTTATGGCGAATATTGATTTTTTGCGTTGCGGTGGCTAAAATAAACACAGCTGGAAAAATGATTGTGTAACTGATAACAACATGAATTACCCGTAATAAAAGCGAGAAAATATACTATTAATACATATATATATATATATATATATATATATATATATATATATATATATATATATATATATATATATATATGTATATGTATATGTATTAAGAGTATATTTTCTCGTTTGTGTGTGTGTGTATATTCCAGTACATTTATGTATAAAGTTATATATACACTTATTTTATCACATATTCATGCCATCGCATATATATTTATTATCAAGTGAAAGAAATTATACACACAGATAAATTTAAATTTTCACACAGTTTAAGCACACACACAGACATATACACATACACTAGGAGAAATTATACACGGTATATATATATATATATGTATAACTTATTTTCTTAAGTTTATATATATATATATATATATATATATATATATATATATATATATATATATATATATATATATATATATATATATATATATATATATATAGTCTTCTCAAAACATTTTTAATCACTTGCAGCTTACTAGTTATCCAACACCACGTGGGACATTGATTCATCCGCCTGAAAATTTTTTTAATGCCGAATTGCGGTTCCATGCGGAAAGTGCTACTCTTACAAGACCACAAGAGTTATTGCACAATGCTACACCAAACAGAGCGTTGTGGAATAGATTGAGAGGATCGATGTTTGGTCCGTTTCTTGATTTATAAGTAACAATTGGGAATTCAAGGGGCGCTAATAGCATACCTGTATTTCAATATGGTTTATCCAGACCGAGGCAATGAGCTTCATTTTAAGATTGGCGATAATAGAGTGAAGTTCGGAAGACGAGTTTGCATTCATCATGGGTGCAGATTTGGAGATTTGGATGTTGAATTGCACGATCGGTCAAGGTGTTTCGATGTTAGTTGTACTCTCATAAGTACATCAAGAATGTGACGTTGCAAAAAATCGAAGCGGCGATTATGGCATCGAATGACGTTGAAACTATATACGGATGGCTTTAGTGTACGTTATTTATGGGTTAATAATCGGAAACGACCACTGGAGTGGTGATACCGCCCCATTTTTATATTGTCGAGAATGTACAAGCGGTGGAGACATTTCCATGAAGCGATATTTTTAACAATTTAATGTTGAATTGGCGTAAGATAGTATTTGAGTGTAAGGGTCTTGTACCTAAAAGAAATGGAAACCGTATAAGCCCACGATTCTCCGGTTGTTTATACGCGTTCTGATTGTGGTGTTTCCATGCAATGCCTAGACTTATACAATCACGGGGATTTGCAACATTGGTAGAAGGTCAAGCTAATGCTCGTCCAAGTTTGTTGAGATGGAAATGCACCGCCGGCGGGTCTATTACAAATCATTGGTCAATCCACATCCGGTGTTACTCCATGGGTATGTATTATATTATCATTGTTATCAATCTACATTGTTAGCAATATTTTTAAACATTGTATTAAAAATCGGTTGCCTTTTTCCTTCTTTTTTGAAGGTTGAGATGGTCGGTGATATTTTGACAACCGCCGAAGATAGGCGATTCGTAATTGGTATGGGGTTGCCGGAGGCGGAGGTTACATCTCCACCTCGTCAATTACTGTTCCCCGTGGTTGTCCCGGATCCCGTCCCTGGTCAAAGGCGTGTTCCCCAAGGTCTAATTTGGATGGCGTAGTTCGTGAGCGTCCGATGGTTGATGCCGAGGACGGCGACCATCTCAACAAGCCCGTCATGACGAGCGACCGAGTGCCCGTCTACATCCGCAAACCCTCCGGGTACCACATCATTTTCTCAACAATTCGATATAGGCGGTGGTAGTATACCTATTGTGGGGGGCGTTGTGCCATTAGACTCACTGGTGCCTGAAATCACGCGTATAGTTGACAATGCGTTAAGAGAAGTCAGGTCTGAGTTGATGGAAACAAAGGCCGAGTTGATTGAAACGAAGGCTAAGTATGCTGAAACGACTGCTAAGCTGAGTGAAATGCAGGCTGAAATGGCACGTCTGAGAGAGGCCCAGGAAACAACTACGAGTAGTTGAAGAACGACATACGCGTTACCTCGAGTCGTTAAAAAGGGCGGCGGTGCAACAGGTTTGAATTAACTCCTAAATACAAATTATAATTCATTTATCTTGTTAACACAAATTTAAATTCACACCATTTCCTTTTATTATACAGGGTACACTTAGGTCCCGAATAGGGACATCTGTATCACAAGCCTCCCGTAGGCGGTGACTCACCTCCACATCTCCACAGGACCCAAAGCACACCATCCACGAAGTTGGGCCGTCTTGGCTACCACACAAGGCGGCCGTGAGGCCCGAGGCTGAGACACTGAAGGTTGTGATACAAACACGGACCGAGATGGCTCGAGGTTGTGATACAAACACGGAGCGAGACACCTCTGGAATGTTCATATGGCGTCACCGTCCCAAGTCACTCCTTCCGGGCTTGGTGTATCGGGATCCCAAGTGGGCCGTCTTGAGTCCACAAGGCACACCATTCGTTCAGGGTCAACACTCGAGATAGAGCAAAGCATCCATCTTGACCCATTGAATGAATTTTCATTTGAGTGTCTTTGCTTTAGGTCCAGAGTCGATATTGATGATGTGCATACGGAGATGACAACCTCGGCAGACAACGGCACTCTTCAGGGCCCCAAGCGATCCTGTTTTGAATACAACAAGGGGAGGGGAGGGGAGGGAGGGAGCTACAAAGAGCCTACACTTCAAATAAAAATGGGCCTTCGATCGACCCCTGAAGCCGATTGAGTACTTTAGGAGGATAATACTACCCGGTGGATTCGACCTAAAAACGGCTGAGGATGATAGGCACACACCCGCTCGGAGGACTATCGAAGCGAGAGTACAAATGAATCAAAAATGGATAGCCTCAAATGTAGGTGATACGACCAAGTTATTAGTCGGGGCTGGGGGCGACGAGGAAATATTACCTTTCCTGCGGATCGAGATTTTTTCAATTGTATTTTGTTTCAAGGTCATCGATAAATGCGAGTAAACTCATTTAAACTTGTATTCGAATTTTTTAACATGTTTCACTTTTTTTATCGTAATATTGTGGTGAGTAATAAATCCCATTTGCAACACATTGACTCGTATGTGTGGATTTGTTGTCGGCTCGTATGGCGACTTACCCGATCGATCGATATGAAAAATATGCGAGTTTGTGTTATGCCTCATTCGCAAGTACTCTTGTGGCTGAATTAGAGAAATGGGAGGCGACATGGATGCGGTGGTTCCGGCTGTTTTGACATTGGAAACTTCTAAATGGACCAAGAAAGCGATCGCCTATGCTATCTCCTGGATGATTAACACGGAGCATTGGGTGCTTGTGCGCATGTCGATCGATGAATGGACCATAACGGTGTACGACGGCCGATCTGAAGTGGTGACTCGACCCACATTGACCGGATCATACGAAATGGGCTCTATACATGAGGTTAATGTTATCGGCATCACAAGATTGCGGGACAATCCAATGGATGATCGATCCATCTCAAACACCATTCTATACTATCCTCCTGCGACGACGAGACCGGATGTCCACAGACGAGTACCGTGCGTATCAAACCTTATTAAGTTTTTTTATTTCAATCATTCGATTCTAATTTTATAGCTTTAATATGCAGAGGAACGCCGTCCGGTTTTGATCAAGATTATGGAGCATAACTCGATGGCCTAAGAAAGAAAAAACAATACATAATGGAACATAACTCGACGTCTTAACTCCGTTTCAGTCTGAAGACTATGGCGATTACAATAAATACGATAGAATAGTTAAACAAACCAAGGGTGGTCACTATAGATGAGCGGTGGTGGTTTCGAAGAAATGTCATCCGTGTCATACTCCGATGCGTTAAAATCTCTTGCGATAGCCGTGATAAGAAAAGGAAAGTAGATATAACCATCACCACTACGCCCAGCGATATGTCACAAATCCTACTAATGATGTAACGTCCAACGTCAACTTCGTAATGGAGAAATGCGTATACCAAATTGTACAAATCAGATGGATGTTCACTCGTGTGTATAGTACCATGGAGGCTATTGGCAAACCATTCGATCATAACACGCTCCCATTCGGAAGGCAATTGACATCGAGCAATTATACGTTGCAATGCACGAACGTTGGAAGCCCCGTTGAAGAAATCACTGGATGCTTCAACTCCTCTTACACCATAGTAGTTATTGATCCAGGCCACCTCCAAGGAAACATCTACTCCGCGTGCTTTGTGCACCCACGATGCTATGGGACCGAACTCCCAGACTACGTTTGACTCGACAAGCGCATAGAATTCACGAACAATTGATCTATTCATAGTGGTACATCGATGCGGGACTATTTAAGAGGCCCTCCAACGAAAATTTGTGTAGGAGGCGCTTCATCTTGGTAGGTAGACTATCCCATTCAATTCTCTTCTCTCCGATAATAGCTCTATCTTGAAAGATCCAAATCCAATTATGACGTGCTTCTTTTACATTGTAAACCTCAACCTCGGTGTCTGCAAGTCGTATTGGTGACTAATATCATCCCTCCTTTGGTCAATAACAAACACTTTGGTTGATGAGGATTGAATGGAGGATTCTCATACTCTGGGAATTCGGTTCATGCCATTCCCGATGAGGGAAAGCGGTTCGAGACATTGTGATTAAGGCGATGTAAAGTAGAAGGTTATGCGAGAGGTAGTTTAATAGGTCATGGTATATATAGAGTTAACCAATGAATTGAGTGGGTTGGTGTGAATTAAGACTCGTGTGAATTCCAGCGATCCGTGTGAATTTTGAACGATCCGTGTGAATATAGCACGAGCTAACCATTGATGACCCACGTGAAAAGACGCGTCATCAGTATCAATGACAATCTTGCCTCTCACCACTAATGGCGCTTCGACGTCATTTACATCGATATGACCTCGATGACATGTCAAAACTAGACTAGCATTGATTGAGAAGGTAAGTGTGAGCTAAGACTGCGTGTGAATTCCAACGATGCCGTGTGAATTTTGAGCGATCCCGTGTGAATTTAGCACGAACTAACCATTGATGACGCCGCGTGAAAAGACGGCGTCAACGTGACTCTGCACCCTAATGACACCTATGACGTCACGACATCGATATGACATCAATGACAAGTCAAAAGTAGCATTGATTGAGAAGGTAAAGTGTGAGCTAAGACTCGTGTGAATTTTCAACGATCCCGTGTGAATTTTCAACGATCCGTGTAAATTTAACACGAACTAACCTTGGATGGCAATTATTGTTGTTGTACAAGTCACGAGCCATTTCTCTCACTCTTCAAACTCTTTTAAGTTCATCCGAATACCGGAGATGAATGCGATTTGAAGTCATTGATCAACCTATAGAAAATCACGTCGTGTTTAATGTGGTGATTACTAAAAATTGAAGATCATTTATTTAGGAGTCATCCTATCGTATTTCATGATCACCCTTAGTTTATTTAAGCGACATTTTATTGTTATCTCAATGTATCAATTACTCTTTGTTTTTATGTTTGTAAGGCTGTTATCACTCGTTTGAACTACAATACCCATTTTCTATTAGGTGATAAAGATACAAAACATATATGATAGTCATCCTCATACTAATATCAATGTCCCCAAAAAGATACAAAACATGTATAAAAACTTTCACGACTTTAGATACTACTACAAAACATGAAAAATGAACAAAATGACTATATCAATTAGGAACAACAAGCTGTATGAAACGGACATTTAGGCCTTTTGTGTCCGGTGTTTCCACACAACGAGCAACGCCTACGAGCCTGGGGCTGCCCTCTCATTAGGCAACTCTTTGGTCTACCGCCGGGAGGTTCACCTTGAGAAGCAATCCACGAGGATCTGGGGCGGCCCCGCTCGCAACCGTTGTTTGTGTTTCCCTCCTTTCCTCGATCTAGGTTCGAGCGGCGGAATCTGCTGGTTTGTAATTGAAGTGGGAACTATCCAATCATCCTCGATCGGAGCAGGTATACGCGTCCTTCATAAATACGCTGAAACATTGAGCTTTGTAGTAGTGACAACAATAATCATACGGACTCTCTGCGCGCTCACTTATAGCGGCACAAGCATGTACACAAGGCATTTTGAGCCCTGAAACTCTCACAGTAACACTTCCAATCGCCATATTTACCTTTGCACTAGTATCGGCGTCCCCACTTGGAGGCGGGTCCCGGTCGATCGCTTTTTAGTGTGAAGGTTCTTGAACATCGCGATACTTGATCAAGAATTTTTCGGCTTCAGGGGCTAACACGGAGCGACATGCCAATGCAAGTTCTCTCCGCTCGCAATGCCATTTCTGCAACGTTGCCCTTATGTAGTCTAACAAATTCACGATACTCAACTTACGCGCATCCCTGATCACGTTGTTAAAACTTTCAGCATAGTTGCTTGTCATTATTGCATAACGTGTCCCTGGAAAATGTGATCGTGCCCAGTAACAAAATCCAATAGCCTCCAAATAACTAGACACTCTATTGTTTGGATCTTTATCCTGCTCTTTTAACTGCTGAAACATTATTGCGAATCGCGTTTTTGAAAAAGTATCTGTGCATCCCGGAAAGTGTATGGGCGATATCTGTGCTTCCGAATTTTTATTGAGGTTCATGACAAGGTGGTGGTAGCAAAAACCATGGTGGCGTTTGGAAATACATCTCTAACGGCACCAATGATGCCAGCCCTCTCGTCATACGTCTGAACACCATGTCTTCACGTTCCCGATTACCCTTCACTTGAAGCATGAAATACATCCACGCATCCCTGCTCTCTCTCCGTCGGTCACGGCAAACGCTACGAAAGCGATTTATCACCTGCGTCTACACCGATAGCTACTAACAATGTCCCTCGCATTTTGTTTTTAGATGAGTACCGTCCACGACTAAGACAGGTCGACAGTACTTAAACCCGTCAATACTAGCTTTCAAAGCCATGAAACGATGCCTTGAACACTGCGCCAACATGGTGATCCACTATATGTCTGTGATGATTTGGGATTTTCACTCTTCAACATGTAAAAGTAAGTGGTAATTTAGAATACGATAGTGATACGCTTCCTCCGATTAATTCCAACGCTTTTACGCTTACAATGATATGCACGCTGATAATCAAGGTCTATGTTGAATACTCTTTTGACCTCCACAATTAAATGTTTTGTCGTGAACTGACTTCCGAGTTTTATGAGGTTCTCTCTAACGAGATGACCTATAGTTCCGGGTCTGGCTTGCCTATGATCGCTGCTTAATCGCTCCAATCCACAAGTGTGAGTTTCATTGTACTCGGTTATCTCGGAGTTATTGCAATCAAACACCTTTCTACCCACAACTTTCCATTCGCATTTCTCTAAAGTAAAGCATCGTAGTTTTAACTTCCCCTTGTCGGACCGGATAGGTTTCCACATGTAATTATTTTTCAATGCATGGTAACTCATTTTCATCTGCATATCATCCTTGTCCCTGAACTTTTACCAATATACAATAATCCGAGAATCTTGATGCAAACGCCCCAACCCGTGGACATGGAGGAATTTCGAATCCGAATGTCCGAACCGAAATGAACACCTCTATTGCGATTAATACTTGCCATACTAAATCTAGGACCAATATCAGGGTTCTGTTCTAATGGTGCTCTCATAAAACTCGTAAACGATCCACCAATATTGGGACCCGGTTGCATCATTGTTGACATACCCTGTTCGAAAGGCCCACTCAAAAAACTCGTAAACGATCCACCGATATTGGGACCCCCTTGCATCTGTGTTGGCATATGAATGTTACGCTTTCGAAAGGCGCTCTAAGATAACTCGTAAGCGATCCACGATATTGGGACCCGCTTGCATCGGTGTTGGCATAATAAAAGCGCGGACGGTCAAACTGGCGGCTTGTTCTATTCATGTTGACATTATGACTTGTCCCGTCTAAGCGATGTTGGATGTACGGTGTGTGCGTTATGCGCCTATAATTAGGCGAGAGGTGTGTGAATTGGTGACGAATCATATTCGCAATTATTCCCAATCGTAGTCGAGTTCACTTACGATGTCAATGACTTGTTCAAATTGAAGTTATATTCGGTCGGATGGCAGTTTCATTAGGGGATAAGGCTGATGTGTTAGGTACAACATGGTTTCGGGAATTTCGATTACAATCCAACTCGGATGTAAAATCCTCAATGCCTCTATCATTTTCTTCATGTAGTTGCTCATTTAAGTCAAATTCGTTCTCATCTTCCGTATCGTGATCGTGCATAACCGGTTCAGCGTTAACGCATAGTTTCACAGCTTCTTTTCTCAAAATATCATCAATGTAGCCTAGCCATGTATCATCGTCCAAAACATCAATCGGTTGGTCATAATCTACGTACATTAGTTTCATGATCAATGTGTTGTTTGAGACATCAATTCCTACTTTATTACACACTTTGACCTTCAATTCATCCAATGTCGTATCGGTTTCACACACGAACCAAATACAATTTTCCTTTCTTATAAGACCATTTGTCGCTATCTTCATGGTATTTCCACTCTCCGCCAAATAAAAACTTAACGGACACCGTGTTGTTATCTGCAAAAAAAACAATCATTTATCCACACGATTAGGTTTTTTTTTCCAAATATTGTTGGATTGACTAAATATTATTGTAAAATTATTCTTGATTGATATATATATATATATATATATATATATATATATATATATATATATATATATATATATATGTGTGTGTGTGTGTGTGTGTGTGTGTGTGTGTGTGTGTGTGTCTATATTTATATATTGTCTGTGTGTGTTTATATATAAATATATGTGTATATAAATGAGAAAACAATATATATATACACTTATATATGCTAGTAGTATATATGTGTGTGAATATTGGTTTCTCGGTTATATACACATATATTTACTTGTATATAAGTGCATATAGCCAGACATCAAAAACACATCAATAATCTTTAAAATAAATAAATATTTTTAGCATATATACATACATACACACACACACACACACGATTAGGTTAGGTTAGGTTAGGTCAAAAAAATTCAAGTTTAGATTACATTTGTGTTATGTTGTGACGATGAGAGCGGGGTAATAGAAGAGAAGATTGTTTTCACCAGCGTCATAGAATATTTGATGATGACGAGGAGATCGGATGATGGACCAGCCAGCAGTAATGATCTTATACTTTCGATCTAACGGATGCCTCGCTTTGGCGAGAGGCTTTACCAAGCTTGAGAACGGAAAAGATGCTCTGTGAGCGGACTAATGAAAATTCTACGAGCTACCTACCAGGAGCCCCAATACAAAGCACGGAGATTAGGCATGACACAAATGGATCGGAAGGATTCGAAAACACCCTGAGGATGCATGCATTTCTAAGAACCTCATCAGTCGAGGCGTACCATAGAATACGTCAAAATTCTATTGTTTTGGAATTTTTCAAACAACATTTATTTGTCGTTTGTTTCGTTTTTTAATTCTGTTTTTTATTTATTAAATTAGGGCATTTTCATTGTGATTGCCGTAACAATTACATTATTGGAGTGTTATTTGAAAACTAAAGTTGTACATTCATACAATATCATATAATCGAAATATGTTCAATATCCAAACTTCTACATTATCATTTCTAATATTAACATTGCCACTATAATATCATTAATGCATTTCATTCTAAAAAATTTCTAAACTATCAAATAATCAAAATAATTACAATATCAAAATTTCTACAACTAATGACAATTTTCTTATTGAACAATCTCATTATAATTAATCATTTCATAGCTTAATAATCAAAATTTTATCCTTTCACTACCCTAAAACTATAAGCTTTTACCTTTTCACCATACGAAAAATCGTAAATTTATATCTTTATAAGGTTATTTACCTCAAACATATCATCAAATTAAAACAAATACAATATTTAAAAAAATAAAACAAAAGTGCTATAAAAATGCTTACCCATTTGTTTAAAGGAGTAAGGCGCGGTGTAGATTGATAATTTTTTTTCGAAAGTTTTGTGAAGATAAATTCATTGAAAAAGATTGATGATTTTGGGTGAAGAAGATGATGGTATTGACTAAAATGTAGGAAAAAGCAGCGATTGGGCGTTTATTAATTCAATTTCGATAATCCCACGGGACGTGTATATTTTCCACGTTGCGTGTCAATTTCCACGTGGCGTCCACCTAAAATTTCCCCAGTCTCGTGGAATTGAAACTTTTGGCACCATTTGAACTTCCACGTGGCCTTTATTACAATCCACGTGATATGGTGGAAAAATGGCACGATCCCGTGGAATGGTAGCACGGAGCTACTTAAAAAAAAAAATGTCGGCGCGAATGCACTGACTTGAAATATGGGTGTCTACAGTGACCTGAATGTATATTTTCTCGGGTTGGGGTGGGGGTGGGGGTGGGGGTGGGGAAGGGATACGTGGGGTTGGGGGTGGAAGCTGTATTTCTATGACTTTTTTATATCCACAAAGAATGATGTGTAATGAAAAATATTTGTGACCACTTTGTAGTGTACAAATTGTTATAGCTTTGTTATCATTATTGTTACTTTATGTAATAAAAAACAATCTTTTACACGTCATAAGACTCATAACTTGTGTTATTTCTTATGTATTATGGTAGTTCAATGGTATAATGATACAACTATTCTATCACAACCAATAATCCAATGGTCATATGTATCGTTGATCATAATTAATAATGTTGTAAACTCATTATGATCAACGATATTGCAGTTGACCATCGTGCCACTAGCTAGTTGTGATACAGCTGTTGTGCTCTCATGATTACAGTTTTGTGATTGGATCAAGAATCGACTTTTCCACGATTAATATTCAGAAAGTAGATTTTTGACTCAAAAATTAATTTTTTGAAGATCGTTTTGATGTGGTGTAAAAGCAATTAAAATATGGTGTATCGATAAAATCGCTGCAATGCAAATAAACCGGATAAAACTGAAAAAAGAAAAGTAAATAACATTTTGTTACTTTTCTGAGATACATTCAATACAACTTATATACACAAATTAATTAAGACTATGCATCAACTTAATAGTTCTGTTTTTCAAAAAAAAAAAAAAAAAAAAAAAAAAAAAAACGTAATAGTTCTGTAGTAAAATATGTAATGCATGTATCATCTGGGCCCCACACGCAGGCACTAGGAAAAATTCTACAGGTTGAAACGGCACAACGGACAAGTCAATCTCCGGTCAAACAACCACTTTAAGATACAACCCGAATGATAAAAATGGTTACATGGCATCCATATAATCTCGTCGCCGTTCAAATACTCCTCCAAACAAATCGCGCAGTTTTCTTCTTGTTCTTCGTCGCCGCCTCGATCTTCATACTTTCCTCTTGCTAATGATTCGATAATTTCACAAATTTCACTGTTTGATCTATAGTCTTCTTCCGGAACATCGTAAAAATCATTGTCATCCTCCTCCGCTAAGTCCCGTTCGATTTCCTCAGCGTTACAAAACCGTGAGGTAAGCATAGATGTCGAACACGAGCGGTATGGCGTTACAATCGGTGTTGTTAGGAAAGCTTGCTAAAGCCCGTGCGAGAATCGAAAACTTAAATCGCATATTTTATCCATCGAGTCGTTCGAGTCAATGGTCAAACTGTTTAAGATGCTCGATAAAACGCCGTAAAGAGTATCGCTTACATCTGAGAAATCTTTGAGAAGTGCTGATTTTCTAATCAGACAAAATTGACCCATGTAAGAGGTTATGGAATAATTGGATAAGGCCAGATTATGGCAAAGGATTAACACGGCGAAAGTATCCGATGGCAGACGGTACAGGTTTTCAATGTGAACCCATCGGATGCTTTCGCCATCTTGCCATGGATGGTCGTTTTCATCTCCAAGAAGAAGACGATCATCAATGTCATTATCGTTAACCTCCCAAACAGTACATTTGTGATCCCAGAAACCGGCATCTATAAATATGTCGCTTCGGAAGGAAAAATGATTAGGTTCGACATAATGCGGGATTTCAAAAGGTTGAATTACAGCAGTAGCAGCCATATATATTTTCAAGAGAATAATAAAAAGATGAATCTGATGATTTTTTTTTTTCCTTTTTCTTTCTTAGAGCAGCAACTATAAGACGAATAAGAAAAGTTAGGTTATTGGTATTTTATAAATAAAGGTTTCGTGTTCTCCAACTATTATACTAAGATTATTACCGAAATTAAGTCTGATTCATGCATGATCCTATTTGATGTAGGAATTGGAGATGTTTTGAGGAGAAATAATTATTAGAGATAATTAGTTAAATTAAAGTTTAGCTTATCATCTAACGTTCATGCAGGAAATAACATCTTACCATAAAATTTAGATTTTTTTCTTTTCTTATTATCGATAATGATTGGATAATTTCAATTCACGATCGAATTTCTTTTAGGAAACATTAATTACATATTTTTATTACCTTAGAAAAAAAAAAGATATAATATTATTCACCATTATTGTTCCAAAGGTTCAATCATTTGATCAAGGATTAGATGTATATTTTTTTGTGTTAAATATGGTTATACTAAGGGTGTAAACGATCCGAGTTGCTCACGAGCAGCTAGACGCTCGGCTCGTGAAATACGCGTTCATATATGATTCAACTGAATTCGAGCCGAATTCGAGGAGTTCATCAAAGTTAATGAGCCGAACTTAAACACATTAAAGCTTGGTTCGAAATGTTCAATAGTTTTATCGGATATTATTATATTATATTTAAAATCTACGTAATTTTGTATTCGTTATCAAGCCGGCCGAACTCAAACATATTAAAGTTTTAACATTTTATTCGAGTTGCTCGTGCTCGAGTTCAAGCTTTGAAAGTGTTCAAAATTGTCTTTTTCTATTAAGATTTGAAGGCAAATAGATTATAAGTGATGTATATGAATAAACATTTAGGTCATACTAATCTAGGGAGACTTTATTTGTACCACAACTGATCTATCGTGTACCACACTATCTGTGTACCACAGTAGAATCGACACTATGAAATTCGAATGTATGGGCAACATGCGACCGTGCGAAAGTCGAATCAGAATCGGCAGTACATGAAGTCACATGTTGCTTCATACATTTGACTTTCACACGAGTGATTCTGTGATATTGATGTGGTTTACCGACATGTGTGGGATAACTAGTAGCTAGATCAGCTCTGGTACGAATAATTCAGTTAGCAAACCTCCCCCAAAACTAAACAAAAACTTCCATTCAACCAAAATGAACGGAGCCAAAAGCTTGACAGAGTGGTAAGCCCTTGCTTGACTTCATAACTCCCAGAACTGCCCAAACACGATCATCATAAAAGATTTAAAATGTGTTGACCTCATGCTCCATTATCCACTTTCAAGCAATATTTTATATATTACAGTTTTATATGTAGAATCGACAATGTGAAAGTCGGATGTATGGAGCAACATACGACCCTGTGTAAGTGCGAAAGTCGAATCAAAATCGATAGTACATGAAGTCACTTGTTGTCCCATACATTTGTCTTACACACAGGCGATTCTGTGAAATTGATGTGATGCACCGACTTGTGTGGGATAATGAGCATATCAGTTGTTAAATTTTTTTTATTGAGAAGATGGTTATGTCGCAAACTTCGAAAAAATCTTGATGAACTGCTCGAATTCAAGTTGAGTTCGGTTGAATAATATTTGAACAAGTATTTTATGAGCCGAGCGTCTTGCGGCTCATGCGGAGCTCGGATCGTTTACACCCTTAAAATTTACCATATTTAAGAAAAAAATATACATCTATCCTTAATCAAAAGATTGAATAAATAACCAATTAATGTTGTATGGAGGAAGCTTCGGCTTGGCTCGGCTCGGCTCTCTCATTGTTACGTATTTAAGCCGTCTGCAAAAGATTGATTCAACTCACATGTTCATTAAGAATCGTACTTCATGGTGGTCAGTCATAAAAAATATTGTTCTGGTGCATGCAAAGGATATTAATTAACCAAAGAGACATGCCCCTTAAGGGCCAAAGGCCATTATAGCATCTTTAAATTGAATAAACTCATTCTATTACTGCGTTTGGAATGTGAAAAAAATAGAATAAAGCGAATTATAGAAAAGGTGATCTATTGAGTGATGAATAGGACAAGGTAATGGTTTGAGGTTTTGTGGGATGTGGTAGGATAGGATATGATGCATAAGGTAGGATAGGGTGGAAATGGTAGGGTGGGGTAGCTCTACCCACCACACCATTACACCCACCATTCCTTACCAATGACTCACCGCACCCTACCTCATTACCTATCCTATCATAAATCACTACCTCAAGCTACTCTACCACCAACCATACCCGACTCTACCTGACCCTACCTTACCATACTTTACCTACCATACCACACCACACCTCACCTTACCATTACACGCCTTACCAAACTCTGGACCACCCCACCATACCTTACTTTACCATACCACATTCAACATTACCATAACGTACCTTACCTCACCCCACCCTACCGTACCATGCTATACACCACCCCACCCTACCCTATCTTACCCTACCATACCTCACCATACCCTACCATACTACACCCCACCCTACCCTACTCTATCATAAGTTACATTACATACCCTATCTTACCACCACCCTTTCTTACCCTACCCTACCCTACCTTACGCCTCCATTGTTGAAGTTTGTAGAATTACAAACTGAAAGTAAAGAAAATGCGGAATTATTATTAATGAACTAAAATCACAAGTTAAGTTACAATGCTACTGATCATAGGGTATTTATAGCTTCATACACATCATGAATAAGTTAAAGGTAAGTTACAAACGGGTACAACAAAAAACTATAATTGAATACCCGTTTCTTATACCAAACTACTCAACAAGCTGCTAAGTCTTTATGTGGTCTGCTGAGTTCATCAATAGATTGCACTTAACATTCTCTTTACCCCTTATACTATAACACCCCCTCAAGCTGAGAGTTGTACATGAACACCTTGCACTCAGTATTCCCTTTAGCTATTGGAATTCTAAAATATCTTTGAAATTCCCAACTTGTCTAGCAGATAGGTAAATATGGGTGCATCTAAGGCCTTGGTGAGAATATCAACTATTTGTTCTTTGGTGTTAACTGGAAAAAGTTAGACAAGTGCATATTTGACTTTGTCCCTCACAATATGAAAGTTAATCTCAATGTGCTTTGTTGTTTCATGAAAAACAGGGTTATGTGCAATATGCATGGCACTGGCATTGTCACAAAATAACATAACATGCATTTGAACAGGAACCTGCAAATCTTGTAGGATGTAAATCAACCATTGAATTTCACAAACTGCATTTGCCATAGGCCTATACTCAGCCTCTGATGAACTTCTTATTATAGTGGTTTGTTTCTTTGTCTTCCAAGAGATATGAGCATCCCCTAGAAACATCATGTAGCATGATACTAATTTTCTTATTTTAGGGCAACCAGCCCAATCACTGTCTGTAAAACCTTTTAGGACAATGTTATTCTCAACTGGAAACAAGATTCCTTGACCTAGATTGCCCTTCAAATACCTCAGCAGTCTATGTGCTTCTTTCATGTGGTTTTTAGTAAGAGTGTCCAGAAATCGGTTGAGCTGCTGAACTGCAAAAGCAATGTCTGGTCTAGTAAAAGTGAGGTAGATTAGTTTACCCACCAAGGATTTGTATCCAGTATTATCTTCCAAAAATGGTAAATCGCCATGCTATAAGGTCTGCTTGGACTCCATTGATGTCTTAGTAGGTTTAGCCCCTATAAATTCATATTCTTCTATGGGGTTGAATGTTTACTTTCTTTGGGAAATAGATATGCATGCGGGAGGGATCGCAGCCTCAATACCTGGGAAATATCTCAATATTCTAAGGACTTTAATGGTGAACTGCTAATGTAGGGCATCATTGACTTGCTGAATCAATTGCTCACTCGGGCTTGCTGCTATGATGCCATCTGCATATACCAGCAAAGCAATAAAAGATTGTCATGATCCTTTAGTGAAAAAACTGTGGTCATTTTTGGACTGAAAAAATCTTTGTGCTTCCAAGGATTCAGTTAACTTGCAATTCCATTGTCTGCTACCTTGTTTCAGACCATCCAATGATTTTGTTAATCTGTAAACTTGATTTGGTTTGGTTGCTGCACAGCCTGGAGGTAACTGCATATATACTTCTTCATGTAAATCTCCATGTAGAAAGCAGTGTTGACATCTATCTGATGTAGATGCCAATTATTAGTTGCTGTTGTTGCAAATAAAGCCCTGACTGTAGTGATTTTAACAGCATGGAAATTTTTTCTTGATAATCAATGCCATATTTTTAAGTATAGCCTTTTGCTACCAGTCCGACCTTATATCTTTCTACTGAACCATCAAGATTGTACTTGATTATGTATAGCCATTTGCATCCAATAGGCTTCTTGCCCTGGGGCAGATCAACTACTTTCTAGGTATGAGCCTTTTGTAGAGCTTCAATATCTTTTTGCATTGCTTCTTTCCACTCATCATGCTTGATAGCTTGATTGTAGGTCTTAGGTTCTTTAACAACATCAATAGCATTAATGAATCTGGCATAATCTGCTGAAAGTTTATCCAGATTCATGACCTCACTCAGCAGGTGTGGGGTCTGCCGAACTGTATAAGCACCACCTTGATAAGAGGTTGGTGATTTCCTTATCCTTATGGATCTTCTCAATTGTGTGGGTTCAGGTGTCTGGCTGACAGGTGCATGCTCTTCATTAGATGCCTCGGCCTTTTTGACCTTGTGTCTCTGGTGGTGTGATGACTCATTCAGCAGATCATCAAAATTGTCCATCACTGGTAATGGTACTGGCATATCAGCAAGATATCTAGCTCTTCCTAATACCTGTGAAAATAGAGGAAAATAAGTCTCATGAAATTGAGTATTTCTAGCAATAAGGATATCTTTGTTGGTGATGTCTAAAAGAATGGCACCCTTGGATATGGTTGAATTCCCAAGATAGACACAAGTCCAACATCTGGAATCGAATTTTGTCATGTACTGTTGAAGTTTGCAAGAAAAACCTAAGTAACCAAAAACCTTAAACATAAAATGATTTGGTTTAGTGTCATAAAGCACCTCATGTGGAGTGCTTTCCTTCAGCAGTGGTGTGGGTGTAGCATTAATTAATTTTACAGCAACGGCGCTAGTTAATCTAAAGGAAGCTTGATCGGCCTCACTAGGCTTCCAATATAACCGGCAGAGTACCGGGTCAATTGTAATCTAGATCGGTGAGCAATGTCGTATCCTCAGGGAGAAAATTAGTTGAGTACCAAAGTGGTCCAAACATCTAGTCTAGGTGCAACCATAACTCGAGAATTGATTTTTTAAACTACTTCAAAAAATAAAACAACTAAGACTAAGTTATGAAAATGAACAAAAGGTGCAAATAGAAGCACAAAGTAAAATGATATAGAACGAGGTGACTCGGGTGATGTTTCAATGAGTTAGATATGAACTCTCGTAACTACTTGGAAACAAGTTTCACTAAAGAAATCTCAACATGTTTGAGGTGCAATTCACTATTATCACGTTAACCAATTTCTCGCATTGACGTACCATAACCATGCACCAAACCTATCAGCTAGGACTAGATTAGGATGAATAGCTATGCATTAAATAACTCAGAATTTCCTAATTCAAGATTAGGCAACACACACTAGAAATCAATTCTATCTCTAGATGATTTTACTATGTGTTCATGGTGATTAGTTACATGTCAATTCTTTCAATTACGCCTTGAATTAACACTTAGATGATGCAATTAGTCATGAATTAACCACACCCATGAAGATCAATCACCATAACTTGAACAAATTAAGAACATACAAGACAACCCAACTCTAATCCCAAGTAATTACAAGAAATATAGCCCAAATTCACATCACCCAAGCCACAAGGGTGTTTAGCTACTCATGATTTCAACAAAAACACAAAGCAAATATGAAATCAAACTAGATAAAGTCATGAAATGAAAAATTAAGATTAAATTCGAGGTTATACCTTAATCAAGTAAGAACTATGAAATTAGCTCAAATCCCATGGAGATTCACCAAGGGAATGATGAATTCACCATTTTAGAAGAAAGCCCAAGCTTACACACTAATTTTGAGAATAAAAAGCTAAGATTATACTTTTTAAGCTAATGAAATGAAGAAAAGTTAAGAGAAGAGTTTTTGGGGTTTATTCTAATCTAGAAAGTATGGTATATCTCTCTCTTCTAGCTGCAAAAAGGCTTTTATAATGCAGAAATTCGGTGCCTCATGAGTGGGCTTGCAGCAGGTAGAAGTGGTCCTGAGCATAAAAAACATTCTGCCTGATTTACTGAGGCGTCAGGAGTGGGCTTGCACCATGCAAGCGTGCTCCTAACCATCCTGAAGTTGACTGAGAGCTCAGAACCATGCCTACAAGGGGTAGGCGTGGGCCTGCCTTGGTTGATCCTGAAAAACTGACCGGAAATACTTCTGTTTTGGGTAGAACCACTCCTAAAGTGCCATAATCACCAAAATTGATCTCAACACAACTCTTTATCATCTAGCATTTGAAAATACACAACACGAGATACAAACGTAATTTTCATAGGGTATCGTGTACCCCGTGTGTGCTACAAAAAATCCACATATTAACGATAAAAATGAGATTTTCGGTTGAGTGCGATGTGGAAACGTGAGTGGTGAAAGTAGCGTGAGATAGCATCTAAATGGTAAAACTCATGCCCCGAAATGCTATAAATTTAAGTGAATTAAGTGTGAAATGCGTAGGAGGGTTGACTCTCATCAGGTGTAGCATTAATTAATTTTACAGCATGTAAAAGACAGAAACCCTAATATTCAATGGGAAAATTGCTCTGGAACCTTGGTCTCCTGGCAACATTCAGCAGATGCTGATTTTTCCTTTCAACAATACCATTCTGTTCACATGTCTTTGACACGGGATGTCCGATGTATGGCGCCTCTTGAGCATAAAAATGTAGGTGAAACTCAGCTCCATTATCAGATCTAATTACTTTAATAATTTTATGAAACTAAGTGGAAACAAATTTAATAAAGGATTTAACAAGATCAGAAGCTTCAGATTTATGTCTCATAAGAAAAACCCTAGTAAATCTAGAAAAGTCATCTACAACAGTAAGAAAATATTGTTGTCCATTCACAATATGTTGTCTTAAAGGACCCCAAATATCCATATGAACAAGATCAAAAACAGCATTTACATCAGTAGTACTTAATGGAAAGGGATTTTTTCTTTATTTTTGCCATAAGGCAGACACAACAAAGATCATGATCACAAAATTTGACATCAGCAGACTGTGAACTAATGACTTGCAGTCTTTTATCTGGCAAGTGCCCTAGTATGTAATGCCATAAAAGAGAATCATCTAGTCTATCAGACAAAGTTTTATTTTCTACAACATTAGCATTAGAAAGTCTGATTGGCTGATCCATGACATTATGTCCTCTGTATAAATCAGCTGAACCAATCACTTTCTTGTTTTGTCCTGCAAAAAACATTTGTTAGCAGAGAAAATAGCTGCACCTTTTGTATGATTAATAAATGAAGGTAATGATAAAATATTATACTTAAAACCAGGAATGCAAAATACATCATGTAGGACCAGCTGAAGGTTAACCCTTACTTGTCCTATATGAGTGACAGAACATTATTTTCATTAGGTAATCCAATTTTTATACTATATGAATGTTTGGGATTACTTAATAGATCTAATGACCCTAAAATGTGATCTGTGGCACCAGAGTCCAGGATCCATTGTATAGATCTTTCTAAATTTAGATCACACGCTTACTGTGGCGGGTGAGTAGTGTGTAACAATCTCAACGGAGTTGACCAACAAAGAAATCTTGCATGTCATGAGGTCGAGAGTTCATGAGAGCCATCAAATTATCAAGTTCTTTGTGCAAGAAAGATTGGGAAACCCTGGTCCAACAGACTATTTTGGGCTGATCTTCTTCTGATTTTTGCTCCTCTACCATATTAGCCCACTTTGACTTGAAACCAGGAGGATATCCATGTTTCTTATAACAAGTCTCCTCGGTATTACCATTGAATCCACAAAAAATACATTGTACCTTCTTGGGATTCTTGGGTCTTGTATTCGCAACAGTCACAGAACCTGGTCTTCTGACTAATTGATTTTGCCCCTGTCCATTCTTCTGAGACAAAAGAACCATTGACTCTTGATTCTTGGCTTTGTTAGCCACATACACCTTTTACCTTTCTAATTTAATAGCCATTGCAATGGCATGATGAATTTATGGGAAAGACATCATCAGCATTGCATGTGATACCATTGTCTCAAATTCATCCCTTAAAATTTTAAGGAATTTAATGACATTTTCAGCTTCTATATGATCCATTAGTGTGCTAATTGCATTGCAGTGACATTGAGGATCACAAGAACAAACTGGCATAGTTTTGATGGTTTTGATTTCTTCCCGCACAACCATCAATTTTGTGAAATATTGATTGACATAATCAGTACCTTGCTTCAGCATATGCATCTCTTCAAGAAGATCCGAAAGCCTCAAGGCATCAACATTAGAGAATCTTGCAGCAAGATACTTCCAAATTGCATGTGCATTCTTGAAATACATCAAACTCTGTTTTTCTACAGAATTCAAGATCCATGATCTTACCATTGTATCACACTGTCTCAATGCATGAAAGTATGCTGAATCTGCTTCTGGCCTTTTGATTGTGCCGTCTACGAAGCCAATTTTATTCTTGGCGATTAACACCATCTCCATCTGTTAGGTGTAGTGTCCGAAAGACAATTATCTAATTATTTTATGACAGAATTAATAATTCATCTTATTATATGCATGTACGCTTATAATTAAGACACTACTGAAAACCCTAAGTACATAACTCAGTGTATGGCTATACACAAGAGGATTGAGTTAGTGAGATGTACTTAAAAATTAACTTAGTCCGTAGCGATTATTAATCTAAATGCACGGGTCTCAAGATTAATTTGCTAATAATGCGTCCGAGAACACTTTAGGTGTGATGATCTTAACGGGATTTGTCGGTAATAGGATTACCTAATGGGGCATTTATATATGATGATAATCATATAGAAATTTGGACCGATTTGATTTGAGTTCTCGATATAATTCCGTGTCGAAGTCTTATCGAATCACAAGATGATCATATATGGATTAATCTCAATCTGAGGTGATCACAAACAAGCTGCTTAGACTAGGGTAGAGTTTGATGTGTTAGTAAGGATCACTTCATGTTATGTGGTCCAACATTTCTCGTTGGCTCTATTCTGGGATGAGTGAGTAGTTTGTGCTATCACGAGATATGGAATACATTCCTTCCTCGGGAAGTAGACAGACGGTTCCCTTATTTGTTAATCCTAAAAACTGATCGATGGCGCCAGGTTCATATTATATTAGTTATGAACTAATTGATCACTAGGTGGTTAATGGTAAATAAGGATAAGATGTTTTGAGAAGGGTTTACGAAGATATCCCGAATCGAAACGAATAATCTATGGAGGATTTATCCGTATGTAATGATTATATAAGTGGGCGCTTATCAACTCATAGTTGAGTATAAGTTATCTATATTCGGCGAGTTCGATTTGGGTTTATGGTGGTATAATCCCGGAATTAATAGATTGAATATTATTGTTCGATCGACGAATAATTTTATTTAATTTATTGTAACTCATTGAATATGGGTCCATGGTCCCCGACGTTGCTCTAATATAGCATATACGTTTTCTCGTCGTTTCACCTCAATTTTAATTAAATAGTTGGATTGGACTATTTAATAGATATGTGGATTAATTGTTTAGTTGGACTAGATAATTAAATACATGGAAAAGAAATTTTTTCGTGGACTCGGCCCAATTTATTGGAAATTTCGTGTGGCCTATTTGACCTAGGGTTTTTGGTCAAAATTTATATATTATTATTTTTTAGGAAATTAGTTTTCTTGAGAAATAATAAGACATGTGATTAAATTATTTATTTGTTAAATAATTTAAGGAAAAGAAAATCTTTTATATATCCTTATTAATTTGGGAATATTCTAGATTTGTCTTTTTAAGGAAAATGATTAATTTGATTGATTTTGTATTAATTAATTAAATCCTTGGAGGACAATGATTTCTCTCCTATATAAAGAGAGTTCTCCCAAACCTCAAATCATCACATAATTTCGACACAAGGTGTAAGTACTTGGCTTAGAGATTTCGGCCATTGTACTTAGGGTTTCGAGTTTTAGAAAAACTTCGGGTTTTTTCTAAGGTAGCATATCGAGGAGGTCAAGCGGCTTGAAACACCATCCACTTGGTGGTGCTTGGAGACACACGTTGGAAGACTGTGACTACTCTTCTAGCTTGGATCTTGGATTGAAGATTGTTCTTGGAGTTTATTCACCATAAACTGGTAAGCAATCTAACCCCCTCGTAGGTTAGATGTATCATTTACGTATTTTGATTGTTTAGATCTAGATCTTGTACTTTCCGCTGCGTAATCGGGTCAATCTATGATTGATCCGGCGATATTACATCCTACACCATCTTCCATGGGTTGTAATTATTACCATTCATCAATGGCTGAACAAGTACCAAAGATGGATTCTTATTGGGATAAACATAGAATGGACTGGAGGGACTTAGTTCTTGTTTCTTAGCTGCCATGGCTATCAAGAACTCGAGATTCTTATCAAAACACAATGATATAACAGTAAAACAATCAAGAAACACGGAAAATGCTCACAGTTTACTCTCAAGAAACTGGGAAACACAGAAAAGATGAAGAACACTCTCTAGATTCTTCATTAACCAGAGAGAACGCAGGAAAACATTCCTAAATTCTTAACTTTCTGCTCTGATACCACGTTGAAGTTTGTAGAATTGCAAACTGAAAGTAAAGAAAATACGAAATTATTATTAATGAACTAAAATCACAAGTTAAGTAACAATGCTACTGATCATGGGGTATTTATAGCTTCATACACCTCATGAATCAGTTAAATGTAAGTTACAAATGGTTACAACAAACTATAACTGAATAACTGTTTCCTGTTCTAAACTACTCAGCAAGCTGATGAGTCTTTATGTGGTCTACTGAGTTCATCAGCAGATTGCACACAGCATTCCCTTCAGCCCTTAAACTGTAACATCCATATCCTGCCCCACCACCTACCAAACTTCACCTCACCCACCTCACCATCCATCCAACCTCATCTCATTGTTACCTACCACCCACGTATTTTGTCGATTTTTATTTCATTCCATCCCATTCCATCTAATTTGCAGATAAATACTTATTTTTCATTCAATTGAAATAAAATTTCATTCAATTCCATTACATTATAATCATACACAAACATTGGAATATAATGAAAAATCATTTCATTCAAATCTATTCGTAACAAACATACCATTAATGTTCCGTTTTTTGAGAAGAATTTTTTATAGTCTATATACAATAGTAATTATCCATACTCAGAAAAGAAATAAAATCTTAATTTTATGGTAATATATTATTTCCTACATGAACTTGGATTATCTCTACTATTTAAATAAAAAATCGAAAACATTACCATATTAATGTCTATATGAAATAGGATCATGAATCAGAAGAGGGTGTCTTGTGGAACAATGTCATTAGTGCTTTGAATGGTAAAGATGGGGGCTTTGGTGACGGAGTTAGTAGGAGTGGGTTAGGTAAGGTATGGTTTGGAATAGTAAAAAATGGGTGTAGAATTGAAAAAAGAGGGGTGAAGCTTCTATCCTCCCTTGGTTGGAAGTTGGGCTCGGGAAATAGAGTAAGGTTTTGGAAGGATTCTTGGATTGGAGAGAGCTCTCTTGATGTGCGTTTTCCTAGACTCTTTTGTCTAGAGGAATTTGATGAGTGATAGAGGGCGATTTGTGGATAGGGGGTGGTCTTGGGAATGGAGGTGGAGAAGAGAGATGAGGGGTAGGGAGTGGGGAGAGTTTGTAGACCTTATTGCTTTGCTCTCAAATATCTCTCCCATTGCAGGTAATTCAGATACCCCATTTTGGAAACTTTGTTCTAATGGTATCTTTTCAGTGGCTCGGCTTAAAAAAACACTTCTTGGCACTACTTCTATTGGAGCTCCGTCGGCTACCTTCCCATGGAGGTGGAATACTGCTATCCCGTCGAAGGTCAACATCTTTAATTGGAAGGTTGCTTACAACCGTATCCCCACTCGGACTGATATCGCGAAAATAGGTATTCCTATTGATAGCTTGGTTTGCCCCATTTGCAAGGTGGTGAATGAGGACATCTCGCATCTACTATTTCACTGCCCTTTTGCTTCTTCTACTTGGCGTAAGATTGTTGATTGGTTCTCTATTCCACGAGCGTTACTTATGGATTGGGATTCATTCATGCAATCATCTCCTTTTTCGGCTAGACAATGCGAGAAAGTCAAAGTATGGGATGCTGTTAAAAAAGTTGCTATTTGGTGTATCTGGATGACTAGGAATCAAATTGTGTTTAACTCAAAAGATCTCAATGAGGACATGTTGTTTGGGGAAATTCAAAGTAGAAGCTTCGTTTGGATCACCGTTAGAAAAAGTAATATTAGTATCGATTGGACAACTTGGAAGACTAGTCCGCTCTCTTTTAGCATAGTTTAGTCCTTGTGTAGCTGATTCGCGTTATTTTTTTCATTTTGTTTCACTTCGGTTCTGGCTTGGTCGGCTTGTTTCTTAAGATCAAGTGAACGTTTGTAATTGGGTAATTTTGGACTTCTATCGTCTTGCTAGGCCCCTTAATAATAATATCAATTGCTGTTCAAAAAAAAAAAAATCTTTATAATAAGAAAAAAAAACTATGGAAAAATACTTGGTGAACATGCATGAAACCTTCCTCTATAAAAGACTAAACCCTTAATTATTAGATTCATCATCATCATCTTCATATATATATATAACATATATATATATATATATATATATATATATATATATATATATATATATATATATATAAACTAAACATGGCTACTGCTATAATACAACCCATCAAAACCCAACGCTATGCCAAACCCTATCATTGTACCTTCAAAGACGTCCATCTAGACGATGGTTTGATGTTCATAAATGCACTGTTTGGCATAATGACATGGATGGTCGTTTTCTTAAAGAAGAAAACGACTATCTGTTTGGAGAGATTCTTGCATCAATCATTCAAAACAAAAACAATTTATATAAAACCAATACTTATTATGCAAACTACCTCCTAACCGACCGAATATCGGGTAGTAGATAGTATAGTAAGTTGAGTACAGTGTCGATCCACGAGGATATACTTTTGATGATGTTTTATGGTTTAGATTCAACGGTAAAACGAGCATAGACAGAGAATCAAAAGCGATTCAAAGCTATGAGAGGATCACTCGGATTTGAAAGAAAGGCGTTTTAAATTAACTAAATTAAGCGGCGGCTGCAAAATAAAAAACTACGATTTATGCAATTAAAAGCGAGTAATTCGGGAAGGAGAGGCAAACATTGGTTCAACAATTTAATCAACAACAAAAGCTCAATTACAATCAACCAAAAGTGTTTTTCAACAAAAGGTGGGTTCACCTTATCAAATGCAAAACGATTAATTTCTTAACAACGTTTGTATCAATTAACGATCCAGTGTGCAATCCCTCGATTAACGACCCGAACAATTAATTTAGCAACTTTCGTTATGAGCTAAAAGCTAATTGTTCAATCAAGTTAGCAAGATGATCTAGATTCATAAACTTTCATTCATGAAGCATCATAAAATCGTTATCTTTCGATGTAAACGAATTGAAACAAATAAAGCAAGCTAATTGATCTAACCTTTGTTGAAGAACACAAGATTAATTATAAGAAAACCAGGATTGTTGATTACAATTGCATCCCCACGTTTGCCAAAAAGTTGTTTAGCTATCCATGGAGTGATTGATTACAATGCTTGAAGAGAAATCCATAAAATCTAGACTAAAAGTGAATTGAATCTACTTTTGGGACTGTTTGAGCTCTGAGAAATCTCAGATTTTCGATCTGGGAAGAAGATGAAATCTAATAATGTGTGTATCTGAGATTACAAGTGACGACTATTTATAGAAAACCAGCAACTCTAAAGATGGAACGCCAGTTTCATGCACGGGACGCCGTTCTAGTTACGGAACGTCGTTTGATCTCATTTTCTCGACTTCCGGACTCTCTGTTGCACTTGAGCGCCCGTTCTCTCCACGAACGTCCGTTACGTCTTCCCTGCAATCGAATTTGTTGAGATGTAACCGTTTTATCCACTCGTTGATGCACATTTCATCTCTCCTCTAACAACTTTGCTCTTATCTACATTTCCACCTCATCATTTGATATTATCTTCATCTACATCACAATTAATAAAATGCAAAAACATAATATGGCCCAAAATGATATAAAATTTATAATAAAGCCCAAATTAAAGCCCATTTTTGCACTTGATTAATTCGAAAGCAACTTTACTCATTAAATTAATTATAAAGCCCAAATTCAATGCAAAATATTAATAATGTGGGAAATTTATAGGAAAGTTATCATAAAATTTCATATAAAATAGCCCTTAACAACTCCCCCACACTTAGCTTTTGTTAGTCCCAAGCAGAACAATACATAATCATTACTTGAGACAAATAAACATCTTAGCAAATATAAAACATATTCAAGTAGTTTAGAGGTTCACCCAAGTGCGTGTGTGCATAGCCATAATAAATTTCCACTAAAACCACACTCAAATTGATTCAAGCAAAACTAGCTAACATCCCTTTTCAATTAGAAATCAAAACGATTATCACAAGCGCTTCACGAAGCATACATATTCGAAAATATTAACAGAAATAGTTAAAATTATTTCCGACATACTTGAGGATAATCCCTACAACATATCTTTCGGTTTCTCTGGGGATCAAGTATATGGTGACTAAGTCCTTGACTTATTCATAATAACACCTTCTCTCTCTCTTTTTTTTTTTTTTTTTTTTTTTTTTGAAGAACACATCAGAATAAGCTTTTGCCCGTCATAGTAGAATAGGACATTTCGAGATAATCCCCTACCTTACTCCAATCATAAGGCAGCTTTTCTGACTGTCGTAAGCTCTTGGTCGTCATAGTGGAATAGGACATACGTGGTATACCCTATCGCACTCAAATCATAAACTAGCTCCCGACATACACAACTAATTTTTTTCATTGTTCGAGATTTACATTTGGCGCAAGTTAACATGCTAGAAGCAATTTAAACCTCTTGAGCATAACACCCCAATCAATGATTTAATTGTTAATTATTACGTAAGGACATTAGTTACCATTCACTTATCACATTCAAACTTACGGATATTCACAGTATGACGTACTCTTAATTTCAAATACAAACCATTAAAAATTTCAAAATTGTATGCTAGCAAGGAACATATGATAATCATCAAACATTTCTAATCAAATTGGGCATAGCTTAAAAGTATAGCTCATCATCTACTATGGCACGTGATAAATAGGGGTGAAACATCTAAATAAACTAAATATGTAAGATAATGCTTCAATGATATAAACTCGAGACAAGATATGCATTCGCTTATTCGAGACAAAAGCAGAAAAAGTTTCAAAATTAACTCATTTTGCATGGAATTAAGAAATTATGAGTAAAGATAATATAGATTAAAATTGAATAGTCCCCTCCCCCACACTTAATTGACAACGTGTCCTCAAGTTGTCCAAAAGAAAATGTAGAAGAGTACTTAGCGTCCTTGGTTTTAGCGAGAGTGGGAATCGGTGGGCGGCGACGACATGAAGAGCATACCAACGATGTCCATTAAAAGAGAGGGCGTAGGGCACACAGAGCAAGTGAGAGACACCATCACGAAAAACTAGGAAATCGGGGAAAACACATCGAATCGAGATAGATGCATAGGTAAAAGGATGAACAAAGAATCATGAAGTATGCATATACAATTATCCAAGGTGATTAATTGAAAGAGAAGCGGAGAAGATGAATTGCGGTTTGTGTAGTAGGGTGGAGCGCCCGTTCTCCGTCATGAAACAGCGCATTCAAGCAGCATAAATAAGAACAGAGACTCAAATTATGTAACAGAGCAGGCAGAACGCCCGTTCTGAGCATAGAACGTGCGTTCCAACTGGAAAATGACAGCAGGATGAGAAAAATAACAACAGAGCATTTAGATTATCACTACAAACATCAAACATAATCCGTAACGAATTAAAGAAAACCATGCAGGAGCAGGTCAACACAAGTTTTAACGGTCAAAGGAAAAACAAGTAGCAATAGAAAACAGAAAGACAAAGTAGACAAGTCTATTACAACTTCAAAGTCGGAAACAGAGAAACAAAAATAGCACTAATCATCAGACTCCGGCTCATCTGCACTTGTAGCAGCAGCGGCATCACTGGCCTCACCCTCATCATCTCTAGCTGTCTCAGACGCCCCTGGTATGATACGAGCAATAGTGCTCTCCACCTCGTCTTCAAGCAGAACTCGGTTGTGTTTGGAGCAAACCTTGATTCTGAGTAATTGGATGGCCCGGTTCATTTCCAACCGATTTGCGAGAATGTCATTACATGCGCAACAAAGCATACGCATCCATTTACGCAGCATCATGCGCAATGCTTAGTGGAGCTGTCGCCGAAGGAGAAAGAGTAAGCGGTCGCGGAAGGCGACCCGGGAGGAGTAGGAGTGGCGGCCACGGCGGAGGGTTTTGGGGTAGGCCTCTTTGCTTCTCTCTGAATGCCCTTGGATTCTTAGGCACAGTGATCGGATTTGTATTCGAGCACCTTAGCGTCTAAGCACAGGCCATGGATAAGGTGAGGGCAAATTATGCAACGGTTTGGATTCTTGAGATGCTTGTAGACTTCGGCATAAATGACCGCCCGACATTCACCCCTATTCCCACTCCATAGCATACAATAGACCGAGGTCTTCAAGACCAAAATGAGTGATATTGTCATTGTTGGACGGAGAACTGCTCAATGAACTTACACTTTACCCGCCAATCCTCCGCGGCGTGTGTAGTGGTGATGTTTTTTACGCTCATCCCTCTGCCGGACTTATAAGTCCACGGGATATCCTTGTCAATCAAAACTCGCAGATCCTCTAAGGGGTCACAATCACCATCTACTAACTCCTTGATGTCATCCCTATGATTGACACCTTCTAGATCAGCCTCAAACTTATATTTCTCATTGATGACCTTCGGAGTAAAGGGAACCTGGATTTTCCGAACCATCACGAACCCGGCCTCTAGATGTTTGGCATCAAGGTTGGCGTAGAACTCTCTGACCAAGGTATCATTGACTAGTGTTTCTGGAATAACCATTAAAGCTTCCCAATCCTTATCCTTGGCGACTTGACAAGCGCAGGATCGACCTTGTCTTCTACCAATTCTCGTTCAATCAACATTTTATGGGCGACGTATTCCTGGGTATATAAGTTCATGGCTTTCAGGCTGATGAAACGCTGGGCAAATGGTAAAGGTACGGCCTCTTGAGTGGGGGCCCTAGGGCTACCAATCCTAATTCCACCAGTGGACGGACGAGGGGGGCCAGAATCATCTTGCTTACGTTTTTTCTGTCTATAGGTTTCAGCCATTGGTTGCTTACCATCACGTCGAGACATTTTCGCTACAAACCAAAGGATCATGATTCAACCGAATCAACCCGCCACCAAACAAAAACACAACACCCCCATCCAACAACAACCACGCCAACCGAACCACCATCCAACAAACACAAACAAAAGCGAAAAGAAAAACAAAATTAGGTACGGGGATGAAATGGGTTACGTGATTTGTGACCCCAAATTGCGATGGAGTGAAAATAAAAACAATAAACGCTTACCAAATCGGTGTGGGGGTGATGAATGCAAGGTTGGAGACCCACGAAAATGTTCAAAACGCAGCCTTTTACCCAAAAGCGGAACTTGGTAGCCCGATTGGTGAGAATTTGTTGAAGGAACGGAGAAAAGGCTCGTAGATTGGAAGAGAGGAGATTGAGGGCGTGCTTTGGAGCCAAAAATCGCTCAATTTGGTGGAGATTTGAAGAAATTAGGGTAAAAGAGGGAGAGAAACCGTTTATAAATGGAGAGGAGGCGAAGAAATGGCGATGAAAATCTGCCATTTTTTTATTTTATAGCCAGCCCGAGCAGGCGTTCCAGGAAGTAAAGCGGGCGTTACGCCTGAGAAAAACGAATACTGAGAGAGTTTAGAGCCGATGGAGCAGGCGTTCTATATATAGAAACGGGCGTTCTATCTGTGATGATCTAAAAACAACGAAAAAAACACAAATCCAACTAACGGTAATATAATTTAAGCGTAAAATATTGTACTACATATAAGAAAAAGAACAAAAATACATAGAAACGGTGGGTTGCCTCCCACACCAAGCGCTTTATGTTTAACGTCGATAGCTCGGCGATTTAAAACGAAAGAAAAACAAAAACTCCAACTAGTCATAAAGCGCGGACCAATTGATCAGACGTATGAGACGGCGAAGCACGTCGATGGCAGGCCAGAGGTCGTAATCATACTGGAGGTTCCAATCTTCCTCAGCTCGCTCTATCCCACGAACGTGCTCGTCCTCAAGCACCAGGATGAGATCGAGGCGAAAAGGATCCATGAGAATCGTGAAAGGTCTCTCAAGTCATCTTCGAGCTCTCGTAAGTCCACTCTCATCTCCGTCGGACAAAAGGGAGCGAGGCATGGCGATGACAAAGGTGAAGGTGCGGACTCGGTCGAATGTCAATATCGGCGTCGAGTCGCAATCCACCAGGACCTCCTCGGCGAAAAAGCATGGATCCTGGCGACAAACTCGAACTCGTGCTCGGGCACTCCGTGAGAAATCGATACTCGTCATCCGCCATCTCAAAAGGTCACCAAGAAACGAGGAAAAGGCCATGCTTTGTAAAGGAAGCGAGAAATAAGAACAAAGCAGACAAACAAACAAGTAGAAAAACTAAAAAAAAAAAAAACGGAAATCTAGGTTGCCTCTGAGAAGCGCTTACATTTAATGTCGGTAGCTCGACAACCATTTAAAGCTCAACCCGGATCGGCCACTTGATCTTTCGGCCGATTCTTTGTATCAAAGAGCTCTTGTCAAAGACTGTGACCACAAAAACAACAAAGCATACGAGGAATCCTGTGCTTCAAACTCTCGAGGCTCCTTTGATCTTTTTAGTTTGTTGACTTCCTCCTTCTTCCCTCTTCTTGAGGCGCACTTCCTTCCAATTTTGTTCCATATCTCAACTTCCAGTGAAGATTTGGTGGTGATTGATGTCGGCTTCGTGAATAAATCAGTGCAAACTCCGTGAAGTCATCAACTTCGGGATTCACACACTCAAATATGTCAAGAAACCGAACAATCAAAGATGCCTCCTTTGGTAGACCAATGTAATGTTTGCACCTTTGACCGTTTACTTTAAGCGGTTGATCACCAAATCCTTTTAGTTCCAACACTCCGCTTGGAAAGACTTGCGAGAATCTCAAGCGGGCGGACCACCGTGTCGGAGCTTGCCAGGAAACAGATGTAACCTGGAATTGTAAAGTAAGACTTGCTCTCCCGCATGAAATTCTCTTTCGTAATTTTCTTATCATGGAGCGACTTCATTCTGTCCTTACTCACTCGGGCACTCTCGTGAGCACTGGAGTCTAAATTCATCTAGCTCATGCATCTGCTTTGAAGTCATGCTCACCACAAGCTTTGGGGTCAAAGTTCAAAAACTTCGTCGCGCTTGATAGGCTTTATGCTCAAGTTCGACCGGCAAATGACATGGCTTTCCATAAACCATTTGATATGGAGATGTACCCATAGGTGTCTTGTAAGTCGCCCCTGTCGCCCACGATACATCATCCAATTTGAGACTCGATCCTTCCGATGGCTATTAACCGTCTTTTCTAAGATCTTCTTGAGACTCAGTTACTACGCTCCACGACCACTTTGGTCATAGGATGGTATGGTGTACGGTTTTATGCCGAACACCATATTTCTCTAATACTTTGTCCAGTCGATTACAAAAGTGTGTCCCCTCGTCACTGATTAAGGCTCTCGGGCAGCCAAACCTTACGAAAATATTTTTCTTTAAGAATTTCATTACCGTTTTATGGTCATTGTGAGGAGTGGCGATAGCCTCCACCCATTTAGACACATAGTCTACACAGACTAGGATGTATCTATTCCCGCATGAGGATGGGAAGGGACCCATAAAGTCAATCCCCCAGACATCGAACACCTCACACTCCAGAATGGGTTTTAATGGCATATCATATCTCCTTGTCACAGTACCGGTTCTTTGGCACCTATCACAGCCTTTGCAAAAAGCTTCAGTATCCTTAAAAATTGAAGGCCAAAAGAAACCAGTTGAAATATCTTCACAACGGTCTTCCAGGGACCGAAATGGCATTGATGGGACCACTATGACATTGTTCCATTATGTCCCATTGCTCGGTTCGAGGGACACACCGGCGGAGCAACCCATCTTTCTGATTTTAAAAGATATGGCTCCTCCCGGACATAGTACTTAAGATCGAGAGAGAAATTTCTTCTTCTCTTGTCTGAAAACTTCGGATTGAATCTGGGGAATGGAGGTAGTTAACGATTGAGGAATACCACGGAGGACCAGGCGTGCAACTGTTCCTGAGACATAACACTCTCAAAGGGCAATATAAATCGATGTCTTGCGGATCTTCTTCTTCTACCGGCAAAGACCCTTGATATATGGTGCGCTCTGTGTTTTCACTACCCTTGATATCTTTGATATGAACATCAAACTCCTGAAGGTAAGAATCCAACGCAGTGGCGCGGTTTCGTGTCCTTCTTATTCATCAAATAGCGCAGAGCGCGTGATCGGTCGAGACAATCACCTTGGCACCCAAAGAAATAACTTCGAACTTGTCCATAGAAGACAACGACTAAAAGTTCTTTTTACGTGGTAGTGTAGTTTGCTTGTGCCGATTCAAGGTATGGTGGCGTAGTAGATAGGTTGGAATTTACCATTAAGTCTTTGCCCCAAAACCGCACTTCTGGCGTAGTTGGACGCATCACACATTAATTCGAATGGTAAATTCCAATGGGAGAGATAAGAATTGGAGCGGAGATTAGGCGATGTTTAAGCTCTTTGAAGGCACACTTGCAATCATTGTCGAAGTCGAAAATGACGTTATCTTTAAGTAAAGTTGATAGGGGCTTTGAGATTTTAGAAATCTTGAATGAATCTCTGTAGAAATAACGTGACAAGAAAACTCCTCACTTCTTTCACGTTCTTAGGGTAGTTCATCTTTTCTATGGCCTCTATTTTGGCCCTATCAACTTCTATGCCCTTAGCTGAAATTTTATGGCGAGAACAATCCCTTCATCCACCATAAGGTGGCATTTTTCCCAATTGAGGATTAGGTTCTTCTCCACACATCTGTAAGCACCTTGTCGGATTAGCAAGACAATCATCGAGCGTTTGACCAAACACCGAGAAGTCATCCATAAAGATCTCCATGCACTTCTCAACTAGCCCATCAAAATTGCTAACATGCATCTTTGAAAAGTGGCGGGGCATTACACAGGCGAGCGGCATTCGCCTATAAGCGAAAGTACCATATGGGCGGTGAAGGTCGTCTTTTCTGATCAACCGGATCTATAGGGATCTGGAAGTACCGGAGTATCCATCCAGAAGCGATAAAAGGAATGTCCCGCCAAGCGCTCGAGCATTTGGTCAATGAAAGGGAGAGGAAGTGGTCCTTCATGGTTACTTCATTCACTTTCTATAGTCAATACACACACGGTAACGGTGACTAATCTCAAAGCGACTTCTTCTCCCTTGTCATTCTTTTCAACGGTGATACCACCTTTCTTAGGGACCACTGCGTGGGGACACCCAATCACTGCATCACTATCGCATATATGATCCCCATGTCTAGCAATTTGATGATTTCTTTCTTCACCACCTCCTGCGTATGAGGTTCAACCGTCTTTGAGGTTGTCTAATTTGCTTGGCTCCTTCTTCGGTTTTATCTTATGCATACAGACATCGGAGATATACCTCGATATCTCTCTACACCCCAAACCAAAAGCTTTCTCATTTCTTCTCAAGGCGGCTAACAACTTTGCTTCTTCTTCGGTTGTCGACTTAGCGAAATAATTAACGGAAGCCGATCACCCTCTCTCGAGTAAACATACTTTAAATGTTTGGGTAATGGTTTCAAGACTAAATCTTGAGAGGCTCCTCTAAGTCGGACTTTAAAACTTTACTTTGCAAATTGTCGGAAGAGAGTAACATAGCTTCTAGCAAATCTACTTCTTACGAAGGTGACGAGTTCTTATTTTCCACAATCTCATCGTCGGTCCCAACTCCAAGCTCGTTCAAATCTATCCTACCTTGTTGATTTAGCTTATCAATCAATCGCTCGTATTCATAATCTACCGCAAGGACTTGCTCTTCTAGAAAATCGGTGAAATCATCAACTGATTCCTCTATAGAGTAGCCGGTTGGATATTCAGAAGGTCTTTTGATAGCTTTAGATACACTATAGCTCACTTCTTCATTTCCAACACGCAGAGTCACTTTAGCACCATCATCACAATCGACGAGGGCTCGAGTAGTGGACAGAAAAGGTCATCCAAGAATCAGGGGTGTATTGGGCTGTTGGATGTCTAAGACATACCAATCCACGGGAAAGGTAAATCGATCGACTTGAACCAACAAATCCTTTAAGATCCTGTTGCTTTCTTGGATGATCTATCGGCGAATTGAATATTCATAGTGGTAGGTTCTAGAAGATGGTCTAACTGGAGTTGTTGACAAACATATAACGGCATCGAGACTAATTGAGGCCCCTAAATCACATAGAGAATTGGGAAAATAAGACCTCCTATTTGCAAAGTAAGGGCGAATCGCCGGGATCATCTTTCTTAATTGGTAACTCGTCATAACTCATCATTGAACAGTCCTCTCACCGGTTACCTTTTCCATACCCTCTAGCTTCTTTTTAGATGAGACCACATCCTTTATGAATTTGGTGTATTTGGGCATCTCAACCAACACATCGAGATAAAGGCAAATTAACTTGAGTGTTTTTCGGAGGTTGAGTACCTTCTCATACTTCTTATCCTCACATAAAGGAATGTTAGTCTTTCGAGAAGGAGCAGAAGCTTCTTTAATTCTTCTTCGAAAAAAGACTTTTCTTACGAGGAACTCACAGGCGTGGTCCTCGAGATCTTTCCATCTTACGGACTTTTCAATTCTCTTCCGGACGGACTCATACGCCTCAATATGCTTCTCCCATTATCGAGTTCATTTTAAAGTTCCTTCCACCTCATCCTTCTTAAGATCGGTTTCTTGAGTGATCTTTATAAAGTTAGGGTATAGGCCTTATCTTCTACCCTCTCCTGCACTTCCACCGGCGGGAGGGGCTGGTAATTTCCACAGTTACGTGGACCGAGAGAGTTGAGTGCCGGATCTCAAGGCGATGGCATTAGTATCTTCTTGATTGTAGGGAGGAGATGGAACAAGAGCGATACATTGACTTAGATTAGCTTGATTTACGACCACTTCCGAGGATTTTCGGTGAAACTTGGCAATTGTCGGGTGGTGCGGAAGCAAGGTTGTCACCAATTGCCCCAATTGCCTCTCGAGGTTTTTAATCGTCTTATTTTGCTCGTCTAACCTCGTAACAATTTCATTTGGGAGAGAAATCCAGGGGATTTTGAAGATTTTGACTCAAAGATTGATTTGGCCTATTGTTGAAAGCGAGGCGAAAACGAGATTGTTAGGCCAATTACGATTAAATCATTGAGAAGAGACAGGGAATTTGAAGATTGGCTCACGATGATTACTCGGATTCGGTTGTAATTTTGATAACCAGGTTGTATCCACAGTTACGAGATTATTTTGACCGAATCTTGGTTTGAAACCTCGACTCGATTGACCATAAAAGCGTTTACCTCGGGGTTTTGTCCATTCATAGGGCACGCGAGAGATGTGTGTCCTCAACAAAGACAAGTCGACAAACTACCGGAGTATCTTGCCTCGTATGTTGGGCGCATTGACTTGATAGTTAGGTGAAACGGCATTGACCAAACATATGGCCAACTTGGTTCTGATTATCACAAAAGCGAGCGAACTCTGTTGAAGGCGATTGGTGGACCGAGGATTTGAATTTGAATTTTGGAAATACTAGCTACTTGTTGTTGAAGCAACGAAATCAAGCGATTCTGCATATTTACTTCTTCAATCTTCGGTGCGAGATGCTTGGATGGCTTGGTAGGATGGAGCATAATTATACTTTGCTATATCCTCGAACAACGCCCATCCTTCTTGTGGGGTCTTCTTGAAATGTCCCACCGCTTGAGCTGTGACCATACCCTTGGTCATCTCGGTTAAACCAACTGTAGAAAGTATTAGCTTGCCTTTGCAAGTCTAATCCGTGATGAGGGCATTTCTAAGCAAAGATTTAAACCTCTTAAAGGCTTCAAAGAAAGATTCATTGGGTCTGCTTTGGTGAAAGTATAAATATCACTAAGACATTGAGCGAGTCTTAGACGGAGGAAAATATTGACTCGAAATTCCCTCTCCAATTCCTCCCATGTTGTGATAGACTCAGCGGGTAAAGAGTCATACCATTCCTTGGCTTCACCTTTCAAAGAGAACGGAAACAACTTAAGTTTAATGACATCCTCACCAACACCTTGTAACTTTGTAGTACTACTGATTTCAAGAAAGACACGGATATGGGAGTGAGGATTTTGGGGAGACTGGTACCCATGAAAAATAGATGCATGTTGCATCATTTGAATCGAGCGAGTTTGAGCTCGAGCGTTGGAGGCGCAATGGTGGTATGATAACTCCGGGATTGACTCTAACCATGCACAGTCCGGCATAATCGGCTAGGGTCCTTGTATCGTCGACCATCTTGAAGACAAATTCTTCAATTTACGTCTGAATTTCTCTTCCAAATTTCCTTCAAAAATTTGGATGCGAACGGATTCTTCGGCGATTGGGGCGAACTATAGATCGTTCGAGCTCGGGATCAAAGATAAGAGTGCCTTGTTTGCTCGAGTTAACATAAAGCGGAGTCAAGCGAGAGAAGAACCCGAGCGACAAAAAAATGAAGCGAGAATGAAAGCGGAGGCGGGGCGAGCGGGCGTTACGAATCGAAACGCCGATTCACAACGAAACGGGCGGCCTACGTCCAGAACGGGCGTTTTGCACGAGCGAGAGCAAAAATAGCGAGCGAGGCGGGAAAAAACCAGATTTTTAAAGCCTGACACTTAGACTAAAGCTTTTATGATCATCTAAAACAACAAGAACACATCAAAAACAGCAAATCCCCGGCAACGGCGCCATCTTGTTTGGAGAGATTCTTGCATCAATCATTCAAAACAAAAACAATTTATATAAAACCAATACTTATTATGCAAACTACCTCCTAACCGACCGAATATCGGGTAGTAGATAGTATAGTAAGTTGAGTACAGTATCGATCCACGAGGGATATACTTTTGATGATGTTTTATGGTTTAGATTCAACGGTAAAACAAGCATAGACAGAGAGAATCAAAAAGCGATTCAAAGCTATGAGAGGATCACTCGGATCGAAAGAAAGACGCGTTTTAAATTAACTAAATTAAGCGGCGGCCGCAAAATAAAAAAACTACGATTTATGCAATTAAAAGCGAGTAATTCGGGAAAGGAGAGGCAAACATTGGTTCAACAATTTAATCAACAACAAAAGCTCAATTACAATCAACCAAAAGTGTTTTTCAACAAAGGTGGGTTCACCTTATCAAATGCAAAGCGATTAATTTCTTAACAACGTTTGTATCAATTAACGATCCAGTGTGCAATCCTCGATTAACGACCGAACAATTAATTTAGCAACTTTAGTTATGAGCTAAAAGCTAATTGTTCAATCAAGTTAGCAAGATGATCTAGATTCATAAACTTTCATTCATGAAGCATCATAAAATCGTTATCTTTCGATGTAAACGAATTGAAACAAATAAAGCAAGCTAATTGATCTAACCTTTGTTGAAGAACACAAGATTAATTATAAGAAAACCAGGATTGTTGATTACAATTGCATCCCCACGTTTGCCAAAAGTCATTTAGCTATCCATGGAGTGATTGATTACAATGCTTGAAGAGAAATCCATAAAATCTAGACTAAAAGTGAATTGAATCTACTTTTGGGATTTGTTTGAGCTCGAGAAATCTCAGATTTTCGATCTGGGGAAGAAGATGAAATCTAATAATGTGTGTATCGAGATTACAAGTGACGACTATTTATAGAAAACCAAAGAACTCTGCGGATGGAACGCCAGCCATCATGCAGGGCGCCGTTCTAGTTACGGAACGTCGTTTGATCTCATTTTCTCGACTTCCGGACTCTCTGTTGCACTTGAGCGCCCGTTCTCTCCACGAAACGTCCGTTACGTCTTCTCCTGGCGAATTTGTTGAGATGTAACCGTTTTATCCACTCGTTGATGCACATTTCATCTCTCCTCTAACAACTTTGCTCTTATCTACATTTCCACCTCATCATTTGATATTATCTTCATCTACATCACAATTAATAAAATGCAAAAACATAATATGGCCCAAAATGATATAAAATTTATAATAAAGCCCAAATTAAAGCCCATTTTTGCACTTGATTAATTCGAAAGCAACTTTACTCATTAAATTAATTATAAAGCCCAAATTCAATGCAAAATATTAATAATGTGGGGAAATTTATAGGAAAGTTATCATAAAATTTCATATAAAATAGCCCTTAACACTATCCATGGCAAGATGGCGAAAGCATCCGATGGGTTCGACGCCTCTACCCTCTACCATCGGATACTTTCGTCATCCTAATCTATTGTCAGAATCCAGTTCCATAAGAAGCTCTTACTCTTACCTATGCCAACGGTGTATGATTAAAAAATCGGCACTTGTCAACAATTTCTCAGAGGTAAGTGCCACTCTTTACGGCGTTTTGTCTAGCATCTTCAACATGAAGAAGATATGCGACCAAGTGTTCGATTATGCACGGCGTATAGCAAGGTTACCTCACAACACCGACCACCATGTCATATCATTCGTTTTTGAAGTCTTAGCTTACGCCAGAACGGATCAGGATATTATTGCATGGGAGGAGCAAGAGGAGGGGGGGGAGGAGCAAGAGGAGGGGGGGAGGAGGAGGAGGATGATGATGATGGCGGCGACGGGATTGAAGAAGAAAAGGAAATCTGCACGATTTGTTTGGCGGAGTATTTGAACGGAGACGTGAATACATTGATGCCGTGTTTCCATTTTTATCATTCCGGTTGCATTTCGAGGTGGTTTGATAGATCAACGGTGTGTCCTTTGTGTCGATTCAAGCTCTAGGGTTAGGACTTAGGGCTCAAAAAGAAGATGGTATACATATACATATTTCTACTACACAGTTATATAAATGTGTCGTTTTAATTATATATTTTATATTAATACTACTTCAATTACATATTTTATGCGTCGTTTTTCATATTTTTTTAATTGATTTTGCACGGAATTAATCAGAATCTATGTCAATGAATTGCAGCATGATATAGATAGATTTTTCCAAATATATTTTGCAGTGGAAATCACATTATTTACTTTAGTTAAAATGCCTGTTTAATTGTTTGGTTCAAGTAAAGTAATGAAGTGAATGTTAATTAAATCAATTTATGTTCCTAGTTAATTAACTATTTTGAGTTCTCGAAAATCTCTGGTAACCTTGTCCATGACTGTGCTACCAATTCATTTGGTTAATGAAGGCTTTATTTTCTCTCTAGTATCATCCTTTAGTAAGCTTTTACAAATTTATTAGGCTACTAAACATCTCAAAAGACCTTCGGTTGCACGGGTGCAAGTAGAGATTGATTTATTGAACTTGTTGCCATCTGGGGTTCAGGGTTCAAAGTGAAACATGGCAAGCAATTGAAATTGTTGTTCTTGTTTCTTAGCTGCCATGGCTATCAAGAACTTGAGATTCTTATCAAAACACAATGATATAACAGTAAAACAATCAAGAAACACGGAAAATGCTCACAGTTTACTCTCAAGAAACTGGGAAACGCAGAAAAGATGAAGAACACTCTCTAGATTCTTCAATAACCAGAGAGAACGCAGGAAAACTTTCAGAAATTCTTAAATTTCTGCTTTGATACCACGTTGAAGTTTGTAATTGCAAACTGAAAGTAAAGAAAATACGAACATGAACTAAAATCACAAGTTAAGTAACAATGATACTGATCATGGGGTATTTATAGCTTCATACACCTCATGAATCAATTAAATGTAAGTTACAAATGGTTACAAAAAACTATAACTGAATAACCGTTTCATATTCTAAACTACTCAGCAAGCTGCTGAGTCTTTATGTGGTCTACTGAGTTCATCAGCAGATTGCACACAGCATTCCCTTCAGCCCTTAAACTATAACATCCATATCCTGCCCCACCACCTACCAAACTTCACCTCACCCACCTCACCATCCATCCAACCTCATCTCATTGTTACCCACCACCCATGTTTTTATCGATCTTCATTTCATTCCATCCCATTCCATCTAATTTGCCGGTAAATATTTATTTTTCATTCAATTGAAATAAATTTCATTCAATTCCATTACATTATAATCATACACAAACATTGGAATATAATGAAAAATCATTTCATTCAATTCTATTTGTAACAAACATACCATTAATGTTCCGTTTTTTGAGAAGAATTTTTTATAGTCTATATACAATAGTAATTATCCATAATCAGAAAAGAAAAAAAAAATCTTAATTTTATGGTAATATATTATTTCCTACATGAACTTGGATTATCTCTACTATTTAAATAAAAAATAGAAAACATTACCATATTAATGTCTATATGAAATAGGATCGTGAATCAGAATTAATTTGGGTAATTATCTTTATAATAACAAAAAAAAAAAACTATGGAAAAATACTTGGTGAACATGCATGAAACCTTCCTCTATAAAAGACTAAACCCTTAATTATTAGATTCATCATCATCATCTACATATATATATATATATATATATAACATATATATAAAAAATAAACATGGCCACTGCTATAATACAACCCATCAATGTAACGCCCCCAGACTCCGGGCCTGTAGCGCTAAATGAGTCATAAATATCCGATCAACTGCTTAGACCACCGTCCTCGCTTGGTCTAAAAGGGCTAACCCGAGTTGAAAAGACCTTTATATCTCACACTTATATGGGGTGAGCATTCACTTAATTTACAGATGTGGGATATCACATTCTCCCCTTATAAGTGGTCAAGCGTCCTCGCCAGACGCAAGCAAGACTTGTCCCGGATCGTCCCTACCAGGAGGTAACTAGAGGCCATCCTTACACCGTCTTCTTGTACGATCATCTGAGGCGATGGTTTGATGTTTCATAGATTCACTGTTTGGCATAATGACATGGATGGTCATTTTCTCAAAGAAGAAAACGACTATCCATGGCAAGTTGGCGAAAGCATCCGATGGGTTCGACGCCTACCTCTACCATCGGATACTTTCGTCATCCTAATCCGTTGTCATAATCTGTTGTTAGAATCCAGTTCCATAAGAAGCTCTTACTCTTACCTATGCCAACGGTGTCTGATTAAAAAATCGGCACTTGTCAACAATTTCTCAGAGGTAAGCGCCACTCTTTACGGCGTTTTATCGAGCATCTTCAACAGTTTTGTTGGAGAAAAATCCATTTTTGAAGGGTTGAATAGTCAAATTTAGCACTAATTACGGATAGGCTCCGATGTATGTCATCGAGAGTTAATGATATCATTAAATACTCCATACGGAGTAGTTGATGATGGGCTTTTGAATCACTCGATTCGGATATCGGGTGAATGAGAAATTAATGGCTAAAGTTGATAAAAATATGTAGGAGATGGGTGTTGAAGGAAGGACCTCACCCCATTCTCTCACATAGGTAACTTGGGGATTGTGAGCTCAAGTAATAAGAGCTAGTGTGTACTCTTATAGATGTGCCCCAAGGGGCAAGGCACTTTTGTGCAGGAGGGAGGACTTAGATTATTCCACACGCACGCGTGCCGCCGCCGTCCGGCCGCGGGCTCGGCTCGGCTCGGCTCGGTTCGGGTGTTACTATTAATTTTTTGGACAAAATTTCTTTATGAAATTTACCATAAATTAATTGGAATGTGATTGTGTCATCCAACCAATTAGAATTCATTGAGTCATCCGATCAATCAGAATTTAGAGATGCGTCATCCGACCAATCACAGTGTGGAATTGATTTTTGAAAATAGCTTAATTAATTTCGAAATTTTTAAATAAAATTAAGCATAATTTCGAAATTAGTAACTTTTCCAAGGAAAAGTTTTGTGACGTGTTCGGCCAATCAAATTTAAGCATTGGCTCCTCCTCCACTATATAAACAACCCCATGGATGAAAATTTATTCATTCAATTTTCTCTTGTCTTTTCCACCACAAAGGGAGTGTCATATAGATCTAGTCGTTCATATAGATCTAGATATTGAGTCGAAGAAGTTGGAGCACTCTGTAAGTTCGCGAGCTCGGATTTTTGAAGTGCCTCTAAATCGGGACGTAAAGCCGTTGTATCTTGGGAGACATCTCACTTACCGTGGGCACCATACGGAGCAATTTGTCTTGTCTTAAGGAAAGAGTAACTACTTGCCTCGGTTTGTCTTAGTCCTTTATTTTGTGCATACTACCTTTATTGTCTATTGTTTGAATCAGATATGCATGATGATATTTATTTTGTTAGATCTACTAAATAATATGAATTGTTCTATTCACATGATTTATTTTCTAGATTAATATTCCGTAATTTAATCCGTAAATTACGGATCTGTTCCGTAAATCACTCCACACACGTTACGCTATCCCAACAACACCGTAATTGACGACTCGAACATGAAGAAGATATGCGACCAAGTGTTCGATTCTGCACGGCGTATAGCAAGGTTACCTCACAACACCGATCGCAATGTCATATCATTCGTTTTCGAAGTCTTGGCTTACGCCAGAACGGATCAGGATATTATTGCATGGGAGGAGCAAGAGGAGGAGGAGGAGGAGGAGGATGATGACGATGATGATGGCGGCGACGGGTTTGAAGAAGAAAAGGAAATCTGCGCGATTTGTTTGGCGGAGTATTTGAACGGAGACGTGATTACATTGATGCCGTGTTTCCATTTTATCATTCCGGTTGCATTTCGAGGTGGTTTGATAGATCAACGGTGTGTCCTTTGTGTCGATTCAAGCTCTAGGGCTAGGACTTAGGGCTCAGAAAGAAGATGGTATACATATACATATTTCTACTACACAATTATATAAATGTATCGTTTTAATTATATATTTTATATTAATACTACTTCAATTACATATTTTATGCGTCGTTTTTCATATTTTCTTAATTGATTTTGCACAGAATTAATCAGAATCTATGTCAATGAATTGCAGCATGATATAGATAGATTTTTCCAAATATATTTTGCAGTGGAAATCACATTATTTACTTTAGTTCAAGTAAAGTAATGAAGTGAATGTTAATTAAATCAATTTATGTTCCTAGTTAATTAACTATTTTGAGTTCTCGAGAATCTCTGGTAACCTTGTCCATGCCTGTGCTACCAGTTCATTTGGTTAATGAAGGCTTTAATTTCTCTTTAGTATCATCCTTTAGTAAGCCTTTACAAATTTATTATGCTACAGAACATCTCAAAAGACCTTCGGTTGCACGGGTGCAAGTAGAGATTGATTTGTTGAACTTGTTGCCATCTGGGGTTCTGGTTCAAAGTGAAACATGGCATGGTTTTTGGCAAGCAATTGAAATTGAAGAGACTTTAATTACCCGCATATTGTAGATATTGTTGGCATATAGGTCACCAAGAGTAATTTTGTAAAGTTAAATATCTTGAATTACAACACACTAATAGTCAAAAACAAAGGCCAGATACACAGCCAGAGTATAGACCAAAAGGGCAGCATTTAAGGGAATTTAAGCTGGACATTTATATACATGAGACTGAAAATAGTATGGTTGTTCATGAATCTGGTGCTTGTTCAATTACAGTAGCAGCCATATTTTTACTTCAATGTTATTCGTGCTTGTATCGCAGAATTTTGATTAATAAATAAATCCATTTAGCTCTCATAAAAATAAGGGACCAGAGGTCAGAAGGACAAAAAAATATACAAAATGGGAAAAAAGGATAAGAAAAAAAAATAATGGTTGAGAATGACAAAAACGCGCCTGTTACTATATTTTGAGGCTCTTTTGCATGATTGTAATTGGACCTACTCAATGCGGAAGGAAGTGATCATTGCGAGATGTTTTCAACAATTTTGTAGATGTGCGTGATTGGGTGGATGAATGTCTTAGTAAAGATTTGTTGAGAAAAAAAAGATATCGGCTTGTGGAGATTATGGTTCTGTGAAATTGTTATGGAACATTGTAACGCTCCGTTCCCGGACACCGAGTCCTTATCCGGAAAAAAAACGTTCGGCACGTATAACATTAAATAAATAATATTACACGTAAGCCTCTATTATGTCGTATCAAATTAAAGCAAACGGAAGCAAAAAGACACGGGTAATTTTTTTAAACAACCAAGAATAAAAATAACTAAAGATAGAAAATGTAATACTTATTACATCCAAAAGGAAACCAACGAATCCAAATGAAATACAAAAATAAAACTACAAAATCTCCAACAATAATCCAAGTCTATGAAATAATTAAAAACATAAAATAATCAAGGCCTTCAATTTCGGCGCCCTCAAACGTCGTCATCAAAGTCCTCCTCGAAATCTTCACTAACCTGTTCGTCTTCTCTCCCCCAAACACATAAATAAACATGCATTTGAGGTAAGTACATTGTACAAAGTAAGAAGTAGAAGCTACAATATAATTAAGGTTTGTTATTAATTAATTGTCTTAGTAAGACCGACTCAATCTAGGGTTCATTCCATGCCCATCGACACGTCATGACTATACATTTCTAACTTAACTTATCTTTGTTGCACCATTACTCAAGGACACAATGCATGGTGAAAATTCAACCACGAGATGTACTTGCCAACTACGGTGATTAGCACCGATAGTCCCGGGTTCTCCCCGGTATGCATATACGTTCGGCGAATTTCCTCCATCGCCATTTAGCCGTTTATAGGCCAAAGAACGTTGTTCGCTTTTCTCGAACGTATCACATCGCCGTCTGAATCGATTGCTTCAACCGAGAATAGATGACGTTTTAGCTTTTACTACACTTATGTAATTATTATTGTGAATTAACTAGCCACCTAAGTGTTTTCAGAATGAAACTCACCTTATCAACTCTACTCCCTCACTTAGACAACTATACATCACATCCTATCAATTACAAAGACATTGGTGAACTCTAGTTCACCAAAGCACAAGCCCTTTCATGCCCTTCCGACGGATCCGAACTTCAACTCCCATTAAGAGTACATTCGGTGTTTTAACTGAACGAATCAGAAACTCAATCGGGGCTTGTTCATATTTAATTAATGTTATTTGATCATGAATCAAGGTTTAAAATTCAAGACATAGCTTAAAATAGCTTATTTATCAAAAACAGGGGCAATGTGCGCACATTCTCCACATTGGGCGAAAATTGCATTCAGCCTTGCCAGTCTGTGCACATTCCAGGGGAATGTGCGCACACTCCAGAACCTGTCCACATTCAGCCTTGAAAATGTGCGCACACAGCTAGTCAGTGTGCGCACACTAAGCACACAAAACTCTCTAAACACGTTTTTATGCACTTTTTCGATCTCTACTCAAATCCAAACATGTTCAACATCAAAATACTCAGAAAAATAGCAGAAAAACATGACTTTTATCTACCTTAACAACTCCAAATCCTTAGGCAACATGAAGGTATGATTTCTAACATAAAATCATATCAAACCTCAACATAAAACCTAGTAAACCATAAATTAACTTGTAGGAAGATCCTCTTACCTTTTAGCAAGCTAATCCAAGTCCAAAACTCAAAAGAAAAACAGCAGCAACTTGAACACTTTTGCAGAGAAACCTATATGATCAATTCGAATTCGCATTAAAACCGATCACACGATTCCAAAAACAACAAACTACGAAAGGTATGAGTTTTGATCTTCAAAACTCAACCAAGAGCAGCAGGTAGGTCGAATTCACATACCTTGATAAAGCCACAAAATTTTACTACGGAAACGATGCCCTCTTCACAACTATTCCAACGCTTTTCGCGGATCCAAAAACGGTTAAAAACTCCGTGAGATATCATAGAAAAACTCTCTGGCTCCCCTCTTGCTCCCAGCCGCGTTTTCTAAAGAACGTGGAAGAAATATTCTGATTACCAATAGGTTTAACGTATAAGGGGACTTATTTTTCCGTAAATAAGTTTTTCCCCCAAATAACCTATTTCCTTAGTTACCCCTTTTTACTTAAAATCAGATTTTTCCTTAATACATATATATAAATCTCGAAATTATATACATATATTTAATAAAATACTTAAACTCCGATTAAAAGGAACTGAACCCAATATTTCGTTTTCGCAAAATGACACGTCTGCCATTTCCCAAAAATCGGAATATTACAAACATGGTATTGGCGTAATCAGAAGTTTCGTCATATGGGAAATCAATGCCTCCGAAGCAAGTGATTTTATCACAAGTGGTTCAAAAAGCGAGGGAATTAACTCAACTGCGCCTAGCTTGGGATTAAGGGCATCTCTGTCCAAATTAAGGCTCGGGGCCCTTAAATTTATAGATTTGGGAGGGCTTGGGGCCATTGCCCCCTTGGCCCTCACCCAGGGGCGCCCCTACTTGGGATACGTAGTTGAGCTAGTGGATAGTTGTTAGTTTTTGTGCATGTTATTTTGAAGTTTTGTTTTGTAAAGGTCATACACTTTGAAATTGTTTTTTTTATAATATATGATTCGTTTTTTTGACCAAAATTGAGCTTTATAAAAATAATTAATGGCGAAGAATTAATATATAAACCCTAACCATGGAAAATTCCATCTTTTATGACACATTTGTTACGCGGGAATTAAATGGAATTGACTAATTCATAGGAGTGTAATGAGATTAAATGGAATAAACTCATTTCATTACTATTGCGTTTGGAATGCGAAAGAATGAAATAAAAAGAATTATATATATAAAAGATGACCCATTGAGCGATGAGTAGGGCATTGTATGGTTTAAGGTTGGCTGGGTGGGGTAGGGTATGATATGGTGCATAAAATAAGATATGGTGGAAATGGTAGAGTGGGGCGGGGGTAGGGTAGCTCTGCCACCACACCATTATACCCACCCCTCCTTGCCAATCACCCACCGCACCATACCTTGTTACCCACCCTATCCTACTCACAACCTCAACACGTAACTAATGTCAAATGAGAAGTTGAAAAATTTAAAATGAATCTATGTGTGTGTCGAAAGCTAGTCGATGATTTGAGTGCGATAGGGTATACCACGTATGTCCTATACCACTATGATGACTAAGAGCTCACGACAGTTAGGAAAAGCTGCCTTATGATTGGAGTAAGGTAGGGGATTATCTCGAAATGTCCTATTCTGCTATGAGGGCAAAAGCTCACCCTAATGTGTGTTTAAAGTGAATGAATTCAACCAACTTAAGATATGTTATGAAATGAATAAGGCTTAGTTTTCGTTAATCTTATCCCAGTATAAACCCGATAGATATCTTTGTAGGGATTATCCTCTGAGTATTTCGAAAGGCCCTAGATTCATTCGATCATCCTTTTCGGGATATGTCACGTTTGTAGGGTACATCTTATGAGTGTCATTTATTACTATTCTACGAGGGGTATTAGCTAGTTTTGCTTTGAGTTATTCAAGTTTGGTTTTAGTGGAAGTTTCCTATGGCTATGCACTTACACGATGGTGAACACCTAAGTTATTGAATATATGTTGTATTTGTTTAGATGCTGTTTTCCTTTCTCGAGCCTAATTTTTAGTTTTGTTTTGCTCGGGACGAGCAAAAGCTAAGTGTGGGGAGTTGTTAAGGGTGAAAGTCTATGTTTTATTATGATATATTTTATGGTATTTTCCCTCTTAATTGGATTAATTGCATAATAAATAGCCCTTATATGGAAATATTGAGCATACTAGGTTTTTAAGAACTTAATCGCAATATTGAATAAATTATGTGTTTTCATCGTGAATTATAATTAATTGGACTTTATTACAGTTTGCGATGTTTTCCCTGTGTTATAGGTATGTTTATTGTGCTCACATGGTGATCAAAAGGGTTAAATTTCGAGCTATAAAGATTTAAGAAGAGATAATGATCAAATGGAGTGGACAGAAAAGAGATAGAGATGATTTAATCAAGTTGTATTCCAAATAAAGCGGCGTCCAAGGCCCGTCCAGAGTGGGGCGGGCGTCGACAATCCAAACGGGCGCCTGAGGAAGAATTCAATCACGAGAGGCATCATGAACTTACGAACGAACGTCCGTAAGGAGGCAGACGAGCGTCCAAGGTGCAAAAAGAAGATCAGAGAGTTTGGACGCTATCCAGACGAACGTCTACATTGGAGTTCAGAACACTTGGACGAGCGTCCACTTAATTGGACGAGCGTCCGGATTGCCGACTTAGTGAAACCGCCTCAAATCTCTATAAATACTTGCCTATTTTCACACATTGAGATACCAATTTTACAATTCTCGAACCCTAAACCCTAGGGGCGGCTATAGGCTGCGTTTTTACTCAGTTTTTTTCCAGTTTTATGTTCTTAAATTCCTAGATTAAATTAGTTTAGTTTATGCAATTTACTTCAACAATTCAAGCTATTCAAGGATGCTAAGAGGCTAGGCTCCAATCAAACGAGCATTGTGAAGCCATCCAACTTTCATTGATTTTGATTCTTCGACTTTATTGTAAGTTTTTAATCAAGTTGTTTCCTTTATCATGTCTTATGATGATTAATTGCATTTATATCGAAAGATGTGCATGTATGATGTTTTGTATTTGATGAAAGTCTTTATAAACATTAGATCACCATGATTCAGGAATAGATCTTTAATCTATGTCAAACGAAAGTTGATAGGTTGAAAATCTAGGTTAAAACGTTAAAGTTTACATCTTTGCTTATGTTATGACGCGTTAATTTCCGTAAATCGAAGATAGAAATTAATAGGCGAATCATCTACTTAAAGTAGGATTCATACCTTTGATAAGATGAACCACAACTTGGTAGAAACTGCAATATAATCGGGATGAGAGATTAATGTTTGTTGGATAGGTGGATCAATACTCGTTTGTCCGTTTTAAACTTGATTTAACCTCGAGACTTGAACTGCTTTTAGTTAGTTTATTTTCTATTGCACTTTTAGATTAATTTGTTACTTAACCAAACCTCCCTAGCTTTGGATCCGTCCTCTGCCTAGTTTATATTCAAGATATATGTTCGAGTTTAGTTTTGTTTAATCATTGCTCAGTTTAGTTTTCCGTGACATAGCTTAGTTAGACAAAAACTAGGAACCACGATCGTCTAGTTCCCCGTAAGATCGACCCGGCATTAACCACTAGTACTACGATCCTTATACTTAGGGTTAACCGGATTATAAATTTATTACTTGTTTGTTTTGCATAGATAAAATCCGTAGACAACCCGGATATTGTTATTCCAAACCATCAACGCCGCCCGAACTTTGAGTTAAGGCCTGGCCTCATTCAAATGATGCAAAGATGCATCTATTTTTCATGGTTATCAATCGAGAGAATCCACACACTCACTTGCATACATTCTTGGAGATATGCGGTACCACACGCATCCAAGGAGTAAGTGAGGATGCAATCGATCAAACTCTTTCCATTTTCTAAAGGGAGAAGCGAAGGAGTGGTATACTTCTCTTCCTCTCTGAATCAATCACCACTTGGGCGGAACTCGAAAGGAGTTCTTGAGTCAATACTTCCCACCTTCAAAATGAAATTGTGTTTGAACGAGATTTTCACTTTCTATCGAGAAGAGAATGAGTCCTTTTGATTCTTTGGAAAAGATTCAAGTCTCTTACGAGGAAGTGTCCCCACCACGGCTTGCCATTGCAAAGGCAAGTCAACACATTCTTTAGTGGATTGACCGAGCTTACAAAAGGCATGGTCAATAGTTCATCTGGTGGGGCGTTTCTGAAGAAAACACCTGAAGAGGGATGGGCATTGTTCGAGGACATTGTTAAGTATAACTATGCTCCATCCTATCAAGCTATTCAAGCGCCTCCTCCTCCTAAGGTAGAGGAGGTAAACATGCAAAGTTTGATCGCCATGCTGCAAAAGCAGATGGCAGCATCTCAAATTTCAAATCCGATAAATCAAATTTCTTCTTTTCCACAGAACCCTTAGGTTACATCAGATCTTCTTTGTCAGATCGATCATATGAATGACGAATGACCAAGTGTCGCTTTAATTCCCTGCTCCTTATCAAGTGAATGCCGTTCATGATTATGGACAAGATAATCAAGTCACATGTCAAAACGCGGATTTAGGTGGGGCACACATCTAAATTCTGTCCTTTGAACGGACAGAATGCCGAAGTGAATGCGTTCTATGGCCAGAACAACCAAAGGTCTAATCAAGTATCTGGCCAGCAAAATTTCCAAAACCACGGGTTTAATCAATCTTCTGGTTTCAATCCTAATTCAATTTCAATTGAATCGAATTTCAATAGGAACCCTGGTTTTAGTCAGAACCAAAACGCAAATTTTTCCTATCATACTCAAAGGTTCAATCAGAATTGGCCTTCTAGCTCCAATTCCAATTCTAATTTTCAAAATCGGCCCAGCTAGCAATACTCTCAAAATTTTCCAAATTCCCAAGGCCCTTCAAGCTCAGGAGACCTCAAGGCTGAATGGAACTCATTCAGAGAGGAGCAAAACAAGAATATTCAGCTCCCTTATGAGTACAAATAAGAACCTTGAGAGGCAAATAGGGCATTGGTGAGCAGATTAGCTTCAAGACCCCCAGGGCATCTACCTAGTTTTACCGAAAAGAATCCAAAGGGCGGTCATGTTGCTCGGACCGATTTGAACAAAGGCCCTTGTCTTGACCTCGCACCTTCAATTCCTTACGGTAGAGAGGAGGCGGTGCAATGAACTTAAGTGGTGGTACAAGTTAGTGGTCCTTCCCACCAGGAAACCACTAGCCCCTCCTGCCATTGATAAGGCGGGAGGGAAGCCGAGCACCTACACTCCCTTTGCCAAAGAGAATACTCGGTGGTGATCCTGAGAGGTGAAAAAGTTCTGAGACCCTCAGTGGCTGATCCTCGAGGACTAAGAAAGCAAGTGGAAGTCGGAGGCTAATCCCACGACTACAAGAAAATCTGAAAAGTCGTTCGATGGAAGGATCTGGAAGACAAAGCGGTAAATGCATCCTCAAAGAAAGTCTTTCTCGAGAATGATCTCAAAAAGCTTCCATTTCCACCACGAAAGAGCAACATACCTTTGAGTGAAGATAAGAAGTATGAAAAGGTTCTTAACCTTCCGAAAATACTCAGTGAATCTTCCATTATCTCGATGTCTTGGTGAGATGCCTAAGTATACAAAATTCATCAAGGATGTTGTGTCTTGAAAAAGAAGTTAGCGAGGCATGGAAAGGCAAATTGGTGAGGATTGATCCATGATTAATTATGAAGACTTACCAATTAAAAGAGGTGACCCTGGCAAGTTCGTACTTACAGTGTTAATGGGAGGTCTAGTCTTCCCTAATTCTTTGTGTGATCAAGGTGCCTTTATAAGTCTTATGCCAATGTCTGTATGCAAACAGCTCGGTTTACAAAGCCTTCTAGAACCCACTACTATGAGTTTACAATTCGCTGATAGATCCTCTAAGAAAGCTTCAGGGATCCTGAAATACGTTTTAGTTCAGATTGATAGATTTACCTTTCCAGTCGATTGGTATGTTTTAGATATGGAGAAAGATGAGAACGTCCCCCTGATTCTTGGAAGACCTTTCTTATCTACAGCTAGAGCCCTCATCGATTGTGATGGTGGGCAAGTGACTATCCGAGTTGGTTATCAAGAGGTGAGTTACAATGTCTTAAAGTCCATTCAAGTACCCTCTGGCCCTCCAACCGGCTTTTCCATTGATTATATGACAAATGATTTCACCGATTATATGGATAAGCAAGTCATGGCTGTAGAAGCTGAATATGAGCGATTGGCTGATAATCTAAATACTCATGGTGTGTGTTGGGGAGATTTTGCATCATTAAAACAAAAGAAAATTTATAAAACCTATACTACCATGCAAAACTACCTCATAACCGGCCGAATACCGGGTAGTTGCTAGTAAAGTTGGATAAGTACGGGTATCGATCCTCAGGGAATTGGGCTGTTGAATCTAACTTCATTAATTCCTCTTTATTAACTAAACCTAAACCTAAACTAGAACGGAAAAATAATCGGGCGGAGGATTGTTAATCCAAAGCCGGAAATATAGTTCTTGGACAAAATAAATAAAACTACATCTACGAAAAACAAAAACTAACTATCAACTGACCAACCATAAACAAACCATGATCAACCTATTTCCAACAACCATCACCCCACCGAAGGAAATAAAATAGACAAATATTTATTCACAAGTTATCTTGGATTGTTATCTTATCTAAAGAAGCGTTTCCTCTTCCGATTTATCACGCCATTAATTAGTTTACCTCTCGGTCTTAACTAATATCGATACAAATCAAAGATATGGATGAAATCCTAATCTAACAACATTATCCCTCAACTTCCGTTTGTTGGAATAATAATTGTTAATCTCTCTCACGGCAATCTAACGAATCTATTAACTTTCGTTATCTAAATTCGATTAACATATAACCATATAAATCATGAAAGAAAACAAGAACAACTTAATGAAATAAACACGTGAAAAATCATATCTTTCCGTAACGGTGATATCCTCAATTCAATTCTAAGAAAATATTGCATCGAATTAATCAAATTACGGTCCTCTCGTAAACCTAGATATTTAACCTACGAACTTCCGTTATGTATAGATTAAAAATCAAATCTTTCCTACGGTGATCTAAACTACACCGACTTTCGTCATACGGTAGCATCAAATCATGCAATCATCTTTCGATATACAATTGCAAGATACAATTTAACATAGGAAACGAAACAATTTAAATTAACACTTACAAAATCATCCGTGAAAAAGAAATTGAGTTGCAGCTGGAAAATAATCTCACAAAGCTTGCTTCATGCTCACAGCTTCATCATCAATGGAAGAAACGAAAAAAAATGAAAAGAAGATCCTATCTAGACTAACCACCGGCCGGCCAAGCATGGAGCTCAGCCGGCCGGCTGCTGCTCTCAAAACTCGACTTTAGGGTTCAAGAGAAGAGCTGCTATGATATCCTCTGATTAGGGTTAGAGGCTGCTGCTATTTATAAGCTGAGTAAGACGGTTTAAGCTAAAGGCGGTGGTGGACGCCCGTTTGAAGATGGACGTCCGTCCCGCTTGCTTGGACGCAGAGCACGCTAGTTTGATGCACGTCTAAAGACTCGATGTAAATTTCTTGCATGAACGCTAGTCTGATGATTTGGACGCCGTCTCGATGCTTGAACCGAGGGTGGACGCTGGTTTGAGAATGGACTCAAACTTCTAAAATTCATATCTTGAGTTGTAGACCTCCAAAAATTATGATCCGAATGTCATAAAAAAGCTCTCGGAAAACTCTACAACTTTCATTAAGGACTCTTCTTCAGAAAACGCCTTTTTGACTAGCCCGTCTTATAACGAGTCGTTTTCGGGATTTTCCCAAGCTTTATTTCATCTTCATCCTCTTGTATCTCTTCCTTTCCACTTTAATCTTCAATCAAACATCATTTAGACCTCTTCCATTCCACATTTGTGCACCTAAAAGATGACAAAACCGAGCAAAACGTAAAACCATACAAAATAGATAATAAAACCACGATATTTACTCGACTTTGCATTTTAACTATTCAAAACGTCATTTGCTCAATTAATCGATTATAAGCTCGAATTCTACGAAAAACATCCATATATGGGGAATATTGATATAAAATATATCCTTATAAAACGTATAAAATCACCCTTAACAACTCCCCCACACTTAAACCTTGCTCGTCCCGAGCAAGACAAAACATAATCATCACTCGAGACAAATAAACACTTATGCAAATATAAAACATATTCAAGTAGTTTAGAGGTTCACCCAAGTGCGTGTGTGCATAGCCATAGTAAATTTCCACTAAATCCACACTTGAAATTGATTCAAACAAAACTAGCCAACATCCCATTTAAATTAGAAATATAAAAATGATTATAACATGCACCTCACAAAAACATACACATTCCGAAAAGATAATAGGGAGCATTTAAAATATTTCCGACATACTTAGAGGATAATCCCTACAACATATCATTCAGTTTATACTGGGGATAGTTAGAAGATAACTACGGTTCTCACCCATCTTTTCACAATACTATCTGCTAATTTTTCTTTTAAGTTCACTTAATACCACATGTAGAGCATATGCCCTCATTCCCAGCAATAGGATGTTTCGTGATAACACCCTAGCTGGACTACTATCATCAGGCAGTCGGGAGCTATTGAACCTCATAGTGGTATAGGACATTTCGTGTTAATGCCCTACCAAGCACTCAAATCATCGGCAACTACTTCCGACACTTATATATATATATAATTCATATTATTCATCTTAGATTGGTATACAAACCTTAAATTATATCCTCCTATCACATTCAAACCTTGAGATATTCACAATCGTCACGTCATACTTTAATTCTAAATACAAACTATTAAAATTTCCAAAATTCGTATGCAAGCAAAGAATCATGCGATAATCATCAAAAAAATCTCTAATCAAATGGGCATAGCTTTAAAATATAGCTCATCATCTACTATGGCACATGAAAAATAGATCAGGTGAGATATCTAAAATTACTAAATATGCAGAATACAAGATCAATGATATAAGAACTCAAATGAAGACATGCAATGCTTACTTGGGACAAAACAAAAATTTTAAAATCTAGCACTTTTCATAGAAATATAAAAGTATGGCAAATGAATGTAGATAACACATAAGCCATTCCTCCCCCACACTTAAATTACAACATGTCCTCATGTTGTGCGAGTAAATAAAGAAAAGATAAAAGAACTTAGTGATTTCGTGATGATCCGAAAATTGGTGAAGAGGACAACAATGGTGATGTCATATGAGTCCTTCCCACTTCAAATCCAAAGCTAGCTTAACAAAGACACTTAGAAATGTACCGCACCACTCGATGAAACAAGGCAAGATCTCGGGACACAGGGAATAGCAAATTGCGAACTCAGGACGTAAGCACATGATATAACGGCTCAGATGGAAAAATCACCACACAGGGAAAGTACAGGACACCTAAGCCTCAAATAAGCCACGAAGCTTATAATACAAATACAGTCCACATGTGCATACAAAAATAATGATACATGGAACATTACAAAATAGCGGGGCTAGGTGCACTATATGAAATTATATTACAATGCAATCTACATGATATGCAATCCTAAAAATAAAATAAATAAAAAAAAAATTACACAGCTCAGCCGAGCAAGTTGGGACGACAACTCTACAAAGACTACGGCCCGTGCGTGAATCGAAAATAAAAACGCGGTAGTATTACGGAAAACCGACGATTAACTACACTCAAGAAAAATAAAAGAAAATAGAGAAACAATGCAACTAGATGATATGCATTAAATGATATGCATCTATATGATATGCAAAAATAAAAGAAAATAAAAGAAAGAAAACCAGCCCACTCAATTGCAACACGACATGTATAAAATAAACGCTCACCGATAATGACAAAGTTACGATAAACGATGCTCTTTGTTCATTACATGCGAGTGTAGAACCAGCGCTTTAAGACTCATTGAAGGTGATAACATTATGGAAACCAACGATTAGCTATACTAAACATATATAACTCATATGGCCTAAGACGTAGCATACGGAAACCGGCGGTAAGAGCTACCCATATGAATTATAAAAACAAAGGAAGCACGTAAGTCTCAAAGCTTAAAAGATCCATCACACGGTATGTAGCATACGAAACCGACATTAGCTACTAATTAATAAGACCGATTATAGCGTCGAGAACCGATGTGGTGACTATAACTTGCATAGATGAATCATGCATATAAAAATTAATCGCTTATTTAACATGGATTCGTAGATGGAAAGATATGAATATGCAAGTTCGTAACATCTACGTAAAATGAAATAGCCACGAAGCTCGTATGAAAGTAATCCAAGTTAAATTAAAGCATCAAGAAAATGCAACTCCTGACTGCATTCCGGACGAACGCTCAAAGGAAATCTCAAGATCGACGGGCGTTCCCACTTTGCGGCGCTGCCGTCGCTTTGAAAACCGACCGGACGGCCGTTTAGAATTACAGACGCCCGTCCTGATTCTTCAAATCAGAGCGCAGATTGAAACTTTCGGACGAACGAACGTCCATCCAACCAGGCGCCGGTTACTGCATGTTAGGAGTGCGGGCGGGCGTTCACTTACGTGAACGCTCGTTCGATCATCGAATTTGCATGAAACAAAGGGAAAAACACACGAAACCCTAATTATCCTAAACAAAATCATCACAAAGACCTTATCACATTAAAGCACAGAGGTCGATTAGATAACACAAACATGTAATTCACGTGTCATAAATCGAGTAAAAAAAACTTTTGCACATTCTTAACCCAACGATTATCGAAACACGGCAAAATAAAAAAACCTCAATTTATTCAACGCTACTTTTATTGAAAAGCGAAACAAAAATACGTAACGAAATAGAAAAATTAATTCAATTAGATTCAACAAAACACCGATTCCCGCAACGGCGCCACATTTGTTGGGGAGATTTTGCATCATTAAAACAAAAGAAAATTTATAAAACCTATACTACCATGCAAAACTACCTCCTAACCGGCCGAATACCGGGTAGTTGCTAGTAAAGTTGGATAAGTATGGGTATCGATCCTCAGGGAATTGGGCTGTTGAATCTAACTTCATTAATTCCTCTTTATTAACTAAACCTAAACCTAAACTAGAACGGAAAAATAATCGGACGGAGGATTGTTAATCCAAAGCCGGAAATATAGTTGAGACAAAATAAATAAAACTACATCTACGAAAACAAAGAAACTAACTATCAAGCGACCAACCATAAACAAACCATGATCAACCTATTTCCAACAACCATCACCCCACCGAAGGAAATAAAATAGACAAATATTTATTCACAAGTTATCTTGGATTGTTATCTTATCTAAAGAAGCGTTTCCTCTTCCGATTTATCACGCCATTAATTAGTTTACCTCTCGGTCTTAACTAATATCGATACAAATCAAAGATATGGATGAAATCCTAATCTAACAACATTATCCTTCAACTTCCGTTTGTTGGAATAATAATTGTTAATCTCTCTCACGGCAATCTAACGAATCTATTAACTTTCGTTATCTAAATTCGATTAACATATAACCATATAAATCATGAAAGAAAACAAGAACAACTTAATGAAATAAACACTTGAAAAATCATATCTTTCCGGTAACGGTGATATCCCTCAATTCAATTCTAAGAAAATATTGCATCGAATTAATCAAATTGTGGTCCTCTCGTAAACCTAGATATTTAACCTACGAACTTCCGTTATGTATAGATTAAAAATCTAATCTTTCCTACGGTGATCTAAACTACACCGACTTCCGTCATACGGTAGCATCAAATCATGCAATCATCTTTCGATATACAATTGCAAGATACAATTTAACATAGGAAAGAAACAATTTAAATTAACACTTACAAAATCATCCGTGAAAAAGAAATTGAGTTGCAATTTGGAAAATAATCTCACAAAGCTTGCTTCATGCTCACAACCATCATCAATGGAAGAAACGAAAAAAATGAAAAGAAGATCCTATCTAGACTAACCACCGGCCGGCCAAGCATGGAGCTCAGCCGGCCGGCTGCTGCTCTCAAAACTCGACTTTAGGGTTCAAGAGAAGAGCTGCTACGATATCCTCTGATTAGGGTTAGAGGCTGCTGCTATTTATAAGCTGAGTAAGACGGTTTAAGCTAAAGGCGGTGGTGGACGCCCGTTTAGAAGATGGACGTCCGTCCTGCTTGCTTGGACGCAGTCTGAATGCTAGTTTGATGCACGTCTAAAGACTCTGATGTAAATTTCTTGCATGAACGCTAGTCTGATGATTTGGACGCTCGTCTGATGCTTGAACTGAGGGTGGACGCTGGTTTGAGAATGGACTCAAACTTCTAAAATTCATATCTTGAGTTGTAGACCTCCAAAAATTATGATCCGAATGTCATAAAAAAGCTCTCGGAAAACTCTACAACTTTCATTAAGGACTCTTCTTCAGAAAACGCCTTTTTGACTAGCCCGTCGTATTACGAGTCGTTTTCGGGATTTTCCCAAGCTTTATTTCATCTTCATCCTCTTGTATCTCTTCCTTTCCACTTTAATCTTCAATCAAACATCATTTAGACCTCTTCCATTCCATATTTGTGCACCTAAAAGATGACAAAACCGAGCAAAACGTAAAACCATACAAAATAGATAATAAAACCACGATATTTACTCGACTTTGCATTTTAACTATTCAAAACTTCATTTGCTCAATTAATCGATTATAAGCTCGAATTCTACGAAAAACATCCATATATGGGGAATATTGATATAAAATATATCCTTGTAAAACGTATAAAATCACCCTTAACAGTGTGGTTAATCTAGATCAATTAGCAGCTGATTTTGAAGAAGGACTGTTGAGAGGAGAAGTTGAGGCGGTTGGACCACTGAGTAAGCTCAGCGATGTTGAGTTGAAAGGTGCAGATCTTAAGTCAAGTTTGGAAGACCCCCCTTATGATTTGGTTCTCAAGCCGTTGCCCAAACATCTAAAGTATGTGTTTTTAAGAGAAGGCGACAAGCTTCTTTGATTATATCCGCCAAGTCGTCTCGTATAGAAGAGATGAAATTGATCAACGTCTTGAGAAAAATGAAAAAGCCTTTGGATGGCAAGTAGGAGATATCAGAGGGATATCTCCTGACATCTGTATGCATAAGATCAAGACTAATGAGGGTGCTAAATGTGTTAGACAAATTCCCAGGAGGCTCAACCCTCATATGCAAGAGGTCGTTAAAAAGGAAATCATCAAGCTTCTGGACATGGGAATCATTTATGCCATCGCGGATAGTGAATGGGTTTCCCCAACTCAAGTAGTTCCCAAGAAAGGAGGAATTACGATTGAGAAGAATGAGAAGGGAGAAGAAATAGCATTGAGACTTGTCACTGGTTACAGAGTCTGTATCGATTACCGAAAGCTCAATGAGGTCACAATGAAAGATCACTTTCCCCTTCCATTCATTGATCAGATGCTTGAGCGTCTGGCGAGGCAGGCACGATTCTCATGCTTCCTGGATGGATATTCAGGATACTTCCAAATACCCATTGATCCAGCTGACCAAGAGAAAACCACTTTCACATGCCCTTATGGTACATTCGCTTACAGGCGAATGTCATTTGGTCTCTGCAATGCCCCAGCTACATTTCAGAGATGTATGCTGGCCATCTTTGACGGGCTCGTAGAAAAGTGTATGGAGATCTTTATGGACGATTTTTCGGTTTTTGGTCAGTCTTTTGATGATTGTCTTGACAACCTTGATCAAGCGTTATCCAGATGCGTGGAAAAGAACTTAGTGCTTAATTGGGAAAAATGCCATTTCATGGTAGATGAGGGCATAGTTCTTGGCCACAAAATCTCAGCCAAGGGTATAGAAGTTGACAGGGCAAAAGTAGAAGCTATAGAGAAGATGAGCTATCCCAAGAATGTGCGTGAAGTGAGAGGTTTTCTTGGACATGTCGGTTTCTACAGAAGATTCATTCAAGACTTCTCCAAGATAGCCAAGCCCCTGTCTACTTTACTTAAGGACGACGTTGAGTTCAATTTTGATGAGGGCTGCAAGCAAGCGTTTGAGGAGCTCAAAAATCGTTTAATATCTGCTCCAATTCTTATATCGCCTGACTGGAACCTACCCTTTGAGCTTATGTGCGACGCATCAAACTATGTTGTTGGTGCGGTCTTAGGACAAAGGCTTAACGGGAAATTCCAGCCTATCTATTACGCCAGTCACACATTGAATCCTTCTCAAGTTAACTATACTACCACTGAAAAGGAATTATTGGCCGTAGTCTTTGCTATGGACAAGTTCCGTAGTTACTTGTTAGGAGCTCAAGTAGTTGTGTGGACTGATCACGCTGCTTTGCGTTATCTGATGACTAAGAAAGAGGCTAAACCGCGCCTACTCCGTTGGATACTGACCCTACAAGAGTTTGACGTTCAAATTAAGGACAAAAAGGGCAGTGAAAACGTAGTGGCTGATCATGTTTCTCGAATGTTGAGTGAGGAAAAGGATGATCCATACGATATAGATCTTTACTTTCCTCTAGAGAACATTATGCTTATCGACGGTTGTCCTCCTGATGTTCCATGGTATTCTTCCATTGTCAATTACCTTTATGCCCGATATCTCGATCCGGAAATGTCTTATCGTGAGAAGAAAAGTTCTTCTCGATATGAAATCATTCGCTTTAGGATGAACCTTATCTTTTTAAGATCTCAGAAAGATGGTTTGCTTAGGAGATGTGTTCCGGAATGAGCGAAGCGTGTGATATTATTGAGCAAAGCCACAGTGGACCCACTCGAGGTCACTTTGGTCCGTGGAAAACCGTTGCTAAGATCTTCCAACCGGTTTATTGGCCCACGATTTTTAAGGACACATAAGCTTTCAGTAATGCTTGTGATAGATGCCAGAGAACCGGTACTCTGACAAGGCGTTTTGACATGCCTTTGAAACCCATCTTAGAATGCGAAGTCTTTGATGTGTGGGGTATCGATTTTATGGGACCATTCCCATCATCCTGCGGTAACAAATACATCTTAGTCTGCGTAGATTACGTGTCCAAATGGGTGGAGGCTCAAGCCACTCCTCACAATGATCATAAGACGGTAATGAAATTTCTTAAAAAGAATATCTTTGTGAGATTTGGATGTCCACGTGCCTTGATCAGTGATGAAGGGACGCACTTCTGAAACCAACCCTTAGAAAAAGTGCTTGAAAAATATGGTGTTCGTCACAAAACTGGCACACCATATCATCCGATGACTAGTGGTCAGGTTGAAAGGAGCAACCAAAGTATTAAGAAAATCCTGGAAAAGACGGTTAACAGTCATAGGAAAGACTGGAGTTTGAAGTTGGATGATGTACTTTGGGCATATAGAACCGCCTATAAGACTCCTATGGGTACATCTCCATATCAAATGGTTTATGGTAAGCCATGTCATCTCGCGAATCGAGTTAGAGCATAGAGCTTATTGGGCTATAAAGTTTACGAACTTTGATTCCCAATCTTGTGGAAAACATCGATCGCAGCGAGCTTGCATGAGTTGGACGAATCTGCACTCCAGGCTTACGAAAGTGCCAGGATTAGTAAAGATAAGATGAAGCTACTCCACGATGCTAAGATTAAGAAGAGAGAATTTCACGTCGGCGAACAAGTTCTTCTATACAATTCTAGGTTACATTTGTTTCCTGGAAAGTTGAGGACACGTTGGTCCGGTCCCTTCGAGATTCTCCAAATCATTCCTGGAGGCGTTCTAGAACTTCGTGGTTATAGCGGTAACCCGTTTCGAGTGAATGGCCAAAGGTGCAAGCACTATATTGGTGAACCTAAAGAGAAACCTTTGAATGTCCGTTGCCTCGATATCCTCGGGTGTGGTGCTACGGAAGTCGAAGAATTCGACGAGTTTTCACCCGACCTATTTTCAGAGGATGGCGGTACTGGTCAATCTGAAGAAGTTCTAGCAGGTAGTTGGGATATGGAAGAGTTTGAGAGGGAGCGTCAGCTGAAACGTCGTCAGAAGGCTCAGAGAATGAAGAAGTCAACCATGGGGAAGTTTAAACTTGTTTGGAAAGCTATTAAAGGTTTTACCCCATGTGTTTAGAAATTTGTTCTCTGCCCAAACTACCGATCAAAGTCCGGGCGAGGTAGTGGCTGGCAAAAAGGTTAAATGGCCTGATCCAGGCTGAGCTAAAACGGTGTCGAGCTAACGACATTAAACAAAAGCGCTACTAGGAGGCATCCTAGATATCGTTAGTTTTAGTCGTTTTTGTTTTGTGCTTCTGTAGTTTAGTATTTGGCTTTTAGTATTTAAGTTTAGCTTACTAAGTTTTGTTTTTGTTTATATCACATCGATTAGTTGTGCTTTCTAGATATGGATTTCGGAGTTCGCGCGGAGGAGTTACCTTTCCTTAGGAGGATCCCACTTATCACTTTGTAGATGACGGACCGGGAGGGACTATCGTTTTGCACGTAGATTTTGACATTAGTACCACGTCAAGACTGTCACCTTTGTTCTTATTGTTCCCATTGTTTCGAGGTGGAGAATTCACTACGAGGAGTTACGGGAGGCTCTAGGGCGTCCGTGACACGATCCTCAATGACCCGATCTTTGACAGATTTAGCGCTAGTGCCGCAAGTTGAACATTTTCGAGGTGTTGAAGTAGGCGGTGAGATTGGGGTTTGCAAGATGAGTATGACTTCCTCCGGCGATTGACATGCTCCGCCCGTCATCGTTCGAGTGATAGATTGGTCGGCCATTTACGATGATCAAGCGTTCTTAGGATGTTTCGTCGAACAAACGACGTAAAACAAAATGGCAAAGGTGAGGCAAACCTTTTTTTCTATCTGTTTTTATTTTGTTTTTACTTGTTTTCTAGTAATTCTATGTACTTCGTCGATTTACAGTTGTATTTTTGAAGTTTTAATTAAGTTTAATAAGAAAGTGCAAATTTGAATTTAAATTGAAAGACATTTCATGATTTTTGCATTATTCTACCTTGGACGCCCATCCAGAAGTTTGGACGCCCGTCCGCCATGACCAATTTTTGGACGAGCGTCCACTAAGCCTGGACGCCCGTCTGATATTTTCCCTCCAATCCTGTATGTGATTTGAACTCCTGGACGTGCGTCTGAATAACTGGACGCCCGTCCAGTTCATCTAATTTCCCAGTGGACGCCCATCCGGTTTCTTGGACGCCCGTCCAGCCTCTGCCTATATATACTCCCTCAAACGCATGAACCTTCATTTTTCAGGATTTCAAACCGCAAAACCATTCCTCTCCCTCCTTTTGACCTAAAATCTTCGATTCTAAACCAAATTGGGCGCTTTAAGCTGCTACAGGCCGCATTTGATCTCCTCTTTTCGATTTTCTAAGCCCAATTCCCCAACGCACCATCTTTTTGGAGAATCAGCACCCATTTCGGTCCGACTTTCTTAGAGAAAAAATTCGATTTTGGTGGACACTTTGGTGTTGTTTGGACTAATCTTCATCACGATCAGCATCTCCTCACCTTACTCGGTAAGTTAGTAACAACTTTTCTCGATTTGGTTCACATTTTTCTGAGTTCGATCTTTGGGTCGGCTCGTTCACTCGAAATGCACCTTATTTGTTTTCTTTCTTTCGTTTTTGTTCTTGATTCTTGCTGATTGGTGTTGTGATGATGATGTGGGTGATGAATGGGTTGGTTATTGATGATGGATGGTTGTGGTTTGTGGTTTGGTTGATTTGAAATCCCGATTTGGATGTTAAACGGGTACCTTGTTTTGTTTTGGGATCGTTGTGGTTTAGTCTAGGATTGCACGATGGTTCATAAGAAGGGAGTAGTGAAGCGACATGGTAAGGAAGTGGCTCGGGAGGCCGGGAAGAAACGTAAAGAGTTTGATCCTACCTTAGTTGATCCTAACCGGGGTGTTAGTATTCGAGAACAACCTCATAGAGCCTCCCAAACTAGGGCAACTTTGAGAGATGAACCAACCTCGGGGTCTGAGACGGATGAAGATGTGCCATTGGCACGGATGCATAGGGTTCCCCGGGGTGGAGGATCGTCTAGGGCTGAGGAAACTATGGATTCTACCCGGGAAGAGGAACCGGTTGAACCTAGGGCTGCTCAACCTAGGAAGAAAACCAAAACCGTACCCCCTATGCCTATGCCTCGTAGATTCGTGAACCCTAAGGCCCACGATGCATACACCAAGCACTATTTCTCAAGGACTATGTTGATAGAAAGGGCTACATTGGAAGCTAAGGTCGATCCAGGGTTTGTCAAATTATTGAAGGACCGGAAATGGGAAGCCTTGATGACTATCCCGACTACCCCGGTAAATGGCTCCCTAGTGCGGGAATTTTACGCTAATCGCTTTCGAAACTCGACTTGGAGACGGGAGTAGTTGTGGTCCGAGGGGTGGAAGTTCCGTTTTCGCCGGATGTGATCAATAAGAAGTATGGGTTGGCGGCTTTTGAGGGACGAGATTACAAGGAGGAGATTGTACATAGACAGAGTTTGGGGCAGGATCCTTTGGAGGAGTTAAAGTTGAGAGTTTGCCCGGATGTGGCTTGGACATTAAGGCCGGGTGGAGACCGGAAGGAGTTAGTCACCACGACCTGGACGGAGGACTGGAAAGTCCAGTGTCGATTCATTCAGAGTCGGTTGTTGCCTAAGAACAACTTGACACATTTTCATATTGGTGACCTAGGCATGCTGTATGCATTGACGTTTGGCCTGAATGTGGATGTGGGACAAGCATTATACGACGAGATATCTATCAACCATAAGGGTTATACGCGGAGCTTGATCGTCCCTCACCGATTCACGGTTTGTGTATTGACTCGGTGTGCACTGAGTTTGGAGCCGATCATAAGCCGAAGAACCCGAGGCCTTTGAGAGGAAAAGAGTAAGTCTTCGGGTCAGACTGAGATTGAGGCTGAGGTAGCACGTGAGCCTGGTTCATCATCCGCACCACCTCGAGCATCCTCACTTCCTACTTTATCTCCCTCAGTCCGGATGAGGTTGAGTATGGCCAACAGTGTAAGGAACTGGATGGAGGATATTCGGACGTCTCAAAACAACATGTTGACGATTCTGAAGTGTATTAGTGACGGCCGGCGGCCAAGGGATGACAGAATCTTCAGTCCGAGCACTATTGATTATCTTTATTCTGATGAGATTGAGCAGGCCATAGCAGATGTTATTCACGAGTCGGAGTCGTCCGATGAGGAGCAGCCTGACTCCGTAGATAGGACTACAGCACCGCCATCTGGACCCTCTTCTGATCCTCCGGTTGATGATTCTGCGGCTCCGGGGCAGTCATGATTTCATTTGTCTATTTTTCGATTTTGATTTGCCCTAGATACTATGATTGTATATTTTCTCTACTTTTGATTCCGTGATTCATTGTGTTTCGTATTTAGCTACTATTTATTATTTCCGATGGATCATGTAAGCCATAAGGCGTCAGTACTTTCTTTTGTACTTTATTTCAACTGGTGGATGTATTTAATGCTTTATCTTTTGGAATTACTTGGTTTTTATTATCTCTTATCATTCTGGTATACTTCCCCGTTTTCCCCGAGATGTTTCCGTGTTTGTCAAGTCGTGCAGGTATATTTTTAGAGGTTTTGTCGAGCTACATGTTATGGTTACGAGTTCTAAGTGTCGCTATGTAGGCTCCGGCCTAACCGACGATTCGCGTATCGATTTAAATCAGCTAAGTCTTTTACTTTTTCTTTTATTCTGCACAACATGAGGACATGTTGATCTTTAAGTGTGGGGGAGGGAATGAGTCGATAGTATCTATACATTTGCTTACATTCGTTATGTTTCTATGCAACATGAGCTAAAAATGAGCTAGAATTTTCGAAATTTTTCGACATTTTTGTTTTTGTCTTGTCCCGAGTAGGCAATTCAAATCTATGTTCGTTATTTTTATAGTCATCCAAGCTATATATCATATGTTTGATAAGTTAGTTGTTTCACCTGAGATCTATTTTTCACGAGCCATAGTAAATGATGAACAAATTTGTAAAGTTATACCCCTCTTCGATTAGTGGTTTCTGATTTTCTTATAAGTCATGTACTTAGTGCTACGTACGTATCTTGAGATACATGATAGTTTGTATTTAGATCCGAAGTATGTTATACTGTGAATATCTAAAGGTTTGAATGTGATAAGTAACACGTGACTTATTGTCAAATGAAAAAGTTGAATTAAATGAATTAATTGGGTGTGTCGAAAGCTAGTCGATGATTTGAGTGCGATAGGGTATACCACGTATGTCCTATACCACTATGATGACTAAAAGCTCACGACAGTCAGGAAAAGCTGCCTTATGATTGGAGTAAGGTAGGGTATATCTCGAATATCCTATTCTGCTATGACAGGGCAAGAGCTCATTCTGATGTGTGTTTTAAGTGAAAGTGATTAAATCAACTAAAGAATTGGTATGAAATGAATATAAGACTAAGTTATCGTCTATCTTATCCCCAGTATAAATTGATAGATATGCTGTAGGGATTATCCTCTGAATATTTCAGAAAGGCCCTAGATATGTTCTATCATCCTTTTCGGGATATGTCACGTTTGTAGGGTACACCTTATGAGTGTCATTTATCGCTGGTCTACAAGGGGGTATTAGCTAGTTTTGCTTTGAGTTTCTCAAGTTTGGATTTAGTGGAAGTTTTCTATGGCTTTGCACACACACTGGTGAACCTCTGATTTATTGAATGTATGTTATATTTGTTTAGATGTCTATCTTTTCTCGAGCCTTAATTTTCGTTTTGTTTTGCTCGGGACGAGCAAAAGCTTAAGTGTGGGGGAGTTGTTAAGGGTGAATTTATACGATTTATAACGCTATATTTTATGAGATTTTCCCCCATATTTGTATTAAATTGCATAAGAAACGAGTGTTTAACGGAAATATTGAGTAAATGAGATTTTAAATAAGTTATTCGCAAAATTGGTTGATTTTGGTGCTTTTAATATGATTTTATGATTATTTGGACATTATTACATTTTGTGATGTTTTTATGTGTTATAGATACATGTTTGAGGCTCAAGAGATGATCAAAAGTTGATTAAGTTCGAGTTAATTGATGATAAAAGAGATAATGAAGGAATGACTTAGAGAAAAAAGAGATAAAGATCAAGAAATCAAATTTCGATCCACCTGAACGAGCGTCCAGGTCCCGTCCAGAGTGGACGGGCGTTTGATAGAGCAGACGGGCGTCCAGAGGAGCGATTTTGATACAGAGAGTTTGGACGCCGTCTGAACGGGCGTCTGAAGCAGTCCAGATCTATTTGGACGAGCGTCCAGAGGAGCGGACGGGCGTCCGTCGGCCGACTTAGTGAAACCGACTTCAAAATCTATATATAGCAGCTGTTTTCTCCACCTATGGGATACCAAATACACATTATTCGAAACCCTAAACCTAGGGGCGGCTTTATGCTGCGTTTTCCTTCCTTTTATTCCATCTTTTATGCACTTTAGATCTAGATTAAACTAATTACTTTTTATGCACTGTTTCTGCAAATTTGAGTTGCTGAGGATGTTCAGAAGCTAAAAGCTTCATCAAACGAGTATTGTGAAGCCATCCAACAATTGTTGATTTCGTTTTCATCGATTATACTGTGAGTTTTTATTAAAGGTTGTTTCTTTATTCATGTTTATTATGTTTAATTGCTCTTATATCGGAAGATATGCATGTGTTGATTGTTTATTGTTGATGGAAATCTCTATAAACCTTAGATCACCATGAATAGGAATAGTATTTGAATCTATCTTAACGGCAGTTAATAGGTTTAATTACTAGATTATAAACATAAAGTTTACACCTTTGGTTAGAAAACGCGTTAATCTTGCATTGGAAGATAATGGATTAATATATGAACTTTCTAAGGAATTAGGGCTCATATTTAGATGAGGTGAATCACAACCTAGATAAAAACCACAATATAATCGAGATAGGGAATCAATGCTTGTTGGATAGGTGGATCAATCCTCGCTTGGCTCGTTAAACATTAAATTTAAATCCTTAAAACTTGAATTTGTTTAGTTAGTTTACTTTTATTTTCATCTTAGATTAGTTTAGTTAAAGGTTCGCAACCCGTATTCTTCCTAGCTTTGGATTATATCCTCTGTCTAGTTTTGTTTTCGGTTCTGTTCTATTTTATTTGCTGTTTAGTTTAGTTTCGTGACATAGTTTAGGTTAGACAAAAACTAGGGTTAGCAATCACCAGTTCCCCGTAAGATCGACCCGGCATTAACCACTATTACTACGATCCTTATACTTGAGGTTAACCGGATTATTACTTGTTTGTTTTGTGTTAATAAAATCCGTGAACAAACCTCTTGACACCCTTCATCGGAGACGCTCGAAGGTAAACTCTATCTCCGACCTCAAACTCTAGCGGTCTTCTTCTATCATCGGCCCAACTCTTTTGACGATCTTGAGCGGCTTTCAGATTCTTTCTTATCAACTCGATCTTCTCCTTGGCTTGCTGAACCGTCTCCGGCCCTGTGATGTGTTTATCTCCCACTTCATCCCAGTAAAGTGGAGTTCTACACTTCCTACCATACAATGCCTCAAAAGGTGGCATTCCCAAACTAGCATGGTAACTATTGTTGAAAGCAAACTCAGCCAAATTGAGGTAATCTATCCATGATCCTCCGGCATCCAAAGCAAAAGCTCTAAGCATATCCTCGAGAGTCTGAATCGTCCTCTCTGACTGCCCATCCGTCTGAGGATGAAACGCTGTACTCAAATCAGTCCTCGTCCCAAAAGCTTTCTGTAAACTCTTCCAGAAACGACTGATAAATCTACTATCCCTGTCGGATACAATAGATAGAGGCACACCATGAAGCTTCACTATATTGTCGGTATACAAAGTAGCGAACTTCTTTATAGGCATGTCCACTTTACATGGCAGAAAATGGGCTGATTTTGTAAGTCTATCCACAATCACCTAAATCATGTCATGACCGCCCTTAGTCTTAGGCAAACCGGTGATGAAATCCATCGTGATATTCTCTCATTTCCATTCCGGTATCTCCAAGGGTCTCAACAAACCTCATGGCCTTCTGTGTTCTGCTTTCACTCTCTGGCATGTATCACATCTTGCCACAAACTCTGTGATCCTTAACTTCATATTAGGCCACCAATATCTCTCCATGAGATCTCTATACATCTTAGTGGCTCTTGGATGTACCGTAAAAGCAATCTTATGAGCTTCATCCATAACCTTCTCCTGTAGGTCATCCACATCAGGCACACACAAACGGTCTCTGTACCAAAGATGACCACTCTTGTCCAACTGATAACCCACTGTAGGCTTCTCTCGAGCTACTCGCTTCAAATCAATCAACACCGGGTCTTTATCTTGCTTAGCCCGAATCTCATCTAGCAAATCTGACCTTGCCATCAATGGCGCCAAATTCTGAGCTTCACCCTTCCTTTCAATCACTTGAACCTGCAACCTATCCAACTGATCCACGACTTCTTGCAAGGTAGTGATAGCATTAACCGATCTCCGGCTAAGTGCATCAGCTACAACATTCGCTTTACCCGGATGGTATTGAATGTCCAAGTCGTAATCTTTCACGAACTCCAACCATCTTCTTTGTCTCATGTTTAGATTCTCCTGAGTAAAGAAGAACTTAAGACTCTTATGATCCCTAAAGATCCTTGCCTTGACACCATACAAATAGTGTCTCTAAAGCTTCAGAGCAAACACCACCGCTGCCAACTCCAAGTCATGTGTAGGGTAATTCTTCTCATGCATCTTTAACTGCCTAGATGTGTAAGCAATTACCTTTCCTGATTGCATCAAAACACAGCCCAAACCTTAACACGATGCATTTGTATATACTAGCTATCAAAAACTTCCGGTAATGCTAACACAGGTGCTGTGGTCAACTTTTCTTTCAAAGTTTGAAAAGCTTCCTCACATTCATTGGTCCACTCAAACTTAACGTTCTTTTGAGTAAGCCTCATGAGAGGTGTAGCTATCTTAGAGAAATCCTGCACAAACTTCCGGTAGTACCCAGCTAAACCCAAGAAACTTCTTATCTCAGTCACTGATGTAGGTCTAGGCCACTTAGCAACGGCTTCTATCTTCGCTGGATCCACCTTAATGCCTTCTCCAGAAACTATATGCTCAAGAAAACTAATTTGGTCCAACCAAAACTCACACTTAGAAAACTTGGCATACAATTTGTTCTCTCTTAAGGTCTGTAGAACTATCCTTAGGTGTTCTTCATGCTCTTTCTCATCCTTAGAGTATACCAAGATATCGTCTATGAAAACTATCACAAACTTATCGAGATAAGGCATGAAAACTCTTTGCATCAAGTCCATGAACTTTGATGGAGCATTAGTGAGTCCAAACGGCATGACCAAAAACTCATAATGTCCATATCTCGTACTGAAGGCTGTCTTAGGTATATCTGACACCTTGATCCTCAACTGATGATAACCGGACCTAAGATCAATCTTAGAGAACACCTTCTTACCTTGCAATTGACTGAACAGATCATCAATCCTTGGTAAAGGATACTTATTCTTGATCGTCAGTTTATTCAACTCTCTGTAGTCGATGCACAAACACATACTCACATCTTTCTTCTTCACAAACAAGACCGGTGCTCCCCACGGTGATGTACTTGGCTGGATGATGTTTTTCTCTAGCATCTCCTTAAGCTGAGTTTTCAACTCTTTCAACTCCGCTGGTGCCATCCTATAAGGTGTTTTAGCTACCGGTGATGCTCTTATGATCAATTCGATCTCGAACTCTACGACCCTATCAGGCATATGTCCTGGCAAATCTTCCGGGAAAACTTCATGAAATTCCTTAACTTCATGAGTCTCTCCTAACCCTGGCTTATGCTTTTCCTTATCTAACGCATAACAAACGAAACCCTGGCAACCCTTCTTAAGAGCTCTTAGGGCTTTAACTGCTGAGATAATCGGATGACTACCCTTGCTAGGCTTGTATACATTACCCTGAAACGTCTTAGCTGATTTTCCTGGAACCTTAAAGATTTTACCCCTACAATCCAAGTAGACATAATTCTTAGACAACCAGTCCATACCCAAGATAACATCGAAAACTGAGAAATCCAACACCGTCAAAGCATGCTGGCACTTGTATGTCCCAACTCTAATATCAACATGGGGTGTGACTTGAGCACATCTAGTAACTCTGCCCATAGGTGTGGTTATACTCAAAGGTCTCTCCAATTCCTTAAGAGGTAGGTTCATCTTCTTAGCTATCTTAGAGGAAACAAAAGTCCCTGAAGCCCCAGTATCAAACAGAGCTGAAACTGCTAGATTATCTATGATTATGGTCCCTAACAAGTGAATCAATTTAAGTACAGATATATAATATCATATGCGCGCTATATCATATTAAGTATCTATAATAAACACAAACACTGAAAAGTACCTGTCACCACAAGGTCATCTAACTCTTCCGGTCCTGCATCTACTGCAAAGACACGAACTGGTCTGCTACCCATGGCACGATTACCCTGCTGGTTACCTCGTCCTCCTGCCTGATTACCTTGAGAGAGATTCTTAGGAAACGCCCTCGAGTAATGTCCCACTTCCCCACAGTGGAAACAACTCATGCTACCTGCCATGTACTCTTCTGTATGTGCCTTGTTATACTTAGCACAAACCGATGGTGCTCCACTTGCTGAACTCTTCGTGGCCGGATTTCCCGTCCTCTTAACATTCTGCTGTGGTGCTCCTCTAGTACTCCCTTGATAATTCGAGAAAGGCCTCTTGTCTCCAACTACAACCGCCAGTTTACTAGCAAATCTTTCCGCAATCAAAGCTCTATCCATGATGTTTGCCATGCTAGTAGGTCTATCTCCTAGCATGCCCTTTGCCACTTCATATGACAATCCTTCCATGAACTTGTCAATCTTCTTCTCTTCACTTCTCATGATTTCAGGGTAGAATCTGCCTAACTCATGGAACTTCTGGGAGTACTGAGTCACTGTAGCGTATCTTCCTTGTTTCTAACTCAAAAATTCATTGCCTTTGCATTATGTGTTGTTCTAGGAAAGTATTCCTTGTAGAATAGATCTTTAAACACTGCCCAATCCGTGATCCTCGGATTAACTTGCTCATAAGCTTCCATCCAACTTTCTGCATTTCCTGCCAACAAGGATACTACTAACATAGCCCATTCATTTTCTAGAGCTTTCACATTTCTGCACATCCTCTCAAACCCACGAATCCATAAATCTGCTGCTGCTGGCTCAACATTGCCAAAGAATTCTGGCACCCTGTGCTTCTTCATCTTATCGTACCAATCCACTGGCCTGTCGTAACCCCCAAACTGATGATGATGTATCGGCTGCTGAACTGGTGGAGCATTCTGAGCCGTTGGACCCGCAGGATAACCCAAAGCTGGCTGCTGAGGTGGATAAGGTGTTGGATACTCAGCCGTAGAGGCAATAACATTTTGATACTGTGGTTGAGGTTGTTGAACCTGCTGTTGGGGGTGGGTCTGTTGTGGATACATCTGATACGGGTAAGTCTGTTGTGGATAGGTGTAGCCAGGTGCTACAAAAGTATCAGATCAAGGCGGTGGTGTAGGAAAACCGTTGTTTGAGGCGTAAAGCTTAGTGGTGTGGAGAAAAATGTTGATGTCTGTGGACGACTGAAAAACTGACTAGCCGGTGGCACAGGCGCTTGCTGAGGTTGCACAGAGATGGATGGAAAAGTACTCACCGGTGGTTGAGAAATCCCTAATCCTGTCCAGCTTGTGGTCATTGGAGGCACGGACACTCCTGGTATTACTCCCGCTGAAGTAGTGATGAATGGTATGTTGGGGTTGAACTGTGAAGGACCCCCTGGTTCCACTCTACCCCTGATTATGATGTCTGGTCCTTGATTTACACCACTTACCGGAACATTAACTTGAGAAACTGGCACCCTAGTAGTTTTTCCACATCTTCTCCTTCTTGGAATTCTAACCTCAGTAACTTCTGCCTCAGTGTGAACTGTCTGGGTGTTAGCCGCCTCGGTGTTATTCGTATTAGCTCCTCCTCTAGTAAGAACCATCTTGTAACCAAGAAAAGAGGGGGTTACTAAAGCTCTAACACTTATCTTAAAGAAGAAATCAAGTCCTACACAGCAAATAAAACATCTCTCTGATACCAACTGTGACGCCCCGTTCCCGGACACCGAGTCATTATCCAGAAAGAGCGCTCGGCACAAATATTATCAAATAAATTCAATAACATATGTAAGCCTTACGTCATACATCAAAACTAAAACGACGCGAAAGATAAAACGACTCGGGAAAACAAAAGATCGAACACACGGTTTTCCATGCTGCGAAAACTAAATCCAATAAAGAGAACTATACTATCCAACATTCAAATCCAAAAGAACTCAAACGGAACTAATCCAAAAGAAAGACAACATTGTTTGAACTTTGATTAAACAACTTTATTGAAAGAAATAAAACTAAAAGAAACTAAGTCTTCAAGAGCTCCACCTCACACGTCATCGTCGAATAACTCATCATCGTTAGCAACATGTTCATCTTCTTTGGAGAAAGGGAAAGACAAACATAAAGTAACGGGGTAAGTACTTAGTAACTCGTAGAAGATCGTATAACGTCGGTCTCATAAAGAAATAAAAGCAACGCCGTCTTTTATTAGTTCATTCCGTTATTAACCCTAGCTAACTATCACATTATGTTCATAGCATAACACGAGGTTCCAAGGGTATCTAGCTTAGCTCAAGTTTATTACATCATGAATAACGAGGGCACTACGCCTAGTAATAGGATGTACTAGGACAACTGGGTGCAACCTACTTAGAGACACGCTCTAATAGCCCTGGGAATATCTGAGTCCCGATAGTGTGATGACCGGCAGAGTGCACCGGATGCTTTATCTAGCAAATCGATTGACCGGCGTAGGTACAGTCTACTTTGTCTAGTTAGAGGACACATCGCGATATTGTACTATGCCTTACCAAGCATTGCATGATGTTTAAGATTATTAATCTAACGCATACATTTGATTAGATGTTTAACTAGCCACCTGAGTTGATTCACATAAAAGGCTCACCTAACAGTCTACTCCCTATTCTTAAGACCGCTAGACTCTAACAAAACCTTGCACATACACAGACATCGATAAACCCTAGCTTATCGAAACACAAGGCAAATCCAAAGCTTTCGACGGTCCCACACTTCATCTTTTTAGGGAATCCATATGGTGCCGAACTAAACGCATCAAAAGCTAGTTCAAGGCTTTGTCACATAAGGTTAAGCAAGAAGACATGATTATAAAGCCCAAAACCAAGTGACACGATAAAACAAGAAAAGCAGAATAAACAGTCAAACGCCGCGCTTGACACCCTTTGAACGCACGTTTAGTGCTCCCCAAATGCCCGTTCGTGAAAAGTAGCCACATCTTGTATCAATTGTCAAACCCTCGAATGCTCGTCCATAAACCCCAAACGCTCGTTCAGCCAAAGAAATTGCAACGATCGCAAACGCTCATTTGCCCCTGTGCAAACGCTCGTTTGCCTGGGTTTTCCCCAGAAATCTGAAAATGTCAATATACGATTTCCAACCCAATTCCACCCCAAACTCCAACTTAAACAAATCATAAACAATGAAAAAAACATACAAATTGCTCTATAACTTTACAACCCTTAATCATACGATAAGAACACCACGTTACCTTATTTTGCGTGGTACTACGATCCAAAGCTTTAACCCGTCAAAGGTTTAACCTTTAACTTCAACCCTATAAACGATCAATCCAAAAATGATCACTACGATGTTTAAACTCAGAAAAACACAGCTTTAACAACGATGATGAACAAACCCTAATATCAAGAATGATGAGGGAAAAACTTACGTTAACGGATTTAGGGATTGTTGGTATCAAAAGCTTACTCGTCTCGCGGTGATCCTTTCTCTCTAAAGATGTCTGCGTTTTTTATCAACGGATTAGCCTAGGGATTGAAGAGTTCCTCTTCCTAGATCTTGAAAACTCAGAGCGTCTTTCTGATTTCTTTTCTGATAAATTAAGCGTGTATTGTGTCGCCTATTGGGATTCAAAATCCCCTCTTATACTCCATAATTAAATCTAATTATTTCCTATTAATTAAATCCAATTAAATCCTTTTTCTTTTCTTCTCCCTTTATCTTTTAATCCTTTAAAACAAAACATAATATTCAGATTTTTCGTGTAAAGACAAAAATGTACTTTTAGAAAAATCGAGATATTACAGGTACAGGCGGCGTTGAAGAACAAAAGGAAGACTGAGCGATCTGTTTGGCGGAGTATTTGAACGGAGAAGAGATCACATGGATGCCGTGTAACCATTTTTATCATTCCGGTTGCCTTTCGAGGTGGTTTGATAGAGCAACGGCGTGTCCCTTGTGTCGATAAATCAATAAATATGTTTACAAGACCTTCGTTTAAGGTAATAAATATGTATTTGTTTCCTAAATGAAATTGAATCGTTAATTAAAATTCAAATCCAATAATTATCCATCATAAGAAAAAAATATATGAATCTTTTTGGTAACTTGCCCAAATTACTCATATTTTTATTGTTTTGTATATGAATCTTTTTGGTAATAATCTTTATTATAAGAAGAAAAAAATCAATATTTCATACGGAAAAAATCTATAAATACTTAGTTAACACGTATTTATATCCGCCGGTTTTTCGGATCACAGATGCACTGTTTGCAGGGAGATTGAAGATAAGGACATGGATGATCGTCTTATTCTTCATGGAGACGAAAACGACCATCCATGGCAAGATGGCGAAAGCATCCGATTGGTTCAAATTCAAAATCTGTACTGTCTGCCAACAGATACTTTCGCCGTCTTAATCCGTTGCCATAATCTGGCCGTATCCAATTATTCCATAACCTCTTACATGGGCTGATTGTGTCTGATAAGAAAGTCAGCACTTCTCAACAACTTCTCTCAAGTGAGCGCCACTCTCTACGGCGTTTTATCGAGCATTTTCAACAGTTTGACCATTGACTCGAATGATTCCATGAATGAAATATGCGACGAAGAGTTCGATTTTGCACGGGGTTTAGCAAGCTTGCCTAACAACAGTGACCGTAACGTCATACCGTTTGTGTTTGAAATCGTGGCTTACGACACCGTTTTTCGAATGGATGAGGAAATCGAACGGGACTTGGCGGAGGAGCAGCGGCAGAATCTTGTTGATGGTGATAAAGGTACAACAATGGCGGTTAATCACAACGATGTTCTAGAAGAAGAGTACATATCGAACAGTGAAATTACTGAATCGTTAGCAAGAGGAAAGTATGAAGATCACGGTGCAGGCGGCGGCGGCGGCGCCGAAGAAGAACAAAAGGAAAACTGTGCGATATGTTTGGCGGAGTATTTGAACGGCGACAAGATTATATGGATGCAATGTAGCCATTTTTATCATTCGGAGTGTATCTTACAGTGGTTTGACTGGGCAATGGCTTGTCTGTTGTGCCGTTTCAACCTGTAGTCTCTACGGTAGAATTTTCTGTAACGTTAGTGTGGGCCCTCAAAGCTAGATGATACTTGTATTACATATTTTACTACAGGACTATTACTTTTATGTGTAATTTAATTATTTTTTTATGGCTATAAGAGTTATATTGAATGTAAACATGTTGAATCTTGATTAATAGTTACTCTTTGTTATTATCCTAGTTTTACATATAGTTAATACTACGTATAAGTCATTGAGATTATATTGCGGAGACTCGAATTTAATTAATTTAATTTCATCCAAAAATAAATATAAGCCCTTAAAAACGCGACAAACAATCTCATAAACAAAGTATATCGATCCTCCCGTAAATATATATCATCGAATTCAATAGTATGTTACCGTAAATACGGTTTGTATGAGATCCATGTAATTCCGTGTCGATCGACAGCATAAAGATATATTGTACTGGAGAAGGGTTCGGGTCAAAAGAGTCAAACATACTGCAAATAATGCTATCATCACTAGCCCGGATCATATGTTGTGTATGATGTTCCTCCGAATGCAGCAAAAATATCCGATCATGTAGTGTGATGTCATACCCGATGAATGCTATCATCACTAGCCCGGTTCGAGCGTCCCTGTCTAAATTTGCGCCGCACAATAATTTTTTGCGCCTCGCCTTCAAAAAAAAAAAAAAAAACAGTAACCAAATAAATATTAAAAAAATAAAACAAAAAATCATGTGAGATAATCGTGAGTTTGCCAAGAAAAAAACTATTTATTTGACTCCTACCCTAGTTTTAAAAACAAAAATTATTATAGTTAGCAAGATTCAAAACCAAGTCTCATGTCTAATATACTAGAGTGCTAACCATTAAAGCAATACATTTCTTGTACATATAAATACAGTATATATATAATATTAGGTCGAAATTTTGTGGGGCCCTTAAATTCATTGATTTTCAGAGGGCTCCGGGCCATGGTCCCCTTGGCTCTCCCACAGGGGCGCCCCTGCCCGGATCATACATATGTCGTGTAAGACGTTGCTCAAAATGCAGCAAAAAAAAAACAACTCTTGGCAACTGATATCTCGGCTCTCTTAGTGTTGCGTATTTACGTAGTCTGTCTGGAAATGATTCAACTCACCGTTCATTATGAACTCTATTTCATGGCTGCCATTAGAAGTATTGTCCTGCTGCAAAGGATTAGCAAAACGAGGACGTGCCCCTTAAGGGCCAAAGGCCCCTACGTACTGTGGGTCGACAAACGAACGGCAAGCGGATGCGTCGTGTCTAGCTCTGATTGTGACTCAGAGGCATTCAGTCATAATCCAAGGCACGGTAGCTTCCAGCTACCGGCTTTCATTGAAGATGATGAAGCCCTTTTCAGTACATCTTTCAAAACTAGTGTTGTACATCATCGGAGATGCCCATAACTTTCATGAGGAAAGCGTATTCGTACGCAACTTCCATGCAGTGACCATAACGACCACCTTCACTAAAATGCCCTCCGTCCATGCTACTCCGGTGAATGACTGACAAAGAACACGACAAGCATGCAGTATCCCGTATCCGAGCCACCCATTTAGCCGCTTCCCAAACGCCAACTCTATATATGGACAAAGCAAGTAATTATATGTCATCGCCGAAAAGAACTGTTTAAAAGCACCACAAACTTACTCTGAAAACCGGCTTATAAAATGTTGAGTATGCACGGTCCCAAAAGGAAGGAAAGAGACTAGAAATTGTGTCATATTATCGTTTCTAATATATACAGTTTGAACCTTATAGTTTCATTATGTAAAACTTGATCCCAATATGTTTAATATTTACCCATATCCCCCGGTATTATTCACAAATCCTATACCCACGTCTCAGCACCCAAAATGAACGAAAGAGACTAGAAATTGTTTTATATTATCATATTTAATATTTGCATTATGGACATTATAGTTTCATTATGTATGACTTGATCCCAACATGTTTCATATTTACGCGTACCCCCTGTATCCGTATCTTATATCCATACCTTTAAAATGGAAGCTCGAAATAGATGCAGATGCATATTAATGGCTGCACCGACAAGAAGACAACCAGCGCTATTAGCAATGGCGGCGAGCTTTTCTTCATGTACATATCCTTCATTTATCAGATATTTACCACAAGAAATATAATCATAAATTGAATTTAATTTATTCATTCCACTCCCAGAACTATGCCATTCTGGACCAGCACCTCCCCTGGTTCACAAAAAAAAAACGTCGATACAGCATATAAGCGGGTATGAAATTTTCGAAAAAATATGTGATACAAGTACAGAAAGGATATACGTAAATCAATAAAGGTATATGGACAAAACTACACAAAACAAAACTATAAGGATCAAAATGTAATGTTCGTATAAATTTGTACCTCACATCTGCAAATGCAATGACCCAACCGCGATCAAGCAAGCTCAAGAAATCTGAACACCAGCTTTTGTCAACAACATCCCCATAAGCACCGTAACCGTGCAAAATCCCAGGAGATTGATTTTTTCGGTGAAATTTTCGTGAGTACAAAACGGTTAACGGTACCCTTGTCCCGTCAATCGAATCGGCTTCTTTTTTCTCGCAACAATAAGTATATGAAAAATCCCGTATTCTTTGCACCCCGTTTTTTGCACAAATATTGACACTATCAGTTTGATGCTCGTTATTGTTCGTATAGTCCACGGCTTTATTAGTGACTACTACTTCTTGGTGCACAATTGAATAAGTGTTTCTTGACGTGTCATAATCAAGTACTACATCAGGCATCTGCAAAATCAGACGAAAAATTTTACAAAACTTAGGCGATTTTATCTGGTTAATGACTCGAAAAAACCAACCGAATTTGTAATTTTGTCACAAAATTTCAATTACCGTTAGTAAAAGAAAGTAATGATACAATATGAATGCGATGCACAAATACGTTTGTTTGGTAGGGTGTCTTGTATCTGATACAGATGCGGCATATGTTCGCACCGGATACTTAGGGGTAAACATTAGGGGTAAATTTGTAATTTTCAAAATTTGGATACAAGATACAGATATATTTATTCATAACTCGGATATGTGAAATAAGGAACCATAAAAATAAGTAAAAAAACCACCATATACTGAATGAAACAGTGAAAATAAATGAAAAATGACTACAAATTTGAAGAAAACCATTGAAAATTATTGTGTTTTATGTGTTTTTTATATTTATTATCCGCTCCTTGCAGTTTTATTATATACAGTTTGGTCCCTATACCTTTAATATTTACACATATGCCCTCCATACCTGTATCCTATATTTTTCAAATGTATCTTGTATCCATGTATCCGTACCCGTGCAACCAAGGCTATGATTAGCATTTAATTAAAACTCAGAGAAACGAGATCACAAGGCGTACCACGGGTGATGATACCACAACGCGGTAGATGGAACTCATGAAATCATGATTCGAACCGGGAACAACGGGACATAAATCTGACGGCATAGGAAAGTACCATGGATCAAAATCGTCAATCTTCGTGCTTTTCTGCATAAATAAAAAAAATCTCGTCTTTAGATATAAAAAGGGCGTCTTTAGTGGCACCACAGTGGCACAACAACGAAAGCACGGATTTTTTTACTATAATCAAGTCATCGTATCAGTGTACCTTGTGAATATCGAAAGAAGACAATCGAATCGAACATATTGATGAAGTCCCCTCTTTGTCAAGATATAGCACAATATGTTCATTGAAGATATCCATATCTAGCAAGCATATATCTTCAGTAGGAAGGATAAGACTCTAACAAAAAAACGAGTCGAATCAAGTAATGGTTCAAAGGAGTCGAACATATTAATATTTTCACAAGTTCAAGTTCGAGCACGAGTTTTTCGAAAATCAGATAGACTTGATATTCAAGGAATGCATAAACACTCGAGTCACGCTCGAGGTTTCGCATCAAGCTTATTGATTAATCACCCTAACAATATTCTTAATACAAAGATTTTGATAATCGACAAGATAACAGAAGGGCATAGCATATATATATATATATATATATATATATATGAGCCTGCTCGCAAATAGTTGAGTCGAGTATTACATAACTTGTGTGTGGCTCGGTTAATGTTCAACTAGTTTAAGTATGAGTCGAGTCAGAATCGAGCCGATCTCGAGCTACAACATAACAAGATTTACCTGACATTTTGTAGACTCCAAATCCTCAACTCTGCATCTGGCTAAGTAATATCCTTCGATCTCGTGTGTGGCTCGGTTAATGTTCAGCTAGTTTAAGTATGAGTCGAGTCGGAATCGAGCCGATCTTGAGCTAAACATATCAAGATTTACCTGACATTTTGTAGACTCCAAATCCTCAACTCTGCATCTGGCTAAGTAATATCCTTCGATCTCATAACCAGCTAAAGGAGCATTCGTAAGAACGTAGAAGTATCTGTCATGATGTTCTAGAAAGTAATGGACACCCGATACGCACTTACAGAATCTCTGAATCCCACACTGTGAATTAACCGCATCAATAACATACACCTGGAAAAATAACGAGAACCCGATTGGAAGCATGCTACAATGCACGGATACTTTTGTCTAATAACATATCCCGTATTCGATATGTATCCAGACACAGATACGCTTTGGATACTTAGGATACAAGAATACGTGAGGAGAATAGGACTCGAATAAGTTCATGCCTCGGATGATGTCCTTGAGCTCGAATTCACGGTTATGTATTTGTTATCCTTTGTACTCGTGATGTCCACGCAGAATCTCAAGTCATTCCCGACGAAGAGCGTTGTGGGGTCCACAAACTCTGAATCCAGTTTCATATAGTTGACACTGGTAAAATATAACAGAAGTAAGAATATGTGGAAATATATATATATATATATATATATATTAGAGCGCCTTTAGAGGCACCACGATGTTTTTAGCACGGCACCACATCACGAAAACAATCAACCGTTTGAAAGTCGATTCTCACTTCTAGAAACGATTCTCACATGGTCAAGAAAGTCAATTCTCAGCTCGAGAATGGACTATGAAAAAATCGATTAGTTCGGTGTGGTGCCACTAAAGACGCCCAAAAAGTGAAGAAACTTAAACGGACTTGCCTACATGGCCGTTGGTTCTGATCACACGACGTGTAGAACAATGTACGTCCATCGTGGGCCCACGCCAAGCTAACAACACCAATTTTATGATCAAGAAGTAATTTATCTTCTTGAAGGTTTTTGATTTTAAGACGAAAAAGTTCGTTACCGGTAGTGTCGATCGTGTACGCAAGAAAATTATGATCTGGCGATACTCGACATGTACCCACATGAACATATCCTGCAAATCAGGAAATCGAGCATCACACAAAAAAACAAATTTCAAAACATAAAATGGGATACAAACACTTCTGAATCATAGAATACATAGCAGAATAACAGAGCTAAAGAACAGAATCATAGAGAAAAACAATAATTTACCGTACTGTTCAGTAATCGCGTTCCAATCGAGCAAAGTTTCTTCCTTTTCACGTTCTTTCTTAACGTAATCGAAAACTTTATTCATCCAGCTTTTTCGATCATTAATCGATCTACGGCACAACACGGTGTATTCCTTTCCTTCAGGTATGTATTGAGAGTATAACCTGATGGAGCACAAGAAAAAGAATAAGATTGTGCGTAAAACTTAGCATTTCATCAATCTTTTTATATGTTTCTATGATATGGGATGACGGCATTTAAAGGGCTCAAGGCCTCTCAACCTACTCCAAAGGGTTCTCAAAAGGGCTCGGAAGATCCACATACCGCCATCCGGCTAGCCTCTACAGGCTCGACACAGGCTCGGTGGTTACTATAGAACATCTCTTGAAGTATTAGGCACAGAGCAGGGATGCTGGACTGTTTTCACCATTCACCCAACCCGAGCCCCAAGACTTGATGAGGACTTGGTCAAACATGTTCCCTATACTCCTGTAGGAGATTTGGAGCACGTATCAATCACCAACACCGTGGCTACAATCATGGGACGCTTCCTCACATTCAGCCGACGTCCCTTACAATCATGCCATAGACACATCATGGCCATAACTTCATAACGTTTTCACGCCATCGGAGAACAACTCATGAATATTTTTTGACCTGTACAAATTCCATAATATTTGACAAAAACATTTGACACCATATACAAGATAAAAGAATGCAGCACAAAAGGGCGTCTTTAGCAGCACCACGGGTGTTTTCACTGTATCATCACCCGAAAACAATCAATTTTCAGATAATCGACTTTGTGGTAGGTTGATTCTCGGCTATAAAATCGACCAGGAAAGTCAATTCTCAGCTATTTTGAGCTCGAAAATCGACATGAATGCCTATAGAATGATTCTCATTGTCGTGCCACAACATTATAGTTGATGTGATACCACTAAAAACGCTCTGTCATAAATCTTTACTAAGGAAGCTTAGAAATAAAAGAATGCATATACAATTACAGAAAAGCTCAGAAGAAAAGAGAAAAAAAAAAAAACAAAGGGTAAATACCAAGGACCCCATAATTCCGGAGGTGTAGAAATCTTGGAAGGCATTCTGGAAACCATCTCAGAATAAAGGGTTCTTTGAATTTGTTCAGTATCTTTCATAAATCCATCAGCATAAACATTTTCTTCAGGGTCATTGATATTCGACATCCAATGATAATCATCCTGCTACGTCACGCAATGAACAGAGACTTTGAAAGCCACTTTCTTTGGTACTGGTGGAGTCTGTGGGTTGCTGAAAAAATTTGGGTTTTTCTTGCAGTGTGTGGAAAACCGAGAGGAAGAAGAAAATTGAGAGAGGAGAACAGAGGGGAACAGAGGGGAAGGTAGAAGGTAAATAGGTTTTCTTTAATGTATTTCGGGTGATGTGTAAGAGTGAAAACGCCATTAAAATGGTTGTTTGAGCGGCCATTCAGCATATAGAGCAGATGGGAAAGCTTTTGCTTGCAAAGATAGTGAACACACATTGAAGTGTCACACGAACCGAGTCGATCGTGAATAAGTTCATATTTGGTTCGTTACTGCTCGTAATCATTCGTTTGTATCGGTCATTTTTTGACGGAAAATTATTTTATTTTATTGCTGACAAAAATAAAATACGTACAAGCCGTGTCCTAGCCCGATGTCCCAAATTCCTATACAATGCGTCATCGGGACATAGTCATACCTCCTTAAAATTTATATATGACAAACCTAGCGTGGGAAATCCAGATGTATAGAAAAGAGTACAGCACCCTATCCCGGTCTACAAATCTTCGATAACCCCCAAATAAAATTACAAAATGCAATTTGAGTTCCAACACTACTGGGATCCTACCTTAACCATAGAACATTCATCCGCGAAGTCTTTGTCCCGTCCTCGTTATCGTGGGCCTCGTTAGCCAGCTTGACTTGCACCCGAATCAGGTAGGGTAGGTGCATCCAATGATGTCCATCGCTGCTAGCCAAAGCTCCTGGTTTTTAGGTACCATCGCCCAAAGTGTAACATAATGTCGCCATCCCCTGAAAAAGAAGCGACACACAACAGAAAGCAAAAAAGGCACAGGATAAAATGTCTTTAGTAGCACCACGGGTGTTTTCACTGCATCATCACCCCGAAAACAATCAAAACGCGAAAAGTCATTTTTCAGATAATCAACTTTCTGGTAGGTCGATTCTCAGCTCAGAAGGTCGATTCTCAGATATTTTGAGCTCTATAATCGACTTTCACCTAGTCATTGTCGTAACATAATATTATAATTGATGTGATACCACTTAGGCAAATAAGAATGCATATATGAAAAGCTCATCTGAAAGAAAAAAATAATAATTAAAGGTAAATACCAAGGAACCCATAATTTGTTGCTGATCATTAGATAGGAAAAGCACAACATTCAATATTCTTTCATTACTTTGGATAATGGCAACAGTAGTCCACCATCCTCAATACATAGTCTAGAAAATAACAACATGAACAAGTAGACCAATTCTATTGGCTATATTGTATCCTGATATCTAACAACTTACACCTCAGCAGGTTACAATAACAGGGGTATAATAGGAAATACACACATACTCAAACACCCCCCTTAAACAAAATAGGGAAACCTCTACATTGAGTTTGGCCTTGAAAAACTGGAACTTTGAACCAAGCAAAGCTTTGGTCAGCAGATCTGCAGGCTAATCATTAGAGGGAATAAACTCAACTTGTTGTTGTCCCTTTAAGACTTGGCTTCGAATAAAATGAGCATCAATCTCTATGTGCTTAGTGCGGACATGAAATACTGGATTGTAATCTAAGGAATTAACACCGATATACTCACAATATATAACTGGAATATGCTTGAAGGGCAGACCAAGTTCACACAACATGGTTTTTAACCACATCACATCTGTAGTGGCATGTGCAAGGACTCAGATTCGATTCAATGAGGACACGAAACAACCTTTTTTTTAAGACCAAACAACCAGAGAACCACCAAGATACAAGCAATGGTCAACAACGGACTTCCTATCGATGGGGCAACACCCCCAGTCAACATCAGGAAAACCAACCAATTCAGGCATGCAGTTGGACTTGAAGTGTATACCATGATCTGTAGTTCCTTTGACATATCTCAACAGATGTTTGAATGCATGCCAGTGTTGTTCCCTAGGTATATGCATAAACTGGATTAAGGATTAACTGAGAAAGCAATATCAGGTCTTGTAAACACAATATATTGCAATGCACTAATGACTGATCTGTATAGGGCAGGATCAATCATCAAAGGACCTTCATTATATAGGCTCAAAAGTCTTACTTGCAGTCATAAGAGTATGAGCAGGTTTAAGATTAGTCATCCCCAACTTGACAAACAACTGTCTGCAAACTGTTTTTGGCTCGGCCACAAACCATCATCATCTCTATACACTTCAATACCGAGAAAATGGGACAAGGGTCCCAGATCCTTCAACAGAAACTTAAAATTAAGCAACTTCACAAATTTATCAATGGCTTTAGAGGAGTTTCTTGTAATTAAGACTCCATCCACATACACTAGCACATACAAACATACACCATCATTATTAAAGATAAATAGATAAGTGTCAAAAAAGGACTGCTTGAAACCCCAACTGCATAACTGTGTTTTTAGGGCATCAAACCAAGCCTTATGTGTTGGTTTGAGGCCTTAGATGAATTTGTTTTGTTTACACACATATTGTGGCCTTGTAGGATCTACAAATCCAACAGACTAAGGCATAAAGACAAATTATGGCAAAAGACTATTTAAGAAAGCATTAGTTATATCTACTTGCCTTAAATCACAGTTTTGAGCTACTGCTATGGCAGAATAACTCTAATTATTACAGCTTTAGAAACTGGACTGAAGGTTTCATTGTAATCTATCACTTCCTATTGGTGAGCTAACGCCACTGCTAGGAGCTCTATCTGTTGGCGGAGCTACACTCCCAGGCGGCGGTCTGGCAGTGGCCATTTAGGCTCTGATACCAAGATAGGAAAAGCAAAGCACTCAATATTCTTTCATTACTTTGGATAATTGCAACAATAGTACACCATCCTCAATACATAGTCTAGGAAATAACAACCTGAACAAGTGGAGCAATTCTATTGGCTATACTAGATCATGATATCTAACAACTTACACCTCAACAGTCAACATGGTACAATAACAGGGGTATAAAAGGAAATACACAAATACTCAACATTATTTAGCGTTATCAAATCCAGAATGTACGAACGTTACAGTAATAGGACAAAATTAGCTTAAGGCTCCTTATTATACACAAACGACCCTAATATTTATGTCGCTAGCTTTATTATGGTCAAAACAATCATGCCTCAAAGTGTCTTCCTCGAACTTTCTCTTAGAAAAAACACACCCAAAAAAAAAAAAAAAAAAAAAATCAATCATTTAAAACTTGGTGAACAAGAACTCAAAAGAAAACGGAAAAAAAATTTAACACTTGGTGTACAAGTAAATTCCATCTATAAAAGACCAAGAACTGAATATATTACTCCTTACTAATTCAATTACCCATTTATATGTACTATTTCAAAACACTCTTTACCTACAAATTAATACTTTTTTATTTATTTTTATTTTATATTAGTCTTTTCTTTTAAATCATATATATTTTACTCTCCAAAAGTTATAATGATTGTGTTTTGCAAGTATTTTTCAGCTCTAAAGTTTATATTTTCTTGTTTTCTTGTTGAAGAAGATTTCCCAAATGAGGAAAGTTCCATAATTGAAGCTCCTTTTGATGATCCTGAAGGAGATATAAATGCAGCTACTAAACATTTCTCCACTAGTGTTCATGCTATTAAGATGGGTTGATTAATTTACAGGCACGGAGTTGTTATTGACATTACAACGAATCTACTTTCCGGGAATTGAACGACATTTGTCCTCTGAAAAGTCGAACGGTCGAACGTCCATTTTCGACTTTCTATAAAGTCAAACCTAGCTACCTAGCTAGCCCAAAGCGCGGTATAGATTCATTGTTATGTAATAACATCACCCTGATTCAGGACGTTTTTTATGTACACACCACATCTAACTTACCGATGCACCAGATATAACAAAGATGATCACATCGACGTTCGAACTTTTAGAAAGTCACCAAAGAATCGACTTTTCAAAAACCGATTCAGTGCGGTTTGCAAGTTGTGCATGTGGTGCTCGGTGAAAAAAAAAACGCTGTGGTATAAATAAAATGTCCTAGTTTAGTTTTTCCAGAGAAGCACTACCTAGAATAATCGGGAATAATATTATCTCCACATGCAGCGATACAAAAAAACATTCGTACTTCTTCATGTAACTTATTTTCTTTTAATAAAGAGCTATTGATTGCTTATGAAGATAGGCAGGATTGGGGGAAGGGATAGGTGGGGTTGGGGTGTATTTCTATGACTTTTTATATCCACAAAGAATGATGTGTAATGAAAAAATATTTGTGACTACTTTGTAGCGTACAGATTGTTATAGCTTTGTAATAAAAAGCAAACTTTTACACGTCATAAGACTCATAACTTGTGTTATTTCTTATGTATAGTTCAATGGTATAATGATACAACTATTGTATCACAACTAATAATCCAATGGTCATATGTATCGTTGATCATAATTAATAATGTTGTAAACTCATTATGATCAACGATATTACAGTTGACCATCGTGCCATTATCTAGTTGTGATACAAATAGATTAATTTCTCGTGATTCTGAGCTTTGTGATTGGATCAAAAATCGACTTTTCCATGATTAATATTCGAAAGTAGATTTTGACTCAAAATTAATTTTTAAAGATCGTTTTGATGTGGTGTAAAGGCAATTAATATGGTGTATCGATAAAATCGCATCAATGCAAATAAACCGGATAAAACTGAAAAAAGAAAAGTAAAGAACATTTTGTTACTTTTTCTGAGATACATTCAATACAACTTATAAACACAAATTAATTAAGACTATGCATCAACTTAATAGTTCCGTTTTTCCAAAAAAAAAAAAAAAAAAAAAAAAAAAAAAAAAAAAACTTAATAGCTCTGTAGTAAAATATGTAATGCAAGTATCATCTGGGCCCCACACGCAGGGACTGGGAAAAATTCTACAGGTTGAAACGGCACAACGGACACGTCAATCTCCGGTCAAACAACCACTTTAAGATACAACCCGAATGATAGAAATGGTTACATGGCATCCATATAATCTCGTCGCCGTTCAAATACTCCTCCAAACAAATCGCGCAGTTTTCTTCTTGTTCTTCGTCGCCGCCTCGATCTTCATACTTTCCACTTGCTAATGATTCAATAATTTCACTAATTTCACTGTTTGATCTATAGTCTTCCTCCGGAACATCGAAAAAATCATTGTCATCCTCCTCCGCTAAGTCCCGTTCGATTTCCTCAGGCGTTCTGAAAACCGTGAGGTAAGCATAGATGTCAAACACGAACGGTATGACGTTACAATCGGTGTTGTTAGGCAAGCTTGCTAAAGCCCGTGCAGAATCAAAAACTTCGTCGCATATTTTATCCATCGAGTCATTCGAGTCAATGGTCAAACTGTTTAAGATGCTCGATAAAACGCCGTAAAGAGTATAACTTGCATCTGAGAAATCTTTGAGAAGTGCTGATTTTCTAATCAGACAAAATTGACCCATGTAAGAGGTTATGGAATAATTGGATAAGGCTAGATTATGGCAACGGATTAAGACGGCGAAAGTATCCGATGGCAGACGGTACAGGTTTTCAATGTCAACCCATCGGATGCTTTCGCCATCTTGCCATGGATGGTCGTTTTCATCTCCAAGAAGAAGACGATCATCAATGTCATTATCGTTAACCTCCCAAACAGTGCATTTGTGATCCCAGAAACCGGCATCTATAAATATGTCGCTTCGGAAGGAAAATTGATTAGGTTCGACATAGTGCGGGATTTCAAAAGGTTGAATTACAGCAGTAGCAGCCATATATATTTTGAAGAGAATAATAAAAAGATGAATCTGGTGATTTTTTTTTTCTTTTTCTTTCTTAGAACAGCAACTATAAGATGAATAAGAAGAGTTAGGTTATTGGTATTTTATAAATAAAGGTTTCGTGTTCTCCCAGTATTATATTAAGATAATTACCGAAATTAAGTCTGATTCATGATCCTATTTGATGTAGGAATTGGAGATGTTTTGCGGAGAATTATTAGAGATAATTAGTTAAATTAAAGTTTGGTTTATCATCTAACGTTCATGCAGGAAATAACATCTTACCATAAAATTTAGATTTTTTTCTTTTCTTATTATGGATAATGATTGGATAATTTCAATTCACGATCGAATTTCATTTAGGAAACATTAATTATATATTTTTATTACCTTAGGAAAATAAAGATATAATAATATGACCCTAATATTATTCACCATTATTGTTCGAAAGGTTCAATCATTTGATCAAGGATTAGATGTATATTTTTTTGTGTTAAATATGGTTATACTAAAGGGTGTAAACCATCCGAGTTGCTCACGAGCAGCTAGACGCTCGGCTCGTGAAATACGCGTTCATATATGATTCAACTGAATTCGAACCGAATTCGAGGAGTTCATCAAAGTTAACGAGCCGAAATTGAACACATTAAAGCTTGGATCGAAATGTTCAAGAGTTTTATCGGATATTATTATATTATATTTAAAATCTACGTAATTTTGTATTCGTTATCAAGCCGGCCGAACTCAAACATATTAAAGTTTTAACATTTTTTTTGAGTTGCTCGTGCTCGAGTTCAAGCTTTGAAAGTGTTCAAAATTGTCTTTTTCTACTAAGATTCGAAGGCAAATAGATTATAAGTGATGTATATGAATAAACATTTAGGTCATACTAATCTAGGGAGACTTTATTTGTACCACAACTGATCTATCGTGTACCACACTATCTGTGCACCACAGTAAAATCGACACTGTGAAATTCGAATGTATGGGCAACATGCGACCGTGCTAAAGTCGAATCAGAATCGGCAGTACGACTGTACGAGAAGTCACATGTTGCTTCATACATTTGACTTTCACACGGGTGATTCTGTGAAATTGATGTGGTTTACCGACATGTGTGGGATAACGAGTAGCTAGATCAGCTATGGTACGAATAATTCAGTTAGCAAAGCTCCCCAAAAACTAAACAAAAATTTCCATTCAACCAAAATGAATGGAGTCCAAAGCTTGACAGAGTGGATAAGCCCTTGCTTGACTTCATAACTCCCAGAACTGCCCAAACATGATCATCATAAAAGATTTAAAATGTGTTGACCTCATGCTCCATTATACACTTTCAAGTAATATTTTATATATTTTATATATTACAATTATATATGTAGAATCGATAATGTGAAAGTCGGATGTATGGAGCAACATACGACCCTGTGTAAGTGCGAAAGTCGAATCAAAATCGATAGTACATGAAGTGACTTGTTGTCCCATACATTTGTCTTACACGCAGGCGATTCTGTGAAACTGATGTGATGCACCGACATGTGTGGGATAATGAGCATATCAGTTGTTAAATTTTTTTTTTATAGAGAAGATGGTTATGTCGCAAACTTCGAAAAAATCTTGATGAACTGCTCGAATTCGACTTGAGTTCGGTTGAATAATATTTGAACAAGTATTTCATGAGCCGAGCGTCTTGCGGCTCATGAGCAGCTCGGATCGTTTACACCCTTAAAATTTACCATATTTAAGAAAAAAAATATACATCTATCCTTAATCAAAGATTGAAAAAATAATCAATTAATGCTGTATGGAGGAAGCTTCGGCTCGGCTCGGCTCTCTCATTGTTGTGTATTTAAGCCGTCTGCAAAAGATTGATTCAACTCACATGTTCATTAAGAATCGTACTTCATGGTGGTCAGTCATAAAAAATATTATTCTGGTGCATGCAAAGGATATTAATTAACCAACGGCACATGTTAAGGGCCAAAGGCCATTATAGCATCTTTAAATTGAATAAACTCATTCTATTACTACGTCTGGAATGTGAAAAAATAGAATAAAACGAATTATCGAAAAGGTGATCTATTGAGTGATGAATAGGGCACGGTGATGGTTTGAGGTTTGGTGGGATGTGGTAGGATAGGTTATGATGCATAAGGTATGATAGGGTAGAAAGGGTAGGGTGGGGTAGCTCTGCCCACCACACCATTACACCCACCCTTCCTTACCAATGACTCATCGCACCCTACCTCATTACCTATCCTATAATAGCTCACTACCTCAAGCTACTCTACCACCCACCTACCCAACCCTACATCACCCTACCATGCCCACCTTACCTTACCACCTTACCCTACCTTACATACCTAACCAAACCTTACCTACTCTAAGCTACCTCACCCCACCTTATCTACCACCTTACTTTACACATCATAGCCTACCATACCCGACTCTACCTGACCCTACCTTACCATACTTTATCTACCATACCACACCACACCTCACCCTACCATTCCGTACCTTACCAAACTCTAGACCACCCCACCATACCTTACCTTACCATACCACATTCAACCTTACAGTAGCATACCTTACCTCACCCCACCCCACCGTACCTTGCTATACACCACCCCACCCTACCTTATCTTACCCTACCATACCTCACCCTACCCTACCATACTACACCCCACCCTACCCTATCATAAGTTACATTACATACCCCATCTTACCACCACCGCTTCTTACCCTACCCTACCCTACCCACCCTACCTTACGCCTCCATTGCTGAAGTTTGTAGAATTACAAACTAAAAGTAAAGAAAATGCGGAATTATTATTAATGAACTAAAATCACAAGTTAAGTTACAATGCTACTGATCATAGGGTATTTATAGGTTCATACACCTCATGAATAAGTTAAAGGTAAGTTACAAACGGGTACAACAAACTATAACTGAATACCCATTTCTTATACCAAACTACTCAACAAGCTGTTAAGTCTTTATGTGGTCTGCTGATGTAAGTCAACCTAATAATATAATTCTCGATGATTCACCCCTTTTTCTCATGTAATTAGTGGTATTTTGACATCAATGTGAGCAATTTTGTATGATGATTGGGACCGATTTTTGTGTACATAGATTTCCCTGAAACACCATGTTTTAGTTGTATTATATTAGTATTAGCCGATTTTGTTTTTAGATTTACGCGTGGTATCTGTGTGTCTATTTTACAGCACGGATACCACGGTTGGGAGCGTGGATTCTGACTTTAGGGTGGCCGTTGATCCTTTATGATGATTTTGGAGCTATGGCAAGTATTTCAACCCACGAGGATTATCGATACATATTAGAGGGTTCGATCCAAGCCAAGTGGAAGAATGAATTATGATTATGTGATTTCAGATACAATTGACTCGAGCCATGTCACATTGACCTGCGTCAAGGAGTTGATAAGCATTTAATGTGGATGTCGTTCAGCCAACCACTACAAATGGGACTTGACGCACGCCAAGCAGCTCTGACCTGCGCCTGTAGTGCAAGTTGGGTTTGACGTGCGCCAGATTTGATTGACCTGAGTCAACATTGCAGAGTCAGCAAAGAATTAATCCCTTTTATTCTTACAAGCACCTTATTATCAAATATATACATCATCTTCTTCAACTTTTCCATCTTGAAGGAAAAACCCCACCCCAGGCTCTTATAGCCGAATTTTAGTAGAAATTAACCGTTGATTTTGATTGTAAAAGCTAAGGATTCTAGTTTAACTCTTTTAGTTGATTGAATTCAACACACTAGTGTTAGTTCATTGAAGCTTTTGGAAGAGCACCAACTCGAATTTGTACTATTGATTTGGTAATCCTTGATCTTTATTGTCATTCAATTGTTCTTATGCTTATGAATGTTAATCTTGAGACGTTGATATTTGTAGACATGAGTGGCTAGACTTTTCTAGCCAAGATTATGTTGTAGCCTTAGTTCATCCTCTTATGTTGACTGGGAATGATAGTTTATGTTGCTAGCTTTGATTGTTGTGAAGCTTTTCCTACTTGTGTTGTATTGATTGCTTGCATTAGAGTAATTACCTAGTGTTAGCATTTACACGTTGACTGAGACCGAGAGGAGATGTCAATCATGAGAAGAGGGTAGGAGAACCGGAAGGTAAAATCGACCTCTCGGGGCATTCGATTTCTTATCCGGGGATAGTTGACACAGTCATTGCATTCACGTGCGTAGCATACCGAGTCATTAGGTCTAGTACACCTAGACCAAGGAGGAGGTAGAGAGCAATTCTGTACACTCGTATGAGGGGGAATTGCTTGCTTAGGAATGCACCGCTTCACACTTTTGAACACCAATTGTAGGATGGTAGGAGGTCATTCCCATGAGACTACAAGAGGATGGCTAGGTTATACGTTATCTTGGCTAGTTTCTTTTATCGTTATCATCCCTTTTTTTTATCACAAGCACTTTATTTATGCATTTAATAATCATCTTGCAAATTTGTGACCTAGATCGAATAAATATAGACTTTTTAGTATGTAACCTCATAATTGAGTGATTCCCTATGGAGACGACCTTGACTCACCATACTAGACTATGGTCGACCCGGTACACTGCCAGTTAGATTGGACCTCTAGGAATTGGCCATCATCTGTTGAGTTCGTCAATAGATTGCACTCAACATTCTCTTTACCCCTTATACTATAACACCCCCTCAAGCTGAGAGTTGTACATGAACACCTTGCACTCAGCATTCCCTTCAGCTACTAGAATTCTAAAATATCTTTGAAATTCCTAAATTGTCTAGCAGATAGGTAAATATGGGTGCATATAAGGCCTTGGTGAGAATGTCAACTACTTGTTCTTTGGTACTGGAAAAAGTTAGACAAGTGCAGATTTGACTTTGTCCCTCACAATATGACAGTTAATCTCAATGTGCTTTGTTGTTTCATGAAAAACAGGGTTATGTGCAATATGCATGGCACTGGCATTGTCACTAAATAACATAACAGGCATTTGAATAGGAACCTGCAAATCTTGTAGGATGTAAATCAACTAATGAATTTCACAAACTGCATTTGCCATAGGCTATACTCACCTCGATGAACTTCTTACTATAGTGGTTTGTTTCTTTGCCTTCCAAGAGATATGAGCATCCCCTAGAAACATCATGAAGCATGATACCGATTTTCTTGTTTTAAGGCAACCAAATTCAATCATCATCAGAAACCTTTTAGGACAAGGTTATTCTCAACTGGAAACAAATTCCTTGACCTGGATTGACCTTAAAATACCTCAACAGTCTATGTGCTTCTTTCATGTGGTTTTCAGTAAGAGTGTCCAAAAAAATCGGTTGAGCTGCTGAACTTCAAAAACAATGTCTGGTCTAGTAAAAGTGAGGTAGATTAGTTTACCCACCAAGGATTTGTATCCAGTATTATCTTCCAAAAGTGGTAAATCACCATGCTATAAGGTCTGCTTGGACTCCATTGATGTCTTAGTAGGTTTAGCCCCTATAAATTCATATTTTTCTATGAGGTTGAGTGTTTGCTTTCTTTGGGAAAAATAGATATGCATGCGGGAGTTCTCGCAGCCTCAATACCTAGGAAATATCTCAATATTCCAAGGTCTTTAATGGTGAACTGCTAATGTAGGGCATCATTGACTTGCTGAATGAATTGCTCACTCGGGCTTGTTGCTATGATGTCATCTGCATATACCACCAAAGCAATAAAAGATTGTCCTGGCCCTTTTGTGAAAAAACTGTGGTCATTTTTGGACTGAACAAATCCTTGTGCTTCCAAAGATTCAGTTAACTTGAAATTCCATTGTCTGCTACCTTGTTTTAGACCATACAATGATTTTGTTAATCTGTAAACTTGATTTGGTTTGGTTGCTGCACAGCCTGGAGGTAACTGCATATATACTTCTTCATGTAAATCTCTATGTAGAAAGCAGTGTTGACATCCATCTGATGTAGATGCCAATTATTAGTTGCTGCTGTTGCAAGTAAAGCCCTGACTGTAGTGATTTTAACAGCATGGAAAAATTTTCTTGATAATCAATGCCATATTTTTAAGTATAGCCTTTTGCTACCAGTCCGACCTTATATATTTCTACTGAACCATCAAGATTGTACTTGATTATGTATAGCCATTTGCATCCAATAGGCTTCTTGCCCTGGGGCAGATCAACTACTTCCCAGGTATGAGCCTTTTGTAGATCTTCAATATCTTTTTGCATTGCTTCTTTCCTCTCATCATGCTTGATAGCTTGATTGTAGGACTTAGGTTCTTTAACAACATCAATAGCATTAATGAATCTGGCGTAGTCTGCTGAAAGTTTGTCTAGATTCATGACCTCACTCAGCAGATGTGGGGTCTCCCGAACTGTATGAGCACCAACTTGATAAGAGGTTGGTGATTTCCATATCCTTATGGATCTTCTCAATTGTGTGGGTTCAGTGTCTCGTTTGACAGTGCATGCTCTTCATTAGATGCCTCACCGCTTTTTGACCTTGTGTCTGGGCCAGTGTCTTTGACTCATTCAAATGAACATCAAAACTGTCCATCATCGGTAATGGTATTGGCATATCGACCAAGATATCTAGCTCGCTAATAATACCTATGAAAATAGAGGAAAATAAGTCTCATGAAATTGAGTATTTCTAGCAATAAGGATATCTTTGTTGTTGATGTCTAAAAGAATGGCACCCTTTGATATGGTTGAATTCCCAAGAGACACAAGTCCAACATCTGGAATCGAATTTTGTCATGTACTGCTGAACTGTGCAAGAAAAACCTAAGCAACCAAAAACCTTAAACATAGAATGATCTGGTTTAGTGTCATAAACCACCTCATGTGGAGTGCTTTCCTTCAGCAGTGGTGTGGGTGTAGCATTAATTAATTTTACAGCAACGGCGCCAGTTAATCTAAAGGAAGCTTGATCGGCTACACTAGGCTTCCAATATAACTGGCAGAGTACCGGGTCAATTGTAATCTAGATCGGTGTGCAAGGTCGTTGTTAGATGTAGTGCCCGAAAGACAATTTGTGTAATTGTTTTTAATGGATGACAGAATTTATCTCACCTTATTACTTGCTTTGTGCTTGTAAATAATACACTGCTTTGCAAACCCCGAGTATATCTCAGATGTAACCACTTAACTCGGTGTATGGATTACACGTGAGGATTGAGTTAGTGGAGATATGCTTAAATCTGTTAGTCCGTGGTGAACTTAATCGAGTTTAGGGTCTCTTGATTAAAACACCAATAATGCGCCTGAAACACCTTAGGGTGTGATAGTCTTATCCGGATTGTCGGTGAGGTACTCACGTGGGGCATTTATATATGATGGCATTCATATAGAATCGGACCGATTTAATCTGTATTTCTCGATATAATTCCGTAATCGAGGAATCTTATTAAATCATTAGATGATCATATATGGATCAACCTTAATCCCGAGGTGATCACGCAGTGGTGCCGCTTGTCCCGGGGTAGTGTTTGATGTGTTAGTTACGGTTCACTTAAATATGTGTTCCAAGCCACTTCTCATTGGCACTATCTCCGGATGAGTGAGTAGTTCGATTTTCACAGACATGGAATCCATTCCTTCCTGCGGGGTAGTAGAGACAAATCCCTTATTTGTTAGCCCTAAGAAAGTGATCGATCCCGGAGTTCACATTTGACTAATTGATCACTAGTCGTGTATGTGTACTAATTGATCATCGTGGGTTAATGGTAAATAAGGATAAGATATTCTCGTTGGGTTCACGGAGACATCCCACACAGAATGGACAATCATGGAGGTTAATCCGTATGTAGTGATTATATCAATGGACGCTTATTTACTACTATGGGTTGAGTATAAGTACACATCTATAATCGGTAGAGTTCGATTTCGGGTTTATGGTGGCGTAATCCCGGAATTAATAATTAATGTACTTATTCGCTCGATGAATAATTAATTATTGGAGCTACTTCTGGTTATAGGTCCATGGTCCCGATGTGCTTCAGAATTCGGAATGATATTCTTGTTATTTGGGCCTCAGTGATAATTAATTGGTTTACCGCTAATTAATTGATATGCATGGATATTATTTAGTTGGGCTAAATAATACAATACACATAAAAGACATTTTGTGCAATAAAACCCTAGGGAGGTGGCGCCATTTTGGTTCTCTTTTAGCACAAGAATTGATTTTCTTGTGTTATGGAAAATAAAAGATATTCTTGTTATGTGATTGGTTGGATGACTTGCATTTGATTTCCTATTGGTCAATACATGTCACAATTAGTCATTAAGGAAAATATCTTTTTATTTTGTTTAATTAATTATTTATATAATTAATTAATACTTGGAGAATAAGATTTACTCTCCTATAAAAGGAGAGTTATTCCAAGGATATGGGCAAGTGAAAATTTCACCACCATCATTAAAAAGAGAGAAAAAATTGTTTTCTCATCTAGGGTTTTTAGAGGAAGAAAAACTTGGAGTTTTTCTTCGTGTTGCATATCAAGGAGGTTAGTGTATCAAGAAGGGTGTCCACCAACCGCCGTTTGGAGAACACATCGGAAGATCTTGGCTTCTCTTCCTACTATTGGTAACATGGTCTTAACCCCCTTGTAGTAGTTTAAGTCCTTTAATTATGTATTGTGGTATATGAATCGTGATCCATCCGCTGCGTATAGATCTAACTCGTTTAGATCTAAGAACCTGCATCCTTCATGTGGTATCAGAGAGAGGTTCCACGATTTATATAGTCATAATCGTAATTAAACGATTTAAAGGAGTGGAATTGCATGTAGGTGATATTTTACTTATTATTATGCATTAATAATTTTTAAATTGCTATGGTTGAAGAGATGGATTGGGGTTGGCACCGCTTTTCCCGTTAGATCTATTGTAAACTCATATAAAAGCGATGAAAATTCGTTCATATGAGTATAGGAAATTATGTAATTTATGTATTATTGCAATTTTAATTTCCAGAAAATAGATCTGTACATTAGCTGTTTAGTATTTTCGTTTTTCCGTTGTTTGAGCCGTTAAAACGAAGATCCCTCCGGTCAGAATCAAGATTGGAATTTGATGAACAATCCCACAAAATTTGGCGTCGATCAGAGTCCGTTTGGGTTTCCGTTCGTTGCTGCGAAGTGGCTGCTGTAACAGAAAAACGCAGGATTCACAGAAACCCTAACTGTGACTTCTTCGATTTTCTGGGAACAATTGGACCGTTCAAATTAAAATCCGACCGGTCAGATCGATAATCATGGAGTTTTAGACGTGTGATAAAATTTTCAGGACGATCGGGATTCATCTTCATCCCCGATCGGTCTCAGGAAGTATATGATGCGGTGCTGTAAGAGTCTGTTTCAGCAGCAAGTTGGGCGGCTCACTGAGGAATATTGACAAGTCAAAGCTCCGATCCAACCGTCCATCTTGAAGTCCGAAGAATGAAGATCAGATCTGGAAAGTTTCGTCCGATCCAAGTTCGTTTGATATGCCGATCGTCGAAGATTCTTAACAGCTGCAGATTAGGGTTTTAATTTATTTTCGAATAGATTAGTTACGAAGTGCCGCTAATCAATCTCGGTGTTTTTTTTCCGCACTAGTATACATGTGTAGATTGTATGAGTAGAACCGGAAAATTGTCATGACATGCATCATATCATGAATTCCACTCCATATGCATACATGTAGAAATTAATTCGAGGAATTAGTTAGGCATGTATAAAACACACGATTAGTTTTAATTAATTGTTTGATATTAATTAGAAACTAATTAGGGTAAAAACCGAGGAACACGGGTTTTTTCAATCGTCGAGGTTGGGTGATGGATTCTCGGTGAATCCCACTCTGCGAAAGCATAAGGAGTAAAATTCCGAAACCTCGTGGTTAAGGTGTTGGATTCTCGGTGAATTCCACCTTACCTAAGACGAGATTACGTTTTTGTTCCGTAGTGTCTACGTGAAAGTTTGATGTTTAAGGATTGGATAATCACGGGCAAACAGGTTCGAAAGTGGTTTAACCACGGTTGGGTGGTCAACAGTAGCTACGGCTCAATCGACTTCACCTCCCACGTGTGGCGTTTGCACGGGTGCAGCAATCTTGAGCCATCCGAAGAGCCACTACGGCTCAACGGAGCTCTCCTAGCCTTGACCCGTCCGGCGGCCACATATGTTCTAACGAATAGGTCGGGTGGGCTAGCCCACATAACCGACAACATTCGGGCCTATGATTTATTGTTCCTTAATGTAACATCAAGTCCAAAAACATGATCAAGAAACCCACCACTTTTTCAAAATATTGAGTGGGAGCGGAGAGGCGACGGCCGACCCCACGGCCTCTCTGTTGACACAAGCAACGTGAGAGAATGGTGACGCCTCGTGCCGGCTTTGATTTCGCCCCCTGGGAAGGCCTTCACCGCTATCAAAATTCAAGGCTTGGTCTCCGAAAGGATAGGATTTTGGGTACTCATTGAGTCACCGACCGACCCTAAGGCGGCACACTCGGGTCTATCTAAAGATCTCAAACAAAGAGGAGTCACACTCATAAAGGGTATTTTGGTAATACCTTGGCTGAAAAAGGAAAGGTGATTGACGATCACAAATGAGATGTTCGATTCTCAAGTTGATCTTCAATATTAATCGAAACCTCTTTGACCTACCCTAAGGCGGCACTGAGGCATTAGATTAAATCCTTGGAACGGTAGGATAGACTATAAGTACTTAGTTTATGTTCCTAAAATTTATTAGTAGTGTATGATTTGGATTTATTCTGTCAATTTTATTTACAACTGTTATATATATCTCTCTAAGGTGCTAGACTGCTAGTGTAAAATTGACTAGTAATGACTTCGTTAAAAAGTGGTAAGTAACTAGAATGTTGTGCTTATTAATCTTAAATGCAATTAATTTTTGGAAGAGATATTTCTCTTGAGCCTTCAAGACTTAAGTGACGTAAATAAGGATGTCACTCTTGTCAATCGTGTTGATCGAGAGACAACCGTAGTTAGTTTGAAAGATGATTGGGACGATGAAATTCTTCTAATGAATTGTGTAGTGTCTACACGAGAAATTTTCTGATAGAAAAATTGGAGAATCATAAATTAAAGTGTCGCTAGTTAGACGGTATTTGGAACCGATAAACTAGTGGGAGCTTTTATATTATGTTTTTCTAATTTATTAGAAAATTAGTCCCACTGGTAACACTTTCATTAGACATCCCACAGCTTCACGAGTAGTGTCTACTCAATTGAACTGCTAGTTCAAGACTATTTCCTTTTAAGGAAAGTTGAGAATGGGAAAGAATGTCTATAAGTGTTAATCATCTTAACTAAAGTTTTGAGGCTAAACCGAAACATTAATTAAAGAAAGTATAGGATAAGGAAAGTGATTTGGATCACTAACCAATGAATCCTTAGCGACTTTCATAACCGAGTAACTTGACTTGGTAGCTTAGTTCTTTGGAAGAACAAGGAAGTTGTGCATTAACGATTAATAGAGTAACAACGGGCGTAATTTACTACAATAGTGGGAGTGATATAAGGAAATGAATTTGATTCTATCCTTGAATATCACGTAAAAATTTATTTTTCTGTTTACTGATTCGTTGAAACAAATGGATTCGCTTTCAACTCGATATATTGTTGCCTCATAGAAAGTGAATATGACATTTGTAATACAGAACCCAAGACTCGGACTTTTGTTTGATAAAAGTCGAACCACTAAGAAAAGTGAATAAGTATAACACATCTAAAACTATTAAAGGTAAAAGGTTTCCGTATTAAGATAAGCGACCTTTCAATATCTATTAATTAGTGCATATATCCTGAGATAAGACTCGACGATCGCTAAGGGTGATTCCTATCTCCCGCCTCAGAACACTATCTCAAAGGAACAATGACTAAGTTTCCTTTCAATCGGGAAAGGGTAATAGATTTGAAGGGTAACATAGCTTGTTCACCATGACCTTCGGGTCTAGTGAGAGATACAAGCTAGTGGGAGTTTTTGAGTGGTGACATTTTGTCTCGATAACTACTCGAAACGTGATTTAGTTTATCAAGAGAATACGAGGAGGAGTCTCGATTTTAGCAGAGAATAGAGTATTCCATGCTCGAAAATAGGTCAGTCGCATAGTCTTGGGATCGATGCTCGAGCCGCCTCCTAGTGGAATGATTCTCACCGAGAAAGAAACCATAGACTTGCCCTATATAGTTATTGATGTGCTACAATACAATCGCTAGACTCGATTAAGATAATTGGTTGCAAAATAACGGTTAACATTATTATGTAAACCGAGAAGTCTACCTAGAAGATGCTAGTAAATTTATGGATAAGGAGTGAATTCGGTTCACACCACTTCCGTAAATGTAGGCATTTAGCATTTAATGCTTGAAGGTAGGATCGAGATTTTGCTCATACGTTCAGATTGTGGATTAAGCTCGTGAAATATCTTAATGCGTCGAGTGAAGGTTGGTTATAAGATTCTGAGATCGTAAAGTGACGGTTGAATCTGTCACAAGCCTTCGATAGAATCTATAAGTAATGACCTTAAACCTTGGAGTATGGTTACCCAAAGGTAGTTACTATCTCGATTTAATCGGACCACGTCCAACATCGGTTGTTGGTGATTACACTAATAAATACTACTAGATCGGGATGTCAATCCACCACGCAGATGGGAGTATGGTTTAACCATTGACCCATTGTGGTTTTGTGGACTTTATGGTCTGCATTGGGGTGATTGATAACCTATGGCTCTTAGTGGGTCAGTATAGATTCTCGATCATAGAGGTTGGTTTGACAACCTTAACCCTGTAAATGGAGTTTTTGTACTTGATTTTGTTCATCTCTATTGTAGAACCACACCGAGTGTCTCAGGGCCCAATGGGAGCAATTGGATCTACACGGAAAAGATTCGAATGAATAGGAAAGTTTAAACTTTCAAATAAAAGTTGAGTGGTATAGGGTGATTCCCGACAACTAGAGAGTTAACCAGACCTTGAACTCTCTCACCACTCGGTCTTTGCTAGATTTAGTTAAGCGAGAAAATAGGGTGATTCCCGAGACTTTCTTGCCGAACAACGGAATCTGAATTCATTCGAAATGAATGGGTTTTAGCCGAGAATGAATAACGGAATCGTTACAAAGCGAAGATAGGGGTGATTCCACTAATACCTTTTTTAAGTAGACTAACGATATCTTAATTTATTCAGAGAGAACCATTGGTAGGAAGCTGCCATGGCTTATATCCTTTGTGGATTTAAGAGAACCTCTCGGTCATTAAAAGTCGCATGTTTTAAAATATGTGGACTTGACCGAGAATATTGATAAGTCTTTTGTAGACTGGGTATCAATATTGGTAAAATAGTAGTATTAGTGTTCATGAATGATAACATCAAAAGCAGCTTGGAGACAACATGTGTGTGCTATCTCAAGTCGAAAATCGACACGCCAAGATTCTCCTGGATGAGAGAATTGGACTATGTTCTATGAATCGATTCGGTCAAATTCACGAGAATGAGTCATTGGCTATCCCACGATCTTATTGAATAAGATGATTATGCATACATGGTTGCAGCATTCATCGAGAGTTGTCCTACCCTACCTCTCGTGAATGATTCTCTAAATCTTCGGATAAAGAGAAAATGGGATAGAGTCTCTCTTGGATAACGGCAAGTCGAGGTTGTAACAAGTCAATAGTAGTCGAATCTCGGATTCGAGCATTGAATAGCGGTTTAGTACGTCCTCAAGTATCTTAAGAGAACGAGGAATCATATGCTTGTATATTCAGGTGCAAACTTGAATATGGTTAATCAGACCGATTCTCGACTTGTAGTCGATTAAGGATGATCATTAAGTTGATCTCGGCTCGGTGTTTACTCATAGTGCTTAGAATTTCCTTTTTGGTGCGGGAGTAATTCCAGTCTCGATAAGCCGATATCACTTCATTGTGAAAACAAGTGAAGAGATAGCTTAGAAGGATCTTCTCAGTCATAAAGAGTCAAAAGCATATTGAGAGAGAGTACCGCCTGATTGGAAGGACCGGCTACGTTTCGATCCTAAAGATCGTCTCGGGCCGACAACCAAACTGATCGGTGTACCAAGTCGAGTGCTTGGAGGGTACGGCATTGATGGATATGTCTCATCTGCTTTTAGAGCAAGTGGGAGAGTGTTGTGAATAAGATGAGAAAGGGTGTGCTCTAAAAACAATCGTTACTTGTCATTTCGTGCAAGTGGGAGATTGTTAGATGTAGTGCCCGAAAGACAATTTGTGTAATTGTTTTTAATGGATGACGGAATTTATCTCACCTTATTACTTGCTTTGTGCTTGTAAATAATACACTGCTGCAAACCCTGAGTATATCTGTATGTAACCACTTAACTCAGTGTATGGATTACACGTGAGGATTGAGTTAGTGGAGATATGCTTAAATCATTAGTCCGTGGTGAACTTAATCGAGTTTAGGGTCTCTTGATTAAAACACCAATAATGCGCCTAAACACCTTAGGGTGTGATAGTCTTATCCGGACTGTCGGTAGAGGGTACCTACGTGGGGCATTTATATATGATGGCATTCATATAGGGTGGACCGATTTAATCTGTATTTCGATATAATTCCGTAATCGAGGAATCTTATTAAATCATTAGATGATCATATATGGATCAACCTTAATCTGAGGTGATCACGAGTCTTTGCTTGTCCCGGGTAGTGTTTGATGTGTTAGTTACGGTTCACTTAAATATGTGTTCCAAGCCACTTCTCATTGGCACTATCTCCGGATGAGTGAGTAGTTCGATTTTCACAGACATGGAATCCATTCCTTCCTCAAGGGAAGTAGAGAGACAGATCCCTTATTTGTTAGCCCTAAGAAAGTGATCGATCCCGGAGTTCACATTTGACTAATTGATCACTAGTCGGTATGTGTACTAATTGATCATCGGGGTTAATGGTAAATAAGGATAAGATATTCTGCGTTGGGTTCACGGAGACATCCCACACGAATGGACGATCTATGGGGGTTAATCCGTATGTAGTGATTATATCAATGGACGCTTATTTACTCTATGGGTTGAGTATAAGTACACATCTATAATCGGTAGAGTTCGATTTCGGGTTTATGGTGGCGTAATCCCGAATTAATAATTAATGTACTTATTCATTCGATGAATAATTAATTATTGGAGCTACTGGTTATAGGTCCATGGTCCCCGATGTGGCTTCACGTAATTGGAATGATATTCTTGTTATTTGGGCCTCAAAGTGATAATTAATTGGTGGGCTAATTAATTGATATGCATGGATATTATTTAGTTGGGCTAAATAATACAATACACATAAAAGACATTTTATGTGGGCTAAAACCCTAGGAGGTGGCGCCATTTTGGTTCTCTTTTAGCACAAGAATTGATTTTCTTGTGTTATGGAAAATAAAAGATATTCTTGTTATGTGATTGGTTGGATGACTTGTTATTTGATTTCCTATTGGTCAATACATGTCACAATTAGTCATTAAGGAAAATATCTTTTTATTTTGTTTAATTAATTATTTATATAATTAATTAATACTTGGAGACAAGGATTTACTCTCCTATAAAAGGAGAGTTATTCCAAGATATGGGCAAGTGAAAATTTCGACCACCATCATTAAAAGAGAGAAAAAATTGTTTTCTCATCTAGGTTTTTAGAGGAAGAAAAACTTGGAGTTTTTCTTCGTGTTGCATATCAAGGAGGTTCGTGTATCAAGAAGGGTGTCCACCAACCGCCCGTTTGGAGAACACATCGGAAGATCTTGGCTTCTCTTCCTACTATTGGTAACATGGTCTTAACCCCCTTGTAGTAGTTTAAGTCCTTTAATTATGTATTGTGGTATATGAATCGTGATCCATCCGCTGCGTATAGATCTAACTCGTTTAGATCTAAGAACCTGCATCCTTCAGTCGTATCCTCAGGGAGAAAATTAGTTGAGTACCAAAGCGGTCCAAACATCTAGTCTAGGTGCAACCATAACTCGAGAATTGATTTTTTAAACTACTACAAAAAATAAAACAACTAAGACTAAGTTATGAAAACGAACAAAACGTGCAAATAGAAGCACAAAGTAAAATGATATAGAACGAGGTGACTCGGGTGATGTTCCAATGAGCTAGATATGAACTCTCGTAACTACTTGGAAACAAGTTTCACTAAAGTAATCTCAACATGTTTGAGGTGCAATTCACTATTATCACGTTAACTGATCTCTCGCATTGACGTACTATAACCATACACCAAACCTATCGGATAGGACTAGATTAGGATGAATAGCTATGCATTAAATAACTAAGAATTTCCTAATTCAAGATTAGGCAACACGCACACTAGAAATCAATTCTATCTCTAGATGATTTTACTATGTGTTCATGGTGATTAGTTCCATGTCAATTCTTACAATTACGCCTTGAATTAACACTTAGATGATGCAATTAGTTGTGAATTAACCACACCCATGAAGATCAATCACCATAACTTGAATAAATTAAGAACATACAAGACAACCCAACTTGAATCCCACGTAATTACAAGAAATCTAGTCCAAATTCACATCACCCAAGCCACAAGGGTATTTAGCTACTCATGATTTCAACAAAAACACAAAGCAAAGATGAAATTAAACTAGATAAAGTCATGAAATGAAAAATTAAGATTAAATTCGAGGTTATACCTTAATCAAGTAAGAACTATGAAATTAGCTCAAATCCAATGGAGATTCACCAAGGGAATGATGAATTCACCATTTTAAAAGAAAGCCCAAGCTTAATTACACACTAATTTTGAGAATAAAAAGCTAAGATTATTCTTTTCAAGCTAATGAAATGAAGAAAAGTGAAGAGAAGAGTTTTTGGGGTTTATTCTAATCTAATTCTAATCTAGAAAGTATGGGGTATCTCTCTCTTCTAGCTGCAAAAAAGCTTTTATAATGCAAAAATTCGGTGCCTCGTGAATGGGCTTGCAACAGGTAGAAGTGGTCCTAAGCATAAAAAACATTCTGCCTGATTTACTGGGCATCAGGAGTGAGCTTGCACCATGCAAGCGTGCTCCTGACCATCCTGAATTTGACTGAGAGCTCAGAACCATGCCTACAAGGGGTAGACGGGGGCCTGCCTTGGTTGATCCTAAAAAACTGACCGGAAATACTTCTGCTTTGGGTAGAACCACTCCTAAAGTGCCATAATCACCAAAATTGATCTCAACACAACTCTTTATCAACTATCATCTGAAAATACACAACATGAGATACAAACGTAATTTTCCTAGGGTATTGTGTACCCCATGTGTGCTACAAAAAAAATCCACATATCAACGATAAAAATGAGATATTCGGTTGAGTGCGATGTGGAAACGTGAGTGGTGAAAGTAGCGTGAGATAACATCAAAATGGTAAAAATCATGCCTCGAAATGCTATAAATTTAAGTGAATTAAGTGTGAAATGCGTATGAGGGTTGACTCTCATCAGGTGTAGCATTAATTAATTTTACAGCATGTAAAAGATAGAAACCCTAATATTCAATGGGTAAATTGCTCTGGAACCTCGGTCCCCTGGCAACATTAAGCAGATGCTGATTTTTCCTTTCAACAATACCATTCTGTTCACGTGTGCTGACACAGGATGTCTGATGTATGACGCCCTACTGAGCATAAAAATCTGTAAGCTTCAGCTCCATTATTAGATCTAATTACTTTAATAATTTTATGAAACTAAGTGGAAAAAAATTTAATAAAGGATTTAACAAGATCAGAAGCTTCAGATTTATGCCTCATAAGAAAAACCCTAGTAAATCTAGAAAAGTCATCTACAACAGTAAGAAAATATTGTTGTCCATTCACAGTATGTTGTCTTAAAGGACCCCAAATATCCATATGAACAAGATCAAAAACATCATTTACATCAGTAGTACTTAATGGAAAGGGATTTTTTCTTTAATTTTGCCATAAGGCAAACATAACAAAGATCATGATCACAAAATTTGACATCAGCATACTGTGAACTAATGACTTGCAGTCTTTTATCTAGCAAGTGCCCTAGTATGTAATGTCAAAAAAGAGCATCATCTAGTCTATCAGACAAAGTGTTATTTTCTACAACATTAGCATGAGAAAGTCCGATTGGTGATCCATGACATTATGTCCATTTGTATAAATCAATTTGAACCAATCACTTTCTTGTTTTGTCTACACACAAAACATTTGTTAGCAGAGAAAACAGCTGCACCTTTTGTATGATTAATAAATGAAGGTAATGATAAAATATTATACTTAAAACCAGGAATGCAAAATACATCATGTAGGACCAGCTGAAGGTTAACCCTTACTTGTCCTATATGAGTGACAAAAACATTATTTTCATCAAATAATCCAATTTTTATACTAGATGAATGTTTGGGATTACTCAATAGATCTAATGACCCTAAAATGTGATCTGTGGCACCAGAGTCCATGATCCATTGTCTAGATCTTACTAAATTTAGATCACCTGCCCCTGTAGCAGGTGAGTAGTGTGTAACAATCTCAACAGGTTGACCAACAAAGAAATCCTCGCTTGTCTACATGAGGTCGAGTTCACAGAGCCATCAACTTATCAAGTTGATGTGCGAAGATTGGGAAACCCTGGTCCAATGAGACCTATTTTGGGCCCGATCTTCTTCCTCACGATTGCTGCTCTTCTACCATATTAGCCCTCTTTGACTTGAAACCAGGAGGATAGCTATGTTTCTTATAACACGTCTCCTCGTATTACCATTGACTCCACAAAAAATACATTGTACCTTCTTGGGATTCTTGGGTCTTGTATTACATATGATCCACAGAACACAGTCTCACGACTAATTGATTTTGCCCCTGTCCATTCTTCTGAGACAAAAGAACCATTGACTCTTGATTCCTGACCTTGTTAGCCACATACACCTTTTACCTTTCTAATTTAATAGCCATTGCAAAGGCATGTTGAATGTCTGGGAAAGACATCATCAGCATTGCATGTGGTACAATTGTCTCAAATTCATCCCTTAAAATTTTAAGGAATTTAATGACATTTTTAGCTTCTATATGATCCATTAGTGTACTAATTGCATTGCAGTGACATTGAGGATCACAAGAACAAACTGGCGTAGTTTTGATGGTCTTGATTTCTTCCCGCACAACCATCAATTTTGTGAAATATTGATTGACATAATCAGTACCTTGCTTCAGCATATGCATCTCTTTAAGAAGATCCGAAAACCTCAAGGCATCAACATTAGATAATCTTGCAGCAAGATACTTCCAAATTGCATGTGCACTCGCTTGGTCTAAAAGGGCTAACCTGAGTTGACAAGACCTTTATATCTCACACTTATATGGGGGTGAGCATTCACTTAATTTACCGATGTGGGATATCACATTCTCCCCCCCTATAAGGATCAAGCGTCCTCGCCAGGACGGCCAAGACTTGTCCCGGATCGTCCCTACCAGAGGTAACTAGAGGCCATCCTTACACCGTCTTCTTGTACGATCATCTAGACGATGGTTTGATGTTTCATAGATTCACTGTTTGGCATAATGACATGGATGGTCATTTTCTCAAAGAAGAAAACGACTATCCATGGCAAGTTGGCGAAAGCATCCGATGGTTTCGACGCCTCTACCCTCTACCATCGGATACTTTCGTCATCCTAATCCGTTGTCATAATCTGTTGTTAGAATCCAGTTCCATAAGAAGCTCTTACTCTTACCTATGCCAACGGTGTCTGATTAAAAAATCGGCACTTGTCAACAATTTCTCAGAGGTAAGCGCCACTCTTTACGGCGTTTTATCGAGCATCTTCAACAGTTTTGTTGGAGAAAAAGCCATTTTTGAAGGGTTGAATAGTCAAATTTAGCGCTAATTACGGATAGGCTCCGATGTATGTCATCGAGAGTTAATGATATCATTAAATACTCCATACGGAGTAGTTGATGATGGGCTTTTGAATCACTCGATTCGGATATCGGGTGAATGATAAATTAATGGCTAAAGTTGATAGAAAATATGTAGGAGATGGGTGTTGAAGGAAGGACCTCACCCCATTCTCTCACATAGGTAACTTGGGGCTTGTGAGCTCAAGTAATAAGAGCTAGTGTGTACTTTTATAGATGTGCCCCAAGGGGCAAGGCACTTTTATGCAGGATGGAGGACTTAGATTATTCCACACGCGCAGCAAGCGCCGCCGTCCGGTCATGGGGGCTCGGCTCGGCTCAGCTCGGTTCGGGTGTTACTATTAATTTTTTGGACAAAATTTCTTTATGAAATTTACCATAAATTAATTGGAATGTGATTGTGTCATCCAACCAATCAGAATTCATTGAGTCATCCGATCAATCAGAATTTAGAGATGCGTCATCCGACCAATCACAGTGTGGAATTGATTTTTGAAAATAGCTTAATTAATTTCGAAATTTTTAAATAAATTAAGCATAATTTCGAAATTAGTAACTTTTCCAAGGGGAAAAGTTTTGTGACGTGTTCCGGCCAATCAAATTTAAGTATTGGCTCCTCCTCTCCACTATATAAACAACCCCATGGATGAAAATTTATTCATTCAATTTTCTCTTGTCTTTTCCACCACAAAGGGAGTGTCATATAGATCTAGTCGTTCATATAGATCTAGATATTGAGTCGAAGAGAAGTTGGAGCACTCTGTAAGTTCGCCGGAGCTCGGATTTTTGAAGTGCCTCTAAATCTGAGACGTAAAGCCGTTGTATCTTGGGAGACATTTGCTACTACCGTGGGCACCATACCGGAGCAATTTGTCTTGTCTTAAGGAAAGAGTAACTACTTGCCTCGGTTTGTCTTAGTCCTTTATTTTGTGCATACTACCTTTATTGTCTATTGTTTGAATCAGATATGCATGATGATATTTATTTTGTTAGATCTACTAAATAATATGAATTGTTTTATTCACATGATTTATTTTCTAGATTAATATTCCGTAATTTAATCCGTAAATTACGGATCTGTTCCGTAAATCACTCCACACACGTTACGCTATCCCAACAACACCGTAATTGACGACTCGAACATGAAGAAGATATGCGACCAAGTGTTCGATTCTGCACGGCGTATAGCAAGGTTACCTCACAACACCGATCGCAATGTCATATCATTCGTTTTCGAAGTCTTGGCTTACGCCAGAACGGATCAGGATATTATTGCATGGGAGGAGCAAGAGGAGGAGGAGGAGGAGGAGGAGGATGATGATGATGATGATGATGATGATGATGATGATGGCGGCGACGGGTTAGAAGAAGAAAAGGAAATCTGCGCGATTTGTTTGGCGGAGTATTTGAACGGAGACGTGATTACATTGATGCCGTGTTTCCATTTTTATCATTCCGGTTGCATTTCGAGGTGGTTTGATAGATCAACGGTGTGTCCTTTGTGTCGATTCAAGCTCTAGGGTTAGGACTTAGGGCTCAGAAAGAAGATGGTATACATATACATATTTCTACTACACAATTATATAAATGTGTCGTTTTAATTATATATTTTATATTAATACTACTTCAATTACATATTTTATGCGTCGTTTTTCATATTTTCTTAATTGTTTTTGCACAGAATTAATCAGAATCTATGTCAATGAATTGCAGCATGATATAGATAGATTTTTCCAAATATATTTTGCAGTGGAAATCACATTATTTACTTTAGTTAGAATGCCTGTTTAATTGTTTGGTTCAAGTAAAGTAATGAAGTGAATGTTAATTAAATCAATTTATGCTCCTAGTTAATTAACTATTTTGAGTTCTCGAGAATCTCTGGTAACCTTGTCCATGCATGTGCTACCAGTTCATTTGGTTAATGAAGGCTTTAATTTCTCTTTAGTATCATCCTTTAGTAAGCCTTTACAAATTTATTATGCTACAGAACATCTCAAAAGACCTTCGGTTGCACGGGTGCAAGTAGAGATTGATTTGTTGAACTTGTTGCCATCTGGGGTTCGGGTTCAAAGTGAAACATGGCATGGTTTTTGGCAAGCAATTGAAATTGAAGAGGCTTTAATTACCCGCATATTGTAGATATTGTTGGCATATAGGTCACCAAGAGTAATTTTGTAAAGTTAAATATCTTGAATTACAACACACTAATAGTCAAAAACAAAGGCCAGATACACAGCCAGAGTATAGACCAACAGGGCAGCATTTAAGGGAATTTAAGCTGGACATTTATATACATGAGACTGAAAATAGTATGGTTCTTCTCAAAAAAAAAAAAAAAAAAAAAATAGTATGGTTGTTCATGAATCTGGTGCTTGTTGAATTACAGTAGTAGCAGCCATATTTTTACTTCACATGTTATTCGTGCTTGTATCGAAACTTTGATTAATAAATAAATCCATTTAGCTCTCATAAAAATAAATAAGGTAATACTTATGGGTGTAAATCCGAGCTGCTTACAAGTAGCTCGACGCTCAGGTCGTGAAATACTCCCACGCCATATTTTTATATTATATTATAAATATACATTATTTTGTATTTGTTAACGAGCCAAACTATATGGGTGTATGGCGAATAGTTTTTCGATGCGCCAAAGCCGAATTGTTCCCTTTTCGATGCGCCAAAGCCGAATTGTTCCTTTTTGTGGCGAAGTGTGTGTATGGCGACTAACTCTTTACGGGAAGCGTTTAATGATAACGAATAAGGTTAAGTGGAATGGATGTCTATGACGTCACACAAATTTAGTGTTAGCAGTGCATATACCAGGTGCAAGCTATATGGGTGGAGGGGACAAATGAACACAACAAGTGGAAGTTGATTTGGTCCATCAAAGGCCCTCAAAGAGGTAATTTACTTCTATGATGTGTTTCTTTCCCAGCAGTATGTTATACACGATGACACTTGTGTGGTTTGCAGTGTGTGTATACATAGTGAGGCTCTTTTGCATGATTGTAATTGGACTTACTCAATGCGGAAGGAAGTGATCATTGCGAGATGTTTTCAACAATTTTGTAGATGGGATAATATGCGTGATTGGATGGATGAATGTCTTAGTAAAGATTTGTTGAGAAAAAAAACGATATCGGCTTGTGCAGATTATGGTTCTATGAAATTGTTATGGAACATGGTATTGGCGTAATCAGAAGTTTAGTCATATGGGAAATCAAACCTCCGAAGCAAGTGATTTTATCACAAGTGGTTCAAAAAGCGAGGGAATTAACTCAACTGCGCCTAGCTTGGGATTAGGCGTCTCTGTCTAAATTTGAGGCTGAGTTCCTAAATTTATAGATTTGGGGGCAGCACATGGCGCCTCTGGCTCTCCTCCCTGAGCGCCCCTGCTTGGGATACGTAGTTGAGCTAGTGGATAGTTGTTAGTTTTTGTGCATGTTATTTTGAAGTTTTGTTTTGTAAAGGTCATACACTTTGAAATTGTTTTTTATAATATATGATTCAGTTTTTGACCATAATTGAGCTTTATAAAAATAATTAATGCCGAAGAATTAATATATAAACCCTAACCATGGAAAATTCCATCTTTTATGACATATTTGTTACGCAGGAATTAAATGGAATTGACTAAATTCATAGGAGTGTAATGAAATTAAATGGAATAAACTCATTCCATTACTATTACGTTTGGAATGCGAAAGAATGAAATAAAAAAAATTATATAAAAGATGACTCATTGAGTGATGAGTAGAGCATGGTATGGTTTAAGGTTGGCTGGGTGAGGTAGGGTATGATATGGTGCATAAAGTAAGATATGGTGGAAATGGTAGAGTGGGGTGGGGGTAGGGTAGCTCTGCCACTACACCATTATACCCATCCCTCCTTGCCAATCACACACCACACCCTACTTTGTTACTCACCCTATCCTAACCCACAACCTCAACCTACTCTACCACCCACCTCCTACCCAACCCTAATCATCTTACCTTACCACCCTACCCTATCTTACATATCTTACTCTACCTAACCAAACCCTACCTATTCTACACTACCTCACCCCACCCTACACATCATACCCCACCATCACCACACCCTATCATACCCTACTCTACTCTACCCTACCCGACCATACCATTCCATACCGTGTTAATAATGTTCCGTTTTTTTAGAAGAATCTTTTATAGTCTATACAAATATAATCATCCATAATCAGAAAAAGAAAGAAAGAAGTATCTCAATTTTTTTTGAGCAAATTATAGAATAAACTTCAATTTCAGTAATTGTAACGCCCTCATACCCCGGGTCTGGTAGCGTTAAATGAGTCATAAATGGTCCGGTCAACTGCTTAGACCGCCGTCCTTGCTTGGTCTAAAAGGGGACAAGATATTTATGTCTCACATTTATATGGGGTTGAATATTATTTTACTTTACCGATGTGAAACTTTACATTCTCTTCCCCTTATAAGGGACTGACGTTCTCGCTAGGACGGCAAGACCTGTCCATGTGGACTTGTTCGTCCCTACCATATTCTAAAGGTGGCCCCCACCGCCTCTCACGGTGTGGCGCTCAGTTCCGTATGATAGTCGGCTCTGATATCATTTTGTAACGCCCTCATACCCCGTGCGTTGTAGCATTAAATGAGTCATAAATGATCCGGTCTACTGCTTAGACCGCCGTCCTCGCTTGGTCTAAAAGGGCTAACCCGAGTTGACAAGACATTTATGTCTCATACTTATATATAATGGTGAGCACTTTTTACTTTTACCGACCTTCACAGTAATTATGACTAATATTAATTAAAAAAATCTAAAACATTACCATATTAATGTCTATATGAAATAGGATCGTGAATCAGAATTAATTTGGGTAATTATCTTTATAATAAGAAAAAAAAATCTGTAGAAAAATACTTGGCGAACATGAATTAAACCTTCAACTATAAAAGATTAAACCCTTAATCATTAGATTCATCCTCTTCATCATATATATATAATTACCTTTCAATTAAAAACATGGCTACTGCTGTAATTCAACCCCATCAAAACCCAACTCTATGCCTAGACCTTATCATTCTTCCTTCCAAGACGTCCATCTAGACGGTGGTTTGATGTTTCATATATAGATGCACTGTTTGGGAGAATGACATGGATGGTCGTTTTCTCAAAGAAGAAAACGACTATCCATGGCAAGATGGCGAAAGCATCCGATGGGTTAAGTTCGACGTCCGTACCCTCTACCATCGGATACTTTCGTCATCCTAATCGTTGTCATAATCTGTTGGAATCCAGTTCCAGAAGAAGCTCTTACTCTTACCTATGCCAATGGTGTCTCGTTAAAAAATCAGCACTTCTCAACAATTTCTCAAAGGTAAGCGCCACTCTTTACGGCGTTTTATCGAGCATCTTCAACAGTTTGACCATTGACGACTCGAACATGAATAAGATATGCGACCAAGTGTTCGATTATGCACGGCGTATATATAGAAAGCTTGACTAACAACACCGACCGCCATGTCACATCATTCGTTTTCGAAGTCTTGGCTTACGCCAGAACGGATCAGGATATTATTGCATGGGACGAACAAGAGGAGGAGGAGGATGATGATGATGATGGTGCAGGTACAGGCGGCGTTGAAGAACAAAAGGAAGACTGCGCGATCTGTTTGGCGGAGTATTTGAACGGACACGATATCACATGGATGCCGTGTAACCATTTTTATCATTCCGGTTGCCTTTCGAGGTGGTTTGATAGAGCAACGGCGTGTCCCTTGTGTCGATTCAAGCTCTAGGGTTAGGACTTAGGGCTCAGAAAGAAGATGGTATATTGTTATATTTACATGTTATATTTAGAGGGCGAAGCCAGGAGTAAGTTTTAGGAGGCGGAATTGTAAATAAATATGCATCAATTCTTAAACAAAAGATTGAACCTTTTTAAAAATAATTAATGCTGAATATTCATATTCTATCTTCTTTTTTCTTAAATTATTTATTTTCCCTATTGAGTCATGTAACCTCTAAATCAATAAATATGTTTACAAGACCTTCGTTTAAGGTAATAAATATGTATTTGTTTCCTAAATGAAATTGAATCGTTAATTAAAAATTCAAATCCAATAATTATCCATCATAAGAAAAAAATATATGAATCCTTTTGGTAACTTGCCCAAATTACTCATATTTTTATTGTCTTCTATATGAATCTTTTTGGTAATAATCTTTATTATAAGAAGAAAAAAAATCAATATTTCATACGGAAAAAATCTATAAATACTTAGTTAACACGTATTTATATCCGCCGGTTTTTGGGATCACAGATGCACTGTTTGCAGGGAGATTGAAGATAAGGACATGGATGATTGTCTTCTTCTTCATGGAGACGGAAACGACCATCCATGGCAAGATGGCGAAAGCATCCGATTGGTTCAAATTATTTCAAATATTAAGTTTTACCAATAAGATATGGAGGCTTACTTCACATTTAGAATTGCACAAAAAAGATTATTTATCTCAGAGAGGATTGCGAAAAATTTTAGGAAACCCCACCCTTAACTACTTCATTTATGAATTTCATAATGAATTTCATAGTAATAGAAATACATGTCCTACCGAGACAGAATTTTTAACTTGCTATCCTCTGGCCTAGCAGGCAAAGATTTACCCACCTACTCGGCTTCTTATATTTAAGGTGATTTGTGTATCTACTCCAACGATACTATTGTTACATACCATTATGAAAGAAGATCCGGATCATCGGATACTTTCTCCGTCTTAATCCGTTGCCATAATCTGGCCGTATCCAATTATTCCATAACCTCTTACATAGGCTGATTGTGTCTGATAAGAAAGTCAGCACTTCTCAACAACTTTTCTCAAGTAAGCGCCACTCTCTACGGCGTTTTATCGAGCATTTTCAACAGCTTTGACCATTGACTCGAACGATTCCATGAATGAAATATGCGACGAAGTGTTCGATTCTCCGCATGGGTTTAGCAAGCTTGCCTAACAACAAAGATCAGTAACGTCATACCGTTCGTGTTCAAATCGTGGCTTACGACCTTTGCTTTTCGAATGGATGAGAAATCGAACGGGACTTGGCGGAGGAGCGAAGGGCGTAATCTTGTTGATGGTGATAAAGGTACAACAATGGCGGTTAATCACTACGATGTTCTAGAAGAAGAGTACAGATCGAACAGTGAAATTACTGAATCGTTAGCAAGAGGAAAGCATGAAGATCACGGTGCAGGCGGTGGCGGCGGCACCGAAGAAGAACAAAAAGAAAACTGTACGATATGTTTGGCTGAGTATTTGAGCGGCGACGAGATTATATGGATCTCATGTAGCCATTTTTATCATTCGAGATGTATCTTACAGTGGTTTGACTGGGCAATGGCTTGTCCGTTGTGCCGTTTCAACCTGTAGTCTCTATAGTATAATTTTTGTAACGTTAGTGTGGGCCCTAGAAGCTAGATGATACTTGTATTACATATTTTACTACATAATTATTACTTTTACGTGTAATTTAATTATATTTTTTATGGCTATAAGAGTTATATTGAATGTAATCATGCTGAATCTTTCCTCAAAAAAAAAATCATGTTGAATCTTGATTAATAGTTACTCTTTGTTATTATCCTAGTTTTACTTATAGTTGATACTACGTATAAGTCATTGAGATTATATTGCGGAGACTCGAATTTAATTAATTTGCATCCAAAAATAAACAAAGTATAGTTAATTAATATAAGCCCTTTAAAACGCGACAAACAATCTCATAAACAAAGTATATCGATCTTCCCGGAAATATACATCATCGAATTCAATAGTATGTTACCGTAAATACGGTTTGTATGAGATCCATGTAATTCCGTGTCAATCGACAGCATAAAGATACATTGGAGAAGGCTTCGTGTCACGAGAGTCAAACGGCCGTCCATGTAATTCCGTGGCAACAACATACTGATATTGTATGGAGAAGGGTTCGGGTCAAAAGAGTCAAACATACTGCAAATAATGCTATCATCACTAGCCCGGATCATATGTTGTGTACGATGTTCCTCCGAATGCAGCAAAAATATCCGATCATGTAGTGTGATGTCATACCTGATGAATGCTATCATCACTAGCCTGGATCATACATATGTCGTGTATGATCCAGCTCTTGGCAACTGATATCCCAGCTCTCTTAGTGTTGCGTATTTACGTAATCTGTCTGGAAATGATTCAACTCACCGTTCATTATGAACTCTATTTCATGGCTGCCATGAGAAGTATTGTCCTGCTGCAAATGATTAGCAAAACGAGGACGTGCCCCTTAAGGGCCAAAGGCCCCTACGTACTGTGGGTCGACAAACGAACGGCAAGCGGATGCGTCGTGTCTAGCCCTGATTGTGACTCAGAGGCATTCAGTCATAATCCAAGGCACGGTAGCTTCAGCTACCGGCTTTCATTGAAGATGATGAAGCCCTTTTCAGTACATCTTTCAAAACTAGTGTTGTACATCATCGGAGATGCCCATAACTTTCATGAGGAAAGCGTATTCGTACGCAACTTCCATGCAGTGACCATAACGACCACCTTCACTAAAATGCCCTCCGTCCATGCTACTCCGGTGAATGACTGACAAAGAACACGACAAGCACGCAGTATCCCGTATCCGAGCCACCCATTTAGCCGCTTCCCAAACGCCAACTCTATATATGGACAAAGCAAGTAATTATATGTCATCGCCGAAAAGAACTGTTTAAAAGCACCACAAACTTACTCTGAAAATCGGCTTATAAAATGTTGAGTATGCACGGTCCGACTTTTCAAAAGTCGAATATAAACCACATAAGCGGCTTATACTTATAGAAAGTTGATTCTTACAATTGACTTTTCGAAAGTCGATTCTCTGCGTGATGTTCTAATAGGTGTAATGTCATGGTAGATTTAGTGTGAATATGTAAAAGACGTCTTTCATGGCCCCACAATTTACTCAAACGGTTCTACAGCTAAAAATCGACTTTTTAACATACGATTGTCACAATCGACTGTGTGAAAGTCGATTCTTAGCTCTAGTAATCGACTTTTTGTCCGGTTGACAGTTGTCGGTGTGGTGTCACGCTAAAAACACTAGTGCCACAAATCAAGCGCATCCGTAAAAGTCTAGGGAATTTTAACAATAAGTGTATGAACATGAAATCAATAAAAAAATTCGGCAAAACTAAAATTAAAAAAGAAGAAGAAGATGAAACCTCGAGTCGTTGAATGCAGACGTGACAAGTGTCGCAGGACAACATAGTCCACGTGGAATATTATCGTACGGAGAATATTTCATAATGTTGTGGAAATCGGACTCGATTTGAGGATTCCCAAATTCTTCATAATCCAAAATAGTGAGAGGCAAATCTGGATTTAACAATGTGTTGCATACGTCAAGGAAAGGAACCTGTGCCCCACAAATAACACACCCCATTAGGCTGTATCCCGTATCGATACGTATCCAACATGGATACCTAGAATACAAGCCTGTGACAAATTTGTAAATTTTTAAAGTCGGATACGTGATCAGAATATTCACATCCATAACTCGGATACATAAAACGAAGAACATTGTTGCAATTGAAGACAAAAATTGATTCAATTATAATTTGATCCTTAGAGGTTTATTATGTGCAGTTTGATCCTTAGATACACATCTGGGGCGAATTTGCAATAATTTAAAAACTAGACACGCGATCCGGATATGCATGTAAATAACTCAGAAATATATGAAATTAAGAAACCTTCCTAAAACCTGAAGAAACACCGCCGAAAAATTAATTAAAACTTTCCCAAAAGGAAGGAAAGAGACTAGAAATTGTGTCATATTATCGTTTCTAATATATACAGTTTGAACCTTATAGTTTCATTATGTAAAACTTGATCCCAATATGTTTAATATTTACGCATATCCCCCGGTATTATTCACAAATCCTATACCCACGTCTCAGCACCCAAAATGAACGAAAGAGACTAGAAATTGTTTTATATTATCATATTTAATATTTGCATTATGGACCTTATAGTTTCATTATGTATGACTTGATCCCAATATGTTTCATATTTACGCGTACCCCCTGTATCCGTATCTTATATCCATACCTTTAAAATGGAAGCTCGAAATAGATGCAGATGCATATTAATGGCTGCACCGACAAGAAGACAACCTGCGCTATTAGCAATGGCGGCGAGCTTTTCTTCATGTACATATCCTTCATTTATCAGATATTTACCACAAGAAATATAATCATAAATTGAATTTAATTTGTTAATTCCACTCCCAGAACTATGCCATTCTGGACCAGCACCTCCCCTGGTTCACAAAAAAAAAACGTCGATACAGCATATAAGCGGGTATGAAATTTTCAAAAAAATATGTGATACGAGTACAGAAAGGATATACGTAAATCAATAAAGGTATATGGACAAAACTACACAAAACAAAACTATAAGGATCAAAATGTAATGTTCGTATAAATTTGTACCTCACATCTGCAAATGCAATGACCCAACCGCGATCAAGCAAGCTCAAGAAATCTGAACACCAGCTTTTGTCAACAACATCCCCGTAAGCACCGTAACCGTGCAAAATCCCAGGAGATTGATTTTTCCGGTGAAATTTTCGTGAGTACAAAACGGTTAACGGGACCCTTGTGCCGTCATTCGAAACGGCTTCTTTTTTCTCGCAACAATAAGTTTCTGAAAAATCCCGTATTCTTTGCACCCCGTTTTTCGCACAAATGTTTACGCTATCGGTTTGAAGCTCGTTATTGTTCATATAGTCAATGGATTTATTTGTGACTACTACTTCTTGGTGCACAATTGAATAAGTTCTTCTTGACGTGTCATAATCAAGTACGACATCAGGCATCTGCAAAATCAGAAGAAACATTTTACAAAACTTACGCGATTTTATCCGGTTAATGACACGAAAAAAACAACTGAATTTGTAATTTTGTCACAAAATTTCAACTACCGTTAGTAAAAGAAAGTAATGATACAATATGAATACGATGCACAAATACATTTGTTTGGTAGGGTGTCTTGTATCTGATACGACTACAAATTTGAAGAAAACCATTGAAAATTATTGTGTTTTATGTGTTTTTTATATTTATTATCCGCTCCTTGCAGTTTTATTATATACAGTTTGGTCCCTATACCTTTAATATTTACACATATGCCCTCCATACCTGTATCCTATATTTTTCAAATGTATCTTGTATCCATGTATCCGTACCCATGCAACCAAGGCTATGATTAGCATTTAATTAAAACTCAGAGAAACGAGATCACAAGACGTACCACGGGTGATGATACCACAACGCGGTAGATGGAACTCATGAAATCATGATTCGAACCGGAAACAACGGTACATAAATCTGACGGCATAGGAAAGTACCATGGATCAAAATCGTCAATCTTCGTGCTTTTCTGCATAAATAAAAAAATCTCATCTTTAGATATAATAAGGGCGTCTTTAGTGGCACCACAGTGGCACAACACCGAAAGCACGAATTTTTTTATGGGTTTTTTTTAATATAATCAAGTCATCATATCAACGTACCTTGTGAATATCGAAAGAAGACAATCGAATCGAACATATTGATGAAGTCCCCTCTTTGTCAAGATATAGCACAATATGTTCACTGAAGATATCCATATCTAGCAAGCATATATCTTCAGTAGGAAGGATAAGACTCTGACAAAAAAACGAGTCTAATCATGTAATGGTTCAAAGGAGTCGAACATATTAATATTTTCACAAGTTCAAGTTCGAGCACGAGATTTTCGAACATCAGATAGACTTGATATTCAAGGAATGCATAAACACTCGAGTCAAGCTCGAGGTTTCGCATCAAGCTTATTGATTAATCACCCTAACAATATTTTTAATACAAAGATTTTGATAAACGACAAGATAACGGAAGGGCATATATATATATATATATATATATATATATATATATATATATATATATATATATATATATATATATATATATATGAGCCTGCTCATAAATAGTCGAATCAAGTATTACATATCTTGTGTGTGGCTCAAGTTAATGTTCAACTAGTTTAAGTATGAGTCGAGTCAGAATCGAGCCGATCTCGAGCTACAACATATCAAGATTTACCTGACATTTTGTAGACTCCAAATCCTCAACTCTGCATCTGGCTAAGTAATATCCTTCGATCTCATAACCAGCTAAAGGAGCATTCGTAAGAACGTAGAAGTATCTGTCATGATGTTCTAGAAAGTAATGGACACCCGATACGCGCTTACAGAATCTCTGAATCCCACACTGTGAATTAACCGCATCAATAACATACACCTGGAAAACTAACGAGAACCCGATTAGAAGCATGCTACAATGCACGGATACTTTTGTCTGATAACATATCCCGTACACAGATACGCATTGGATACTTAGGATACAAGAATACGTGAGGAGAATAGGACTCGAATAAGTTCATGCCTCGGATGATGTCCTTGAGCTCGAATTCACGGTTATGTATTTGTTATCCTTTGTACTCGTGATGTCCACGCAGAATCTCGGGTCATTCTCGACGAAGAGCGTTGTGGGGTCCACAAACTCTGAATCCAGTTTTATATAGTTGACACTGGTAAAATATAACAGAATTAAGAATATGTGGAAAAATATATATATTAGTGCACCTTTAGAGACACTACGATGTTTTTAGCACGGAACCACATCACGATAACAATCAACCGTTTGAAAGTCGATTCTCAGTTCTAGAAACGACTCTCACATGGCCAAGAAAGTCAATTCTCAGCTCGAGAATGGACTATGAAAAAATCGATTAGTTCGGTGTGGTGCCACTAAAGACGCCCAAAAAGTGAAGAAACTTAAACGGACTTGCCTACATGGCCGCTGGTTCTGATCACACGACGTGTAGAACAATGTACGTCCATCGTGGGCCCACGCCAAGCTAACAACACCTTCTATTTCGTGATCAAGAAGTAATCTATCTTCTTGAAGGTTCTTGATTTTAAGACGAAAAAGTTCGTTACCGGTTGTGTCGATCGTGTACGCAAGAAAATTATGATCTGGCGATACTCGACATGTACCCACATGAACATATCCTGCAAATCGGGAAATCAAGCATCACACAAGAAACAAATTTCAAAACATAAAAGGGATACAAACACTTCTGAATCATAGAATACATAGCAGAATAACAGAGCTAAAGAACAAAACATAGAGAAAAACAATAATTTACCGTACTGTTCAGCAATCTCGTTCCAATCGAGTAAAGTTTCTTCCTTTTCACGTTCTTTCTTAACGTAATCGAAAACTTTATTCATCCAGCTTTTTCGATCATTAATCGATCTACGGCACAACACGGGGTATTCCTTTCCTTCAGGAATGTATTGAGAGTATAACCTGATGGAGCACAAGAAAAAGACTAAGATTGTGCGTAAAACTTTGCATTTCTTCAAGATACACACACAATCAATCTGCATAATTCTTATTATGTTTCTTTGATATGGATTAAAGTTACACGTGACCTGGGATGACAGCATTTAAAGGGCTCAAGGCCTCCCAACTTACTCCAAAGGGTTCTCAAAAGGGCTCAGAAGATCCACATACCGACCATCCGAAGCCAGCCTCCACAGGCTCGACACAGGCTCGGTGATTACTATAGAACATCTCCCGAGCTCTTAGGCACAGAGCAGGGATGTTGGACTGTTTTCAACCCTTCACCCGAGCCTCAAGACTTGACGAGGACTTGGTCAAAAATGTTCCCTATACTCCTGTAGGAGATTTGAAGCACGTATCAATCACCAACACCGTGGCTACAATCATGGGACGGTTCCTCACATTCAGCCGACGTCCCTTACAATCATGCCATAAACAAATCATGGCCATAACTTTATAACGGTTTAACGCCTGTAAAAATAGTTTCCTTCTTCCTAGCTACATAGGTAGTCTCAAATTAGCTCAGCCACTCTAAAGCCACCTCAACAGTGGTCTGGAATACTTCAACACTACCAGCTCCAACCATCAGAGAACAACTCATGACTATTTTTATATTCTGACTTGTACGAATCCCATAATATTTGACAAAAATTGACACCATATACAAGATAAAAGAATGCAAAACAAGATAAAAGAATGCAGCACAACCATATGATCCTTCACTCAGACCTATCATAAAGGGCGTCTTTAGTAGCAGCACGGCGTTTTTTTCACTGTATCATCGCCCCGAAAACAATCAACGCTCGAAAAGTCAATTTTCAGGTAATCGGTTTTCTGGTAGGTCGATTCTAAGCACTCAAATCGACTGAGGAAAGCCGGTTCTCAGCTATTTTGAGCTCTAAAATAGACTTTCACCTGGAAAGTCGATTCTCACCTACAGAATCATCTAGGAAAATCGATTCTAAGCTGTAGAATTTAAAAAAAGTCTGATTGTCATTGTCGTGCCACAACATATAATTGATGTGATACCACTAAAAACGCTCTGTCATAAATCTTTACTAAGGAAGCTTAGGCGTAAAAGAATGCAAATACAAAAAAGCTCAGATGAAAAGAAAAAAAAAAAAAAAAGGGTAAATAAATACCAAGGACCCCATAATTCAGGAGGTGTAGAAATCTTGGAAGGCATTCTGGAAACCATCTCAGAATAAAGGGTTCTCTGAATTTGCTCAGTATCTTTCATAAATCCATCAGCATAAACATTTTCTTCATGAAGGTAATTGATGAAATCAGGGTCATTGATATTCGACATCCAATGATAATCATCCTTCCACGTCACCCCATGAACAGAGACTTTGAAAGGCACTTTCTTTGGTACTGGTGGAGTCTGTGGGTTGCTGAAAAAATTTGGGTTTTTCTTGCAGTGTGTGGAAAACCGAGAGGAAGAAGAAAATTGAGAGAGGAGAACAGAGGGGAAGGCAAAAGGTAAATGGGTTTTCTTTAATGTACTTCGGGTGATGTATAAGAGTGAAGACGCCATGAAAAGGGTTGTTTGAGCTTCAGAGTTTGGCGGCGATTCAGCATATAGAGCAGAAGGGAAAGCTTTTGCTTGCAAAGCTAGTGAACACTGAACACACATGGAGATGTCAAACGAATCGAGTCGATCGTGTGAATAAGTTCATATTTAGTTCGTTATTGCTCGTAATCATTCGTTTGTATAACTTAAGTATTGAGTTTAAATTAGATTGCGTTCTCTCTTTTTTTTTCTCCACAAACGACGAAAGCATTCATTAATTAAACATCAGTTCATACAAGCCCATACAGAGTGCGTTATTCACGCCAATAGACGCCTTTCATCAGTTTGAAAGAAAAGCGTGCAGTTTATAAGTAGAACTTATCGCTTTCTCTTTGAGTACAAAACTCGGCAAGAATTGAAAGAAGAAATCATTAGCCTAATATCTTCTATAATAGTCAAAGAGTCAAAAGGGGGGCGGGGCTGACCAAGTTCTCTTTTCTTACATGAGTTTGGCCGGCGACTCAAAATAAGTCAAAATGATCAAACGATAAACCATTTTTTCGTTTAATAGAGATTATCGAGTTTCTCTTAAAAAATTAATAATTTTTAATATCTTGTAATATATATTGTGTGAAATGAAAAATTAATGTCTAACGTTGGTTGAAAAAGTTGTAGGAGAATGGAATATTGTGTAAAATGAAAAATTAATGTCTAACGTTGGTTGAAAAAGTTGTAGGAGAATGGAGTTGAAGGAGAACTTCACTCCATTCTACCACGTTGGAAACTTGAGTATTGAGAACTCAAGTAATAAGAGCTAGTGTGACTTTTATGGATGTGTCCCAAAAGGCAAAGCACTTTTGCGCAGAGGAAAGACTTAGATAATTCCAAACGCGCGTTGCCGCTGGCCAGCACGGCTTGGCTCAGATGCTGCTATTAGTTTTTTAGATAAATTAAGTAATTTTTGGCAAGCAATTGTGTCATCCGACCAATCAGAATTCAAGAATTCAAGCGCTGAGTCTCCGACCAATCAGAAGCAAGGTGAGGGTCGGCCAACATGTCTTACACGCAGGGAAGGCTTTCTTGAGGGAAAAGTCGGTCAACTTATGTCATCCGGCCAATAAGAATTGAGTATTGACCCATATTTTTCACTATATAAAGAATCCCGATGAATGAGAATTATGGAATCAAATTTTCTCTTGTCTTTTCCACCGCAAAGGGTCTATCAAATAGATCTACTTCTTGAGTCGAAGTGAAGTCGGAGCACTCTGTAAGTTCGCCGGAGCACGGATTTTTGAAGTGCCTCTAAATCCGAGACGTGAAACCGTTGTATCGTGGGAGACAGTTGCTACTACCGTGGCACCATACCGGAGCAATTCGTCTTAACGAAAGAGTAACCACTCGCATCGGTTTGATCTCTAGTCCTTTATTTTATGCATCGTATTTATATTTATTTATCTTGTCGAGTCAAATCTGCTCAGTAATAGTTCTTTTGTTAGATCTATTCAATAAAAAAACTTTTATAATCATGTTCTTTAATTTCTATTTTAATTTTCCGTAATTAATTCCGCTAATTACGGATCTGTTCCGTAAATCACTCCAGACACGATACACTTTCCCAACACTTCATAGTAGCAAGCTATGTTCATATGGAGATAGCATTTTTACCGTATGCCAAGACCCTCTGATGATGTTTGAATATTACAATCGGGTAATTCTATTTAGGAAAACAATGTAAGAACAAAGAACCTGGTATGTAATTTTGGACTGAACTCCTCGAAAGAGCTGCCTACGTATCCAATTTAGGTAATAAACTGGAATCCAGTCCCCCTCATTGTTCAGGGTGTCCTTTATATAATGGGTAGATCGTGTATCTCTTCCTGGGCGTACTGGGAAGTTATAGTCGGTTATCTTCTGGACGTGGGGTCTACCCACGTCTGCAAGCGTTTGAGACGTTGTTGACTCGGTCTTCAAAGACGTTCGAGTCTATTATTCTCGTCGGAAGATCTTCCGGTCGTAACACGCGAGTCCTCGCTCCTGCCGATTATTCTCGCCAAAGACCTTAATCTGTCGGCTCGTCGCCGTAAATCGGCTTGACGGCTCATTATCTTGATTGTCTAATTTTGGGCTTGGCCCAATTATGGATAATCCGGCCCACTGGGCCCACCTATCATCATAAGTCCCCTGCATAGGGTGGATCGCTTCTGATTGCCCTAGCCTCGAAATGCTTCAAATTCCGTTATTAATATTGCGCGAAACGAGGCCAAGTTGCATCCATTTGTTATCATTATAACCGTGGACTAAACTCTTGTGTCGCTTCACTTCTTGTCACATAATTATTTCTCTTTCCACACTATTCTTCTATTTTAAACCTTTGGAAACGCACTTCTGCAATCACAAGTAAGTCTTCATCCTTACTGCATTTCTTTAAATCCTTATTTCGTTCATGAGTCTAAGAGCCAATACCGCCTCTAGTGATTCTGTAGAAAAGTTGTTCGAATCGCCGGAAAAACTCTCGATTGCCTTGGAAAGTGAGGAAGTGAGTTCCTCTAATCCCAATTCTAATCCTGAAATTATGGTAAACATCAATCATCCGCCCTCTTCGATTGACTTGAGGAATACCTCCACCTTTGGGGATAATCCTCTGTGTCTTTTGTCTTCTCACCTTCTTCCCCCAGGGATCTTTACTCCTACTTCCATTGTTAATCAATATCCAGAAGATCACACAGCCTTTTTAAACACCTTAAAGAGAGAGATAAATCGATTTGATAAAAACAAGGCAATAATGGCTTGCCATGGTATCACTAGTAAGATGACCAAGACTGAGATGGTCAGTTTATTGAAAACCTATAAGATTCGTACTGAGCCTTTTGAAGTTTTGCTCCCCAGGTCCACCGAGTACGCTTACAATCCCCCAGCAGGTTTCTGCACAGTATACGCTGATCAACTTCATAATGGGTTAAGATTTCCTCTCTCTCCTGGATATATTGAGGTGATGAAGTACTACAAATTGGGGGTCGGTCAAATACACCCGAATAGCGTTAAATTTCTTGTAGGTTTTATGATTTGGTGTCGCCTGAACACCACTCCTTTCTCTGTAAAACTGTTTAGGAACTTTTATCAGAGTAAATTGACACAAGGAAGTAGAGGATGGTACCATTTTTGTCGTAGATCCGGTAGGTTAGCCCATATCATCCTCTCATCCAAAGAAAGATAAGACCAAGAAGAAATGGTCAGAGCGTTTCTTCTTTGTAAAGCACAACACTGGGTGGATCTTGGTCGTTGGAATTCTTCCTCCATGAAGGATAAACTGGAGGATCATATAGATGAGGCTCTGGTTAAATACCTTTCCAGCAATAACATCACTTTGACTTTGAGCACTATCACCAAAGATCGGGTGAATCTTTGCCCGACTTCTCACTGCAGGGCCTAGTGGTTATGTAGAATTTACCAAGTAACAATACCGAAAATGTATGTTTGTCTTTACTTCTGCTTTTTCTTTATGAATATATTTTGAATATTCTTCTTCTTTGCAGTGGCCAATGTTGATGATTTGATAAACATTGATGTCGGCGAGGAGGAGGAAACAGAACAAGGGCCAGAAGATTATGAACGGACCTTGTCTGTTATCCTTGAAGGTGGTGAGGCTTCTGGCCAGCAAGAAGCTGCGGAGGTTAGCCTTGATTCTGGCAATGCTGCTCAGGAGACTATTCCTACCACCCCTCCTTCTGACCAGAATATTTTGAGCACTGCCAACCCAATGGTCCTGCCTGTTGAAGAGGATCTCCCTGGTTGTCAGATTACTGCTTGAATGCTGTGCCCCTCAGGACCGTTTCCCAAAGACAGAAGAAGAGGCACATATCCACCTCCTCTGGTAGTTTTGCAAGTGGTTCCTCTTTCAATTTTGGGGACATGTCTGCTGATGACTTTGCTGATTCTGTAAGTGTTTTTTTTTTGAAGGCTTTCATTTTTCTTTTACTTTTTATCTTCTAAGCCTTTTCTCTCTATTTTTTTTTTGTGTGCAGTGCTACCACCTGGGTAAAGCATTGCATAAGAAGACCGCTAGCTTGGCTGGGAACATTTCTACACTGCAACAGAAAGTTGTTCTCCTGGATGAGGCTAATGCTAAGGTGGCAAGTTTGGAGTCTTCAGAGGCTACTGCTCGCCAGGAGATTGAACGATTGAAAGCCAGTCTCGCTAAAGCTGAGGGTCTGATATTCACCCAAGAGGAGCAATTGAAACTTAGAGATGAGCAGCTGAGGCAGATGAAGGAAGAGAACCAAAGCAAGACACTGCTATGGCAAAGAAGATGAAAGCGATTTTGACGCAACTGTGAGACAGATGGAGGAGGCACCGCCGAGAATGTTGTCCAGAAAGTAGTTGCAGGTTATAAGGCTGCTCCTGAGACTCTTGAGGAGATCCAGGTCATATTGGCTCCTGCTCTGCGTAGAGGTTATACCCTTGGTGTGGATGAAGCTAAACCGGCCGACTTAGTGATTAGTACTCTTCCCAATCATAAGTTGTATGATAAAAAAACGGGCGAAATCTTCACGAAGCGGTACGACGAGTATAAGAGTGGGGAGGACATTGTCCGCAAGTATGCCAAGAAGAAGTCTGCTCAGCCCTCTACTACGGCTTCTGCCCAGCCCTCTACTACTACTTCTGCCTAGCCAACGGTTACTCCGTCCTCTTAATCTAGGCTTTTTTGAAAACTTTGGATTTTTCTGTACCTTTTGAACAGTTTTACCTGTAATGATTTATCTTTTCAGCTTTTGATACTGATACTTTAATCTTTGAAATACTTGAATCTTCTTCTTTTTTGATATTTTCTGGGCTTTGAGTGTTATTTGCTTGTTGCGCTGCAAAGAAGTTAGGATTATTTATCCTTAGCTTCTTTACCTTTATAATATCATTTGCACAAAAATGTCTTGTTAGTTAAATATTTAGGACCTTACTGTCCTCTTCATAGAATATTCTTGCACTGCAAGTTCTATAAAATTTAATTGTGCGCACTGCACAAAACAGTCTTGCAAATTTTACACTTATAGTAGGAATTCTGCCCAGAATGCCCTTGCCTTGCAAATTTAACACTTATGTGTTTTGTAATTGGGTCATTTGCCCAGAATGCCTTTGCCCTGCAAGTTTTGCATGTTTTTATTTTTAATTGTGTGCTCTGCACAGAATTTTCTTGCACTGCAAGTTTATCACTTGTGTGTTTTTCAATTGGGTCATTTGCCCAGAATGCCCTTGCCCTGCAAGTTTTTCATGTTTTTATTTTTAATTGTGTGCTCTGCACAGAATTTTCTTGCGCTGCAAGTTTAACACTTGTGTGTTTTTCAATTGGGTCCTTTGCCCAGAATGCCCTTGCACTGCAAGTTTGGCACTCACATTTTTAATTGGGACTTCTGCCCAGAATGCCCTTGCGCTGCAAGTTTGGCGCTTTTATCTTTAGAGTGGGATTTCTGCCCATTCGTTGCAAGTTTACCGATAATCGAATATCCTGCTTTAATTTCTTGTTCCAATACAAGTTAAAAACATCCACACAAAATTGAAAAAGGAATAATAATTCAACGTAACGTTACTCAAAGAAATAAAATTATTTTAAGGAAAAAATTTCCTTAGGTGAACAACATTCCAACTTCTAGGAATTGTTTTTCCAGAGGCATTAGCTAGTTGATAAGATACTTTTCCATGCACTTTGATGATTTTATAAGGACCTTCCCAATTTGGGTCTAGCTTTCCAGGTGGGGCCTTGCTTATCAAGCGCCATTTCGCCAAAGACTAAGTCGCCTTCTTTAAAATACGTACCTCTAACTTTGGAGTTGTAGTATTGGGCAATCCTCTGCTTGTACTTGGCCATCTCAGTATCAATGCAATGTCGTGTTTATGTTCCAAATTCGTCCTTGACATGCAAAGATGTCTACTTCTGCTGCTTTTACGGACAATATAATTACGTCTCCGGGAGACTTGTTTCCAATCTCTGCTAGTATTACTGCCTCACATCCATATGCTAAGGAGTATGGAGTTTCCTGTGTAGCAGCATTTGGGGTAGTTCTATATGCCCACAGGATATTTGGAAGATGGTCTACCCAATGAGATCCCTCTTGTTCCAACCTTTTCTTCAATCCCTGTTTTATCTGCATGTTGGTATGTTCTACCTGCCCATTGGCTTGAGGATAGGCCACTGATGTAAAGTGTTGGGAAATTCCTAGGTTGGTGCACCAGGCCTGCATTCCTTGATCTTCAAACTGTGTGTCATTGTCAGAGATGAGAATTTTAGGGATTCCATACCTGCACAGAATATTTCTCCATAGGAACTTCTGTATTTGGTTGGCTGTGATGGTGGTTAAAGGTTCAGCTTCCACCCACTTGGTGAAATAATCCACTGCCACCACTAGAAACTTGAAATTTCCCGGTGTACGGGGTAGTGGACCCACTAAGTCTACTCCCCATTGATCAAAAGGCCATGGAGATACAATTGGTATCATATCTTGTACAGGATTATGTGATAAATTGTTATGCACCTGGCATGTTCTGCAAGTTCTGACCAGATTCTCTGCGTCTTCTTGCATTTCAGGCCAGTAATACCCGTAAAGCCTACATTTCCTGGCCAGAGCTCTTGCTCCCAAATGATTTCCACAAATTCCGAGGTGGATTTCTCTCAATACATAATCTCCCTCATCTGGAGTAACACATCTCAACCAAGGTGCTGCATAGGATTTTATGTACAGAACATCGTTGAAAAGAGCGTACCTGGCTGAGAGTCTTATCAGTTTTTTGGCACGTCCTTTATCTTCGAGAAGTCTTTCATCTCTCAGATACATTATAATTGGATCCATCTAGGTTTCTGCCTGTGTTATTGGTTGTACTTCAATTTCATCACAACTCTTCTGCTTTAATGTCACGGATTTTATGCAATGAAAAACAACAAGTAATAAAATTTATAAATCCGGTATTCCCCAAGTGTAGGGATCGTAATATAGCGATTAATACCGGAGTCGATCACAGGGAATCGGGGTATCTAGTTCATTAATTTTCTTAAGATTGTTACCATTATTATTAAACATAATATAACAGAACGATAAAATAAACTGGACAGAGGATTGCCAGTCCAAAGCCAGGAAGGATAAAAGCGAAAACAAAATCTAAACTATAAAATAAACAGTAAACAAGGAGATGATCATGGTGATTGAACAACGCACAAACAATAATCCACCGATCCCGCAACCCTTAATTTCCTCTCTAAAGTTGTCTTGTGATGATTTAATTAAAGATGTGGTTCACCTATCAAACGTATGAATTTCTACTCTCGTAGATAATTCGCCTATCAATCTCTCATCTCTCGACATATAAGATTGACGCTCTCAAACCAAGGTGTAAGATCTCTCAATCTAGCAACCTAGATATTCAACCTATCAACTCTCGTTATGTCAAGGCTAAAAATCTCATATTTCCTATGGTGATCTAAGGTTTACACCGATTCTCATCATATGGTAAACATCAATAACAATTCATCTTTCGATATTGATTGCATAACACATAAGCATAGAAAAGATAACAACTTTAATCAAATTCACAAAACAAATCTAGATTGAAAATAAAGAACCTGCTGAAACGGATTCACAAGGTTTGAACAATTGCTCAGCCTCCAAGCATTCAGCATAAAGTAGTAGCAAAACGAAATAAAAAGCAAGAAAAATCGCAACCCCAGCCTCCCCTAAAGGGGCTGGGGCCGCCTAGGGTTTTCTCCTAATGATTGTGTATCAATAGGTCTCAATAATGTGTGTAAATCTGATGTGATTAGGGTTGGGGCGCAGCTGCTATTTATAGAAAACTAGGTCGGCTGCTGCTATGTCGGTGTTGGACGCCCGTCCAAGGATTCTCGACGCTTGATCTGGTGCCTCTGAACGCTGCTTCACTATGGCGTCCAAACTCTCTCGAATCAACTTTTTCTCTGGACGCCACCCACTTCGACGCTAGTTCGAAGATTCTTTTACTTCCAAATTCATCTTGATCTTCATTCCAACTTCATCTCTATCTCTTTCCTTCCATGCAAATCATCACTTGATCATCTTTTAAGCTCCTTTCACCTCATGAAAGCGTACCTACATCACGATAAAAACATGCAAAATGTAACATCTTACATCTAAAGATATTTATCCAATAAAATCACATAATTAGCTCGATTTTGCACTTTAATACTTCTAAAACTCATTTGCTCAATATTTCAATATAAAGCTCGATTTCTATGAGAAACATACACATATGGGGGAAATTGATATAAAATATATCCTTATAAAACGTATAAAATCACCCTTAACATTTAACTGCTCAACCAACACCTTTTTGTTGGACAAGAAATTTGATCCTAGCTTTGATAAAGCATCTGCTCTGGTGTTTTGGGCCCGAGTTATCTGCTCTACTTCCACTATTAAGAAATTCTACAATTTCTTTTGTGCCACTGCAAGGTATTTTTTCATGGGACCTTCCTTTGCTTCATATTCTCCCTTGATATGATTTGTTACAAGCTGTGAGTCTGTGTAGACTTTCAGGTTTTGCACACCTAAATTCTGTGCTAGATTTAATCCAGTTATCAAAGCTTCATATTCTGCCTCATTGTTAGTGGCTTGAAAATCAAAATGAAGTGCATACGGGAATTCTTCACCCTTTGGGCTAATGAGTAGGAGTCCTGCTCATGCTCCTTCTTTGTTGGAAGCCCCGTCCACATAAAGTCGCCAATTGCTCGATTTGCTCTTTTCACCATGTTCGCTTCGACCTTTTGCTCTATAGCCAAGGCTTTTTCTTCTGCCAAGAAATCGGCTAATGCTTGGGCTTTAATTGATGTTCTTGGTTTGTATTCGATATCAAACCTTGCCAATTCAACTACCCATTTTGCTAACCTTCCAGACTTGTCTAGTTTATCCAAAATTTGCTTTAAAGGTTGATTTGTCAATACAATCACTGGATGACTTTGGAAGTATGGTCTTAATTTCCTTGTGGCATATACCAAGGCTAAGACTAATTTTTCCACCTCAGAATATCTAATCTCGGGTCCTTGTAGGGCTTTGCTTATAAAATATACTGGCCTTTGTATCATGCTATGTTGCTTCACTAACACATCACTTACTGCTTAATTGCAAAAAGACAAGTAAAGAAATAGTATCTCACCTTCCTGAGGTGGAGATAGAGTTGGCAAGTGGCTGATATGATCTTTTAACTCCTGAAAAGCCTGTTTACATTCTTCATTCCACTCGAATGGATTGTCCTTCCTGAGAATTTTGAAGAATGGTAATGACTTCTGTGCAGATTTTGACAAGAATCGGTTTAGTGCTGCTAATCTTCCTGTTAATCTCTGAACTTCTTTAATATTCTTCGGTTCAGGCATGCTCTGTAAAGCCTCTAATTTATCAGGGTTGGCCCTGATACCTTCTTTAGATATCATATAACCCAGAAATTTGCCTGATCTTACCCCAAAGTGCACTTTTTTGGATTCAATTTCATTCCTGTTTGTCTTAAAACCTGACAAACTTCTGCTAAATCTTTCAAATATTGGCCAAGAGTCCTGCTCTTGATCAATAAGTCATCCACATATACTTCCATTGATTTGCTAATGCTGTTTGAAAATGGTATTGATCGCCTTTGGTAGGTAGCCCTGCATTCTTTAATCCGAAGGCATAGACACATAGTAGTAGGAACCAAATTCAGATAATAAAAGCGCTTTTATAGCATCTACGAGGTCCATCATAATCTGATGATATCCCTTATAAGCGTCTAAGAAAGCAAAGATTTCATAACCAATCGTAGAATCTACTAGCCTCACAATTCTAGGGAAGTATAACTATCTTTAGGACAAGGCTTTGTTTAGGTCGAGAAAGTCAACACACATTCTCCAATCGCCATCTCGACTTCTTGACTAGCACCGGATTTGCTAGCCACTCGGATAGATAACTTCTTTAATCATGTTGGCCTGCAACAATTTCTCCACTTCTTGGCCGGGATGTACTGTATCCCTTTCTCGTGCAAATGATCTTTTCTTTTGCTTCACCGGTTTCTGGTTGGATCGATATTGAGTTTATGGACAGCCAACTCGTTGATGATCCCTGCATGTCACTTGCTTTCCATGCAAACACATCTTAATAATCTTTCAAGATTCTGACCAGCATATGTTTCTGCTCAGCAGGTATCCATGATCCTATGCTAACTGTGGATTCAGAGTCCAATTCATCTAGCATTATTGATTCCACAGGATCGTTGGATTGCCAGCTTTTTTCTTCATCTGGAACAAGATCTTCCATTGTCACTTGATGTACCTTCATTTTTCCACTGATTGTGGCTGTGTAGCAATTCTTGGCAGCATCCACATCCCCTTTAACGGTAGCTTCTCCCTCAAAAGTTGGGAATTTCATACTGTTATGTGCCGGTGAAACCACTGCCCTTAGATCAATCAATGCAGTTCTTCCTAGAATCACATTATAAGCGGATGGAGCTTTTACCACAACATAATTGACCATCAGAGTCCTGCTCTGTGGCCCTTTTCCAAAAGTTGTCAATAGTTTTAACATACCCACAGGATGTATGGGTGGCCCGGTAAATCCAAAAAGATGAGTTGATACAGGAGTCAACTCCGAGTCCGTTAGTTTCATTGCCTCAAACGTGTTGTAATACAACACGCTCAACTGCTACGCCCGTGTCTACGCAGATTCTTCCGACCAGATTTTTCCGGATAACCGCTTCTATTACCAAATTTCGCATTGCTCACGATGGTCGGTAGCGCGATCTCTTGGACCGTCATCAACGGTTCCCATCACTTTCTCGCTTCTTTGCTTCCTCGCTCTTTTCTCATACGCCACTTTTATCTTCCCGAGCGACCTTATTACCTCCTCTCCTGGTCCACCCACAATCGTGTTCACGTTGTTGATTGGGGCATTTTCTCTGTGCCCATCTCGCATCCGGAGACGGGTCTCTCGTGGTCTCCTCCGGTTTTACCTGCCGTTATCAAGTTGTCTGCCTTTTTAAATTCTCTCCTTCCTCTGGGGTTTTCCCCTTGTGCTCGATCGATGCACTCATCAATCTTTCCTTCCATTGCTACTGCGTCTATATCTCTGATCAAGTCCCTGCACTGTTCAGAGTCATGCCCAATATCTTTATGGTACTTGGACCACCGGGTGTGGTCTCTCTTCTCCCTTGGACCCCTCAATGGAGGAGGGGTCTTGGCGATTCCTTTCTTCTCCATAATCACCAGAACCTGGTCCCGAGGTCTGTTCGGAGGAATAAGGTCTCGTCCCCGCAAAGCACCTTTTTTCCTAACCTTCGTAAATGGGGTTGGTTACCCTATCCCAAACAGTTTTTTCTTTTGTTGGTCTTATCATCGCCTTTCCTTTTTAGAATCCCCTGTGGGACTCTTCCTCTTGGCTCTGTTAGCCTCTTCTTCTTGGCAATGTCTCAGATGCAATTTCGGACATTCTTCCATTGTACCCGGATTTTTGCCGCTCGCCTTTGCATGTAGGCGCCCTTCTAAGACACCGCCACGAAGGATGCTACTAAAAATTTAACATCCAGGCCTCGCTTATCCGGGATGATTCTCCGTTGAACCTCTTGATGAACTGCAATACCGCTTTCATCACTTTTTGCCTAATGGTCAAGAATATGTGGGGTCCTCCGAAAGGTCTTCTTTGCGATGAATGCATGCATGAACTTTCCGGTCGAGTTGGAAAATGGTATGGATCCGGGTTCAACTTATTGAACCAATCTCTTGCTTTTCATGTTAGAAGAGTTGCAAATGCCCTGCATTTCATCTCTTCTGGAGCGTTATACAAATTTATGTGTTGGATGTACTAGTGCATATGGTCATATGGATCCTTAGTTCCATCATATGCTTGGATCTTTAGGATTTTAAATCCTGGAGGACACGGAAATGCGTCGATGTCTTCAGTGAAAGGAGACACCAGCCTAAACTCATCTTGCTTAGGCTTAAGCATAGCGTCTAGTTCTGCTCGGGCGTTATCACCACCTGGGTGAGTAACCACTACTCTAATGCTAGATTCTGCTTCATGTTTCTCTTTTTTGGCGGTTTGAAGCGGGGTATGTGCTTCAGAAACGTCATTATCCTGATTTCTTGCTTTCAAAACTGCCTCAAATATGGCCTTTATCACTTCTCCTTTGAGATTGGCCGATTTTCTACCAACATTTGTTTAATCAAGGCCTGGGTTGCTCGTTTTTCCTTCTTCCAAAATTCTCTTTCCAAAGATCTTGATCATTTCGATCTGGGCTTTTTTCTCCAATTTTTTTCCTTTTCGGGTTGATTTTGCTGCTTCTTCGAATTTCCTTGATTTCTTGCCATTTTTCCGTAATAATCACTCACTAACTAGAAAAATACCCTCCTTCTAGCGCCAAATGATGATGTTTGAATATTACAATCGGGTAATTCTAATTAGGAAAACAATGTAAGAACAAAGAACTTGGTATGTAATTTTGGACTGAACTCCTCGAGAGAGCTGCCTACGTATCCAATTTAGGTAATAAACTGGAATCCAGTCCCCCTCGTTGTTCAGGGTGTCCTTTATATAATGGGTAGATCGTGTATCTCTTCCTGGCGCATCTTTGAGGAAGTTATAGTCGGTTATCTTCCGGGCGTGGGGTCTACCCACGCCTGCAAGCGGTTGAGACGCCGCTGACTCGGTCTTCAAAGACGTTCGCCTATTATTCTCGCCCGTAAGATCTTCTCGGTCGAAACACGCGAGTCCTCGCTCCTCCGATTATTCTCGCCAAAGACCTTAATCTGGGTCGGCCGGGTCGCCCAAATCGACTCGGCTCATTATCTTGATTGTCTAATTTTGGGCTTGGCCCAATTATGGATAATCCGGCCCACTGGGCCCACCTATCATCACCCTCCTTAAAGCTTGACGTCCAATTACTCTTGAAAAATCTCTATTAAATACTGACAACGTTCAAAATCATAAAATGAATAAAAACGGGTCAGATGTTGTTACAGAGCTTGGTGGTCATGCTCAAATCGTTGACCTATAAAAAACCGAAATTACGAGGCCCAAGGTTTTATATCTCCGGAAAAAACACTCTTACTCGTAATTTAATTTACGAGCCCAAGACCAACTCGAGCGAATACTCGACTTTCACATAAATCTACTACTCCAAACTATTCATGCTCATTTCTCTTATGATGTTTTTTGTGGCGCCTAAGCAACATCGTGTTTTCATCATGACACACACAAAAAGATAAATGGTTCTTGAAAAATCGATTATAAAACACGGCCATACTTTTACCAGTTGTTGCCGAGAGTCGATTGTAACATCTATAATCAACTTTGCAAAAGTCCTTTGTCATGTGGTACTACAACACTAAGTCGGTATGACGCCACTAACAACGCCCTTTCATGTTATAAAGTAATATATATATATATATATATATATATATATATATATATATATATATATATATATATATATATATATATATACACGAGTGAATTTGATCCAATTACCCGCTATTTGACCCATTATCCGACCCAAAACCCGGTTTTCCCAAAAAAACAAAAAAAAAACCAATTATGGTAAGTAGAATATCATTAATTAATTAATTACAGATCTCAAAATTGATTCACAATTAAAAAAATATTTACACACATGCCGATTAAAACAAACACACGCATGTTATAATTACCCTATTTATGCCCACGCTTTTATTACCATCAAAACGCTTGAATTGCAATTTTCGACCTTTTTTTTTCATTCAAAGATATTACAAGTGGATCAATTGCTATATTCAGTTTGCAAAGGTGTTTTCATCATCTTCTTCATCATCATTAAGGTAATTCTTAATCAAATGCATGCATGTGTTTTAATTAAATTATATATAATCAAATGCATGCATGCATGTTCTGTTTATGATAGTATATTATCTATATACTCATTAATTACTATTTGTGTTTTAATTTTATTTGTGGTTATTATTTTTGTGTTTTATTTTTGGTTGTTGTTTATTCCTCGATTGATGTTTTAAAATTCATGGGATGTTCGATGTGATCATACCGTCCGCATTTACAAGATTCAAGGATTCTTAGGTTGCGCTTATCATTTTTTAATCTATTCGATCGTATCATTTTTTTTTATCCATCACATTATATACGCCATTCTGCTACTTTGACACTACATGTTCATCTCGTGGTTGCACCACGCTCTAGATTCAGATCAAGTTTGAGATCGCCAACAGATACGTTATTTTTAATTGAAGGTTCACCACCATTCCCGTTGTTCATTTGAATCATTTTTATACATATTTTTATCGCAAAAACGATTTTAAATTATGTTGAAATGCATGGGTATGTGTTTAGGTATTCACAATTTCTGTTAATTGATTATGATGTCATCAAGTATGTTTAGGTAAAAGCATCCATTCTTTAAGTAAAAATGAAAATATAAAAAACTAAATAAATATCAAAAAAAAAAAGGGAATAAATTCGGCCGTAATTAGAAATATCATTTAAAATTTGATTTTTCTTATAAAAATAGGGAATATTTTGCATCTAATTCCATCAAATATTGAATTTAATGCGAAATATTATGCATTAAATTAAATATTGAATTGAATTTTGCATTAAATATTATGCATTAAATTAAATATTGAATTGAATTTTGCATTAAATTATAATATTCAAATATTATTTTGCATTAAATTATAATATTCAATTAATGCTAAATATTGCTCCATTAAATTATGTTTTTATTTTTCAAAAACATAATTAGAGATATTTTTCACCTCAATAATTATTCAGACATTAAATACATCCTATATAACTGTCATTATTACAATAACCGCATATCATAATTAGAAAAATTATTTAAAATTTGATTTTCCTAATAAAAATAGGGAATAAATCCGGCTCAAATTAATGCTAATTATTCTTACATTAAATGTGTTTTAAAAAAATAATTATATTCAAATTCTCTATTTAAAAAAATATTCATAAATTTATGTCATATCTGGCAATTTAGCCGCCTCAAAATTAAAAAAAAACAAACCTACCATAATTACATAATTCACCTACCCTAATTATAAAAATCATTTAAAATTTTATTCTCCTAATAAAAATAGGTAATAAATTCGACCATAATTATAAAAATCATTTAAAATATGATTATTCTAATAATAATAGGGAATAAATTCATCCATAATTATAAAGACATTTAAAATTTGATTTTCTTAATAAAAATAGGGAATATTTCGCATTAAATTCAATCAAATATCGAATTAAATGTGAAATATTTTTTATTTAAATTATAATATTCAAAAAAAATATTAAATCAATTTTACCAATTAATAAAAAAATATCTTAACATTAAATTAAATTCAAAAATGAAATATTCAAACATTAAATTCATCCCCTAAAAATTAGGTACCTCAATTAATGCTAAATATTGTTGCATTTAATTATGTTTTTATTTTTCAAAAACATAATTAGGGATATTTTTCACCTCAATAATTATTCGACATTAAATACATCATATATAATCACATTATTACAATAACCATGATACCATAATTAGAAAAATTATTTAAAATTTTATTTTTCTAATAAAAATAGGGAATAAATCCGGCTCACATTAATGCTAATTATTCTTACATTAAATGTGCTTTAAAAAAATAATTATATTCAAATTCGTTATTTAAAAAATTATTCATAAATTTATGTCATATCTGGCAATTTAGCCGTCTCAAAATTAAAAAAAAAAAAAAAAAACAAACCTACCATAATTACATAATTCACCTACCTTAATTATAAAAATCATTTAAAATTTTATTCTCCTAATAAAAATAGGTAATAAATTCGATCATAATTAGAAACATCATTTAAAATATGATTATTCTAATAATAATAGGGAATAAATTCATCCATAATTAGAAAGAACATTTAAAATTTGATTTTCTTAATAAAAATAAGGAATATTTCGCATTAAATTCAATCAAATATGGAATTAAATGTGAAATATTTTTTATTTAAATTATAATATTCAAAAAAAATATTAAATCAATTTTAACAAGTAATAAAAAATATCTTAACATTAAATTAAATTCAAAAAGGAAATATTCACACATTAAATTCATCCCTACAAATTAGATACATTCAATTAATGCTAAATATTGCTCCATTAAATTATGTTTTATTTTTTCAAAAACAATTTTTCTAATTATGGTATGCTACTTCATTTAATACCAAATATTCTTACATTCAATTCTTTTTTAACATTGCACCGATTGTTTTTTTATTATAGTTTTTGAATTAACTTTGTTCGGTTTTGTTTTTGCGGCTTTATGTCATTTAATGGGAAATATTCATGAATTAAATACATCCCATATAAATTATTCACTCCAATTAATACCAAATATTCTTACATTAAATTAAATGTTCAAAAATACATAAATTAAAAAATGGAATTTAATGCGACATATTTTTACATTAATTTATAATTTGCGAAAATGATAAATTATTTATTCCAATTAATGAAATATATTTCTAACATTAGATTACAATGTCAAATGATTTTACATTAAATTATATTTTGAAAAATAACAATATTCACGTTTTCCAATTAATTCAAAATATTCTTAAATTAAAGCTTATTCCTCAAGTAAATAATAATCCATTTAATACCAAATATTCATACAATCAATTATATTTTCAAGAATAACTTACTTCAAATATTTTCAGATTATGAATGCAAATGTATTTAGATTAAATAAATATGCCATTCAACGTGAAATATTCTTATATTAAATTACATTTTCAAAAGAAAAACAATTTCAAATATGTCAAAAGATAATAATCTCAGAAAACTATTTTAAATTAAATATATGGATCATAAATAAATTAAAATATGTCAAGAAAAAAATCATTATGTACAAATATTTGAGTCATCTATTGATACATAATATTCAGAAATTAAATTACATTTTGAAAATAACTAAATTCAAATATCGCCAATTAATACGATATATTCTTAAATCGTGTAATTTGTTATAATAGCCACATCATTTAATGATGTGGTGGGTATAATAGTAGAGCGTATTTGAATAAGGTTGGGTAGTGAGTAAGGTATGGTATAATGAGGGTGGGTAGGGTGTGCAGGGTGATGGGTCGGGTAGGGTAGGGTGAGGTAGTAGGTAGGGTAGGGGTGGTGGTGTGTGGGGTAGGGTATGGTATAGCAGGGAGGTAAGTTGAAGTGGTGGGAAATGTAGTGTTGCTAGGATAGGGTAGGGTAGAGTAGAGTAGGGTAGGTTGGGGTAGTGGGTAAGGTAAGGTAGGGTAGGGTAGTGTGGTGGGTAAGATAAGGTAGAGTGTAATGGTGGGTAGAGTAGGGTAGAGTGGGTAGGGTAGGATGGGGTAGGGTAAGGTGAAGTGGTGGGTAAGGTAGGGATGGTATGGTAGGGTAGGGTAGGGTAGGGTAGAGTATGGTAGGATAGGTTGGGGTAGTAGGTAAGGTAATGTGGTGTGGTGGGTAAGATAGGGTAGAGTGGAATGGTGGATAGAGTAGGGTAAGGTTGGGGTGGTGGGTAGGGTAGGGTAGAGAAGGGTGTGGTGGTGGGTAAGGTTGGGTGGTATGATGAGTAAGGTAGGGTGGTAGGGTGTGGTGGGTAAGGTAGGGTTGGGGAGGGTTGGAGAGGGTTGAGTAGTGTAGGATATGTTGGGGTAGTGGGTAAGGTAAGGTATGGTGGAATGGTGGATAGGGTGGGGTTGGGTGGTAGGTAGGGTACGGTGGGGTGGTGGGTTGGGTAGGGTAGAGAATGGAAGGGTGGGGAAGGTAGGGTGGTATGATGGGTAATGTAGGGTAGGCTAGGGTTGGGGTTAATGAAAGTGGAGCAGAGTAGGTAATGGGTAAGGTAGGTAGGATGTCGAGGGTAAGATATGGTGATATCAGGTAGGGTGGTGGGTAGGGTATGATAGCAGTGGGTAGGGCAGGGTAAAATGGTGGGTAAGGTAGGGTGAAGTGTTGGGTAAGGTAGGGTTGGGGATGGTATGATAGGTTGGGGTAGTGTGTAAGGTAAGGTATAGTGGTGTGGTGTGGTGGGTAAGATATGGTAAAGTGGAAAGGTGGATAGGGTAGGTTGGGTGGTGGTAGGTCCTGGTGGGGTGGTGGGTTGGGTAGGATTAGGAAGGAAGGGGTTGTGGGAAGGTGGGGTGGGATGATGAGTAAGGTAGGGTAGGGTAGGGTTGGGGTGGATGAAAGTGGAGTAGAGTAGGTAATAAGTAAGGTAGGTAGGATGTCGAGGTAAGATATGGTGATATCGGGTAGGGTAGGATATGGTGGTGGGTAGGGTATGATATCGCGGGGCGGGGCCGGGTGGAAGAGAGATAGGGTGTAATGGGGTATGGCGTGGGACTACTCACCCCTTCGCCTATATCATACGTTATGAACCATATCATACCCTACTCTGCCCAACCTTAATTCACTACATTACTCTATCAATCACTCAATGTGTCATCTTTTATATAATTTGTTTAATTCCAATCCTGCATATTCTATTCAATTCAATTCACAGCGTATAAATATCTGATAAAATCTTTTTTTCATCCTTAAAAATTCCTTTATTGAAATATTCGCTTCTCTCGTAACGCGATCTTAAGCGATAATATAACCACAATTATTGGCGTCGAGATAATTTTTGAACACGTTGTGTATGTACCTGTTGATTTTATCTCGAGGAATCACATCGTTATACGCCCTCGCGAAATGCACTTGATGATTTATGACTAGTATATATATATTACTTTATTGAACGAAAAAAATAGAGAATCATAGTGAAAACAAATTGAATTAATTCATAGTCCAATATACACCTAAGTGTCCCCTAAAAAGACAAAAAGAAAAAGACACCTACATGTGTTATCCTAGGGGTCATATATGGTGTCAATTTGCAAAGAAAGCAAAATGGGTTGGGATATCCAAAACGGATCTTGGCAAGCGGATACGGGTGGTCCTGTTGTGGGCTATGTGATCTTTGTAGGCTGCACACTCAATCTTTTTTGATATATATATATAGCATGGACCACTTTGCCCTAATTTTATCATATTTTAACTTTTACATGCCAGTGATATATGCCACATGATATTTAGGATAGGATATCATGCATTTTTTCATTGTATCACTATAATTCTATAGAACTCGAGTCTGACAGCATACCTTGTTATATCATGCACCCAAGGGTGGACACAAGCCCCCCGAACCAGGGGGGGGGGAGGGGGGCGATGACAATAACAGTAATTTTTGCAGTCCGACGAGTTCGTTTGAACAATAACGGTAATAGAAGTAATTATCTCTATCTATACCTAAAAGCGACGACTTATCCTTCTTTTTAAGTTTGTTTTGACAATAATAATGTAGTACAATAATACAGTTCGTTTCAAATGAGTTTAAAGCCCCTCATATGTCTATCCTAATGTGAATGCAAAGAATTGGATACATATATCTTCATCATTTGTAAGAACTGTACGGTGCTTTGAGTATGTAACCGCTTTTTTTTCCTAAATTGATGTGGTGTCCATATGAAAAAAAGAAAAAAAATGGGATGCGCCCCGTGCTCAATCCTAATATAAACGCAAAGAATTGGATACATATATCCCATTTCACAATTATTTTTAATGTTAGAAGAATAGCTGATGTATTGATTGTCTTGTTTTTATATGGAGGTGTGAGATTACAATAATCATTTTTGATTTTTCATAGTAAAAATGAATGTGTGCAAACGACCTTTACAACCGAATAACCGAGATATAACATTTGATTTAGATCAATTACAAAGTTGTAAGGACAGGATAATAGGGCCCTTTGAATTGTAACTCAATCTTCGATTATATTGGGTAAGCAATAGTCACGTGGCTAAAACATGAATGGCAAAAATAGATATGACAATAGATACCCAATATCTTTTTCTATTTAAGTGTATGAGAATAAACAACACACTTCACTTGTGGGGGACAAAATTGGAAAGAGAGTTAACGTTGGTCAGCTCTGCAAGTTTGTAGCAGCGTGCCCTTTAATGCCACTTTGGTCCCGACCAAGGTATTTGGTATCGTGTCACGTATTCGATATATATTTTGATGTATATATATAGTATATATTATTGAAATACTTAGAATATATACATGTTTTAAGCGATTTACAAGCTATTTCAGAGATGTATAAATAATCTTATTCGGTGATGTATCTCGTATTCGATACGCTTCGATGTATATACACGTCGGATACATTTGTAGCGATTTGCAAGCTAAGTAAGGTATAAAGACCTTTCGGTCTCTTTTGTTTCATGATCTTTGTATATCGATTTCTAAAAGACATATACTCCAAGTATTCTTATTCTATTATTTCAATTATTTTTTCAGTTCTGGAGCGGCAACTACACTAATGAGGTAGTGAGACTGACCACAATTTTTATCTTTACACTTCCAACTCTTATTTGTGAGACTGACCACAATATTAAATGCATTGTTTTCACTTTCATACTAAATAATGCAATATTATTAGTCAGTCCCAAAATACAACACAATATTTTACATTGAAATATTAAAAAATAACTCGTTTATTAGGTTTTCTTAAATTGTGTGCAATGGCAAAAAAACCTTATATTGTGGGACGGAGGTAGTACAAAATTGTGAAACAAAAAAGAGATCAAAAATATATTTTATTGCTATTAGCTAGCTAACTTGTAAAACTCATTAGAAATTTGGGCATTTATTCGCACCACAGCTGATCTACTCGTTGTCCCACCTCTATCGCTACATCATACCATTTTCATAGATTTGGCCCTGTAAAAGTTGAATGTATGAGGTAACATGCGACTTCCCGCACTGTCGAACCTGATTCGACTTTAGTAGGGTCGCATGTTACCCCATCCGTTCGACTTTTGCAGATTGATTTTATTATGGTAAAAAAGGTTTTGTGAGACACGGTAGATTAACTATGGTACGAATAAATAACGCTGGAAATTTATGACAGGGTAATGTTATTTTTAAATTCAAACATACATAGTTTTGTATAAATCATTGTGTAAGTAACATTATCCTTATTACATTGAATGCAACTAGCATTACCCTCTATGATGCATCGACATTTCAATTTGGGCGCCGTGCGCCGTGCCCGACACAAGACACGACACGCACGCTCCGACACCGTGTCCGACACGTGTCAGGTGATTAAATTAATATTATTTAAAATTTTAATATCCGACACACCTCCGACACGCTGTTGTCGACACACCTCCGACACCTCCCGACACCCTGAACACAATTTTTTCAATCTTTTTTGATGAAACCCGAAATATACAATTTCTATCTTGATTACTCAGATTATGTTTATATGTTTTTGTTATAGATAATCGCTTTTCTGACTTAATTTGTAATATTTTGAAAGTCGATCATAATTTTCTTTTACTTTTGACACCAGATAGATAACAAATATCTATTTTAGATATTGATAGAGTTTAAGTATTACATATCTTATTTTGTTTAGTTGTTTAGACTTGTATGATAATATTTTTTGATAAATTTGAATATATATATATATATATATATATATATATATATATATATATATATATATATATATATATATATATATATAGAGAGAGAGAGAGAGAGATAGAGAGATGTATATATAGATGTTAAGCAAACATCAGAACTCTCCAAATGAATCATGTTTCTTTGCATAATGAATCTTTCGTTTCCTAATATATATATATATAGAGAGAGAGAGATGTATATATTTGTGTATATACATATATATGTGTGTGTATATATATATTATATATAACGATGTTCGGGAGTTAGTGTCGTGTGTTTAAAATTTTAGAATTAGGCTGTGTCACTGCTGTAATAAGGTAATAGCAATACAAAGGTCTGTCAGTCCGTGTTAAGTCAACATAGATTACCCTTTATAGTATTGCATGCAACTTGACAAAGAGTTTGGTAGACTTGAAAAGATAAAATTTAGGCAACTTGAATGGATAGGGAACAAATGTAATGACTTTTTATTTTTATTTTATACAAAGTGAATTGAATTTTCTTGAATTATAGGAAACAAATTGATATAGATCTTTTTAAACATTAAAGGGGTCCATCACTAAAAGTGGAATAGTGATATTACTTGTCATTTAATTATCAATTTATTACACTATGTAACTTTTCATGTTACACGTGAAGATAATAATTATGGACAAAAAGTGCATCCCAACACTTTTGGAGTTTAAAAAAAAATTAAAATGGTAGAAAGCACTTTTTTTTTTCTTTTTTTTGAAATTCATATCATTGATGATCGATTGCCTAAATAAATAATCAAATGCAATGAGGCTCAAACCTTGAAACAATTATTGTTAAATATATCATTACAAAGTTTGTTTTCTTAGAGAAAACGATATTCATAAAAATTGCATAATATCTGTTAAAATATCTCACATTGGAAACTTGTGATAGTGTAACCCACCATATTAAGAGATGGACTTCCCTCACCTCACAACCTGGGTTTTGGGATGAGGTCCATCCTATTATATGGGTTTGGGCCTGGAGATTTCTACGTGGTATCGTAGCCCACCCCATTATCACAAGTGTTGGCCTCTTTGTTGGCTTGAGAGAGCCTGCAGCCCACACTTGAGGCGTGTTAAAAGATCCCACATTGAAACTTGTGATAGTGTAACCCACCATATTAAGAGATGAACTTCCTCACCTCACAACCTGCAGTGGGATGAGCCTGGAATTTTGGGATGGCTCTCTTATCCTCTTATACTGCCGCCCAGATTTCTACAATATCAAGAAGGGAAACTTGACAAATTTTGTTTGAAAAGTTAAGTGTTCGTGATATATGCATTGCAGGAAACTATTTGAAGATTATGCTTGCGTCGGTTTTATATGGGTGATGCATCGGACCCATCAGATTTTGATTTTTCCCAAAACCGTGCAGGAGCGACGCATGAGTCACTCGTGACCAACGCACGTATCACGCGTGACTGACGCACGCGCATTGTTGAAATGGTAGAAACCACATTTTTTTGAAATTTATATCATTGTTGATTGCCTAAATAAATAATCAAATGTAATGAGGCTCAAACCTTGAAACACTTATTTTTAAAATATATCATTACAATCCTTAGAGTTTGTTTTCATAGAGAAAACGGTATTCATAAAAACTGCATAATATCAAGAATAAGAATTCATATACATCAAATATAATACTTTTATAAGTACTTGTTAAAAATGAAATTTTAGTGTTCAAAAAAACAATTGAAATTTTAGTAATAATGAACCTTAGCTTCCCCTAACAAAAATAAAGAACTTTAACTTATGTTTCATGCTTATAGATTTATATCTCAATGTTCTATGCCCTTGTAAATTGGACCTGTAAATTTACCTCAATCTTTTTGACGTGTCACTATATTTTATTTTATATAAGAAAAGTCGTGGTATATATCATTTATTTAAAACTAGAAAACAAACCAATTTGCATTAAGAAAATAAATCATTGGTTAGATTATCAGATCATATATATATATATATATATATATATATATATATATATATATATATATATATATATATATATATTGCTTAAAGCTCCTGTATCTGGGTTCAAGAACCTTACGACTAATCCTGAGTTCACGGGTTGTACTGCATGGTTTAACTCTTACTCATGCCTAGTCGGAGAGCTCGATACCATATATGACGTTTACATTCCTGATACTGTCTTTAATCAAAAAAGACATCTGATATATATATATAATTAAAATTAAACGATTATATACATAAATCTAACTTCATCATTATCAGAAAGCAAATCGAAAAAATAAAAAGATGGACTCGAAAAGCTAAAAGTTTCTATAAACGTTTGGTTACTTAATATAATCAACCAAGGCCTACCATATATGAAGGAAACTAGTAGTTTAAATCTCACCAACGATATGTGCTACTAATTATATATTTCATATGATAATATTTAAAGTTTTTTAAGGGGAAAATAGTTTTTATTTTGATTCCGTTAAGCTAGTGGGCTTAAGATTATTCAAAATCTATATTATGATAAGACTGAAAGCCACCTACTGCAATCCATTATCACATTGATTAGGCTTATTGACAAATATTTTAAATATTTTAAAAACAGTAATTTAGAGATTTTAATATTAAGATTCAATAAATAAATATTTTTTTTAGGAAACAAATATTTTATTAAACATTATCCGTCAAACAAGCGGCTAGGACATCACCCGGAGACGAGGAGCCCAACAAGGTGCGTGAAGTAACAAACAAATCATGTCTAGCTAAAAGATGCGTAGGAACATTCCCTACACGTCAGACAAAAGAAAACGAAACAGACGCAAAACTAGCCACAAGGGCCAAACAATCCTGAAGAAGACAACCATGAGCTGTGAGATCTTCTCCTGGCCGTCGAAGTCGCGAGACGCATGCCAAAAATCACTTTCCACCTCAAGCCGCTGAAATCCTAGGTGCGCCGCCTCTTCCAAGGCCGAGTAAATAGCCCTAAGCTCCCAAAATTCTACAGGATCGCCTGGATCAAAGTGATACGCAAAGGAGTCGAGTACGGATCCATTCGAGTCCCGAAAGATGACTCCAAAACCCACACCCATGTCAGTAGCTGATGCATCCACATTACCTTTCACCACACCTGTCAGAGGCTTCATCCATCTATCCGGTAAGTGGCAAGCCATCGCCTGAACCCGAAAAGCTGTCATAGCCTCCATATACTCTACCGAGGCTGACAGAGATCGCGTACATACTGCAGAGACACAAACCGCCTGACCATCGAACACCGCAGAGCACCTCGCCTTCCAGATCCCCTACATAAGCCACACAAACCTAGCCACATCCTCAACGCCTTGTTCTTCAAGCAACCTAGTAAAAAACTCCGCAAAGGAAGCAGAGCGAAAGTGTTGCAAGGTCCCCTGAAACGGTGATGCCCGCCACACTCTACATGCCATCTCACATTCAAAAATCATGTGTCGCATCGTTTCAAGGGTTTCCCCACAAGCCAAACAGATGCCATCCCCATATTCCGCCTCTGTAGCCTTTGGCCGATGGGAAGACAATCATGTAGGCATCTCCACAAAAAGTGTTGAACACGCGGCTGGATAGGGAGCTGCCAGTATCTTCGCCAAAGCTTACTCACTCCGTCTGATGTAAACGGACCTGGCGCAGATGACGATCGATATATTGATTAGGCCAAAAAATACCCTGACCGAACAGTATAACTCCCCTGCGATCATAATGCTAGATTCGTCGATCAGGATGCCCCTAGGAGGCCACAGTAGTCCTTAAAATAGCATCAGATTCCCATGGTCGAAATAGCTGCTGCACCCACTGCGTGTCCCATACCCGAGATCCTGGGATAAAAAGATCTAAGACTGTAGAATCCACAGGAATCTCATGCCTGGCAAAAGATATACGGAAAGAAGGCTGCCAACTGGTCCATGCATCATGTAAAACATACACATACTCACCATCACCCACTCACCATCGCAGCCCACTGAGCAAAAGGTCCCGCCCCTCCAAAATGCTACGCCACAGATAGGACGGCCTAGCAGCAATAATTGAGCTATTCTCATAAGACTTGCGCATGTAATACATGTGCCGCCAATGAGCTGGACGGTCAAGAGTCTCAAGATCGCTTTCGCCAATAAAGCCAGATTGAAACATTCCAAGTCACGAAATCCCAAGCCGCCCAAATTTTTCGGTAAGCAACAAGTCTCTCAATTCTTCCAATGTATCTTGCGCTTATTCTCCGTATCTCCCCAAAAGAAGCCTATAATCGCTTGCTCAATTTCCCGGATCAGAGTAGTTGGCACTTTGAAGCACTGCATAATGAATGTCGGAATGGCTTGCGAATTTTCTCCCTCAGAAAAGCAAACACCTGACGCTTGTTCCTTCTTATCATGTATGGAAGCCCCAGATACCTGCCCGACCCTTCCCCAAAGGGTATCTGTAGCAGGTCCAAAACCATCCCTCGATCCTCCTCTGAGACTCTGACTAAGAAGTACATACTAGATTTATGAAAGTTGATTGCCTGGCCTGAGAGGGCCCCATACCTGTCAAACAGCTCAACCAGCGCCTCCACCGCCCCATCTAAGAGCTCAAATAAAATCATGCAAACATCAGCAAAAAGCAAGTGAGAGATAGAAATCTCCGCCTCCCTGCCAAAACGAATACCCCTCAGCACCCCCCGATGCACATAATCATTGAGCAGATCTAGCTATTAAGCCCTCTGCGCAAATGATAAAGAGAAATAGCGACAATGGGTCTCCCTGCCGAATCCCTCGGGTAGGCACTATTCTGCTGCTTGGCTTCCCATTATTCAACACCCGGTAAGAAACTGTCCTCACACATCGTCGCACCACATCAATAAAGGACAAGGGAAACCTCATGCGTTCCATGACCCGCCAAAGGTACTGCCATTCCACCCGTTCAAAGGCCTTAGCCATATCTAATTTCAGAGCTGCATGATTAGCACATCCCCGCTCCCCGTTTTGTAAGGAGTGGAAGGCCTCAAAGGCAATAATCGCATTGTATGTGATAAGGCAACCGGACACAAACGCACTTTGATTTTCCGAGATCACATCACCAATCACCCCTTTCAGACGATTAATTATCACCCGAGAGATAAGCTTATAGATCGAGTTACATAGAGCAATTGGTGCAGATTCATTCATAACTACCGGGGTGAAACTTTCGAATCGTGGAGATATAAGTTTCATTTAACTTACCAAGGGTGCACCATTGTTCGTAACATCCAACACAACTTTTCAGAACATCCTCCCCCATTAAGCTCCAAAACTTCTGCAAAAACACGACATGCATCCCGTCAGGCCCCGGCGACATTCTCCCTAGCAACTGTTTCAAAGCAACACAAACTTCCTCCCTCGTAAAGGCCCCTGCCAAGTGCTGATGTTGGTCAGTGGCGATCTCCGCAAATCGCAACCCATCTAGATCAATATCAGCCCCGTTAGATGAGTAAATGGCCTTAAAATAGTCCAAACCCTGATAAATAAACATTTTTACATATACTCTAACACATATTCTATAAAATTTCATTCATATCTATCACATTAACCCCGACTCCGTAAATTGGAGAATATGATGTGTTTTATTTGGGATAAATATTTTGTAAACTCGAAAACGTAGTATTTGAATATATATGTGTCAGGATATTGCACCTTAATTTGGTAATTAGTCGGCCCAAAACACCAAATTGTAACACCCCGGTTGCCAATCCCGTCGGCCGCCGGTATTGGTCACCGTAGTGCCACTCATCACGACACACAGTCGTGGCGGTAACATGCAACATTCCACAACAGAAAGAAAATAAACATTCACCATTCATTACTTTAAAAGAAAGTATTAAAGTGAGTACAAATATCCTGAAGAAATTGAAATTATGCGGAACGTCAAAATCTTTAAAATTTAAAATTCCAAATAATGTAGAAAACATGTGACTGCGACTACGTGGCTCTCAAACCCCGCGACATCCCAAAGAACAAGCAAACATCCATAAAGTACTGCTAAGAATCTGCTCCCATAAATGGATCATAGCAGGGTCAAACGAAAGCAAAACCGTCAACTATAAAGTTGAGTAAGAATAAATCTAGTATACGTAAGGTAAAACCAACCCATGAAAAGTACCACCAATTTATGAAGGACCCAACCAATCTACAAAAGTTACGACCAATCCATAACGGATACCAAACATCACAACTACCCACCTAAAGGTCCCGAATGTGCACATCCCTCAAAAGGGTAAAGCCCTAGAGAGGAGGATCCTAAAGGTCATCCAATGGTACCATACTAGATGGACCATCACGTACTGGGGTGCAAGGAAACCTTCCCGGGTTCCCGGCTTCGGGTGCTACCCTATCCGGCCCAACCACTACGGGTCTATGAACTTCGATGCCCAAATTCCGAATCTCACCAAGACACCCAAAATTCTTAACTCACCAAAGCATAACCCACTGACACATTCGTAAGACTAGCCAACAACCCACAACGAAGGAAACAATATAGACTGGACGCCCGTTGGGAAGGCCGGACGCCCGTCCTAGGACTCTACTGGACGCCCGTCCACTCTAACAGGATTATATCCTGAATGTAAAACAACCCTCTCAGACGCCCGTCCAAACTGTCGGACGCCCGTCCAAAAATATCAGACGCCCGTCCAGAATGTATAGACGCCCGTCCACTCTAACAGAGTTAGATCCTCGAATGTAAAACAACCCCTCCACGCGTCCGTCCAGTAACCTGAGACGCCCGTCTGAATGAAATCAAAGCGCACGCCCGTCCGTAAAGCCTGGGCGCCCGTCCACTGGTTTCATCTCAAACCCTAACAATTCTCACGGGTTTTACGAGCCGTTTCTCAACAAAAGCAAAGACAAAATCAACACTTTTAGCCTAGCAAACTCCATACAAAAGTATCATATCAACTATAGATTTCAACCAACGCAAAAACACACTACTATGAACGTTTAACATCCCCGAAACAGGACAACCAAGCGTAAAAACCCTTGAATAAAACTTGACAAAGATAACACTTTAGAGAAATAAAACTTGACAGCAAAACATAGAAATATTCTTACCGATTAAGCTGCGTTTCTTGAAAGCCCTCTGCTATCGAGCTAAAATCGCTCCTCTACGAAGCCCGAATCTATAAAAAAACAGTGATCACTAAAAAAATTCTAGTGATCCCCAAAGATAGAACCCTAGATCGAAACAGCCCCTTCCCAACGCATAAAAGGATCGGCCATGGACTTTGGCCGGCCGATCGTCATGCTCGAGATGTAGGAAAAGAAGTAACGATGCTTACCGATGATGGCGACGACGAATTCCTAAACACCAAGGAGAGATTTTTCTCTCCTTCTTCCTTACAAGGGGCCGACGGCAAGGGGAGGGTTTGGGGCTGAAAATTTTGTGTTTTGGGGAAAATAAGGGAGGAAAAAGGAGTGAAAATCCTTTTAATTTATTAATAAATAAATCCTTTTTAATTAAAACTCCTTTTTAATTATTAATAAATCCCTCCAAAAATTAATAAATCCCATAATTTCCCAAATAATTAGATCTCTTATAATTAATTAGGAAGTCAAAATTTCGGGATATTACACAAATAAACGGGAAAAGTGTAGAAAAATGGAGAAAATTGGGGATGGAGGAGAAAAGAAGATTTCAATTAAGAGGGGAAAAAGATAACATATATTCTATGCCTTCCATACACCCATCATCCCTCACTATATCCTCCTCACAAGAGCTATCAGACTGTAACAAACAAGAAATAGAAATGCTAACTAGGCAACACAGCAACTGGCAAGTGCTATTAACGTTCTCCTAGGGCAAAATGGTACTTCTACATTATTTAAATAAAGAAAAACAGTAAATAATATTTTAATAACATGACGTATCTCCTTCCCTGAGAATGGCCTTGTCCTCATGCCAATGGAAACTCAAGAAATTGCTCCATAATCTTATCAGAATCTTCCCAGGTAGCTAATTCAGCATCCAGATTGAACCATTTCATTTTCCACTGAACCACAGGTGCATTGTTTCTCTGAACAGTTCTGATAGCCAAGATTTGTTCAGGATATACCACAAACTGACCTCCTTCTATAGTAACTGGTAAGGAATCAACAACCCTCTCATTGATGCCCTTGTATTTCTTCAACATGGATACATGGAAAACAGGATGGATTTGAGAACCAATAGGCAATTGAAGTCTATATGCCATTGGGTTGAGCCTTTCAATGATCTTATAAGGGCCAAAGTATCTTGCTGCCAGTTTGGCATTCCTTCTCAATGCCACTGACTGTTGTCTGTATGGCTGTAATTTGAGGAAAACCAGATCCCCAACTGCATATTCCTTGTCTTTCATGTGTTGGTCTGCAAAGTGTTTCATTCTACCTTTGGGCATAGATCAACTGATCCCTTAGTTCCTTAGCTAGAATTTGCTTATGCTTAAGGAACTCTTCTACTGTAGGAAACTGTTGTGCTTCAAAACTTCCCAATGGAATGGTTCCAGGTTTATATCCATAAAGAGCCTCAAATGGGGTCATGTTTAAGGTTGTGTGGAAGTTATTGTTATACTAGAATTCAGCCATTGTCAGCCATTTGCTCCACTGTTTAGGTCTCAGAAAACACATTCACCTAAGATACAATTCCACACACTGGTTTACCCTCTCAGTCTGTCCATCTGATTGAGGGTGGTAGGCAGAGGACAATGAGAGCTGCACACCTACCAATTTCATGAGCTGTGTCCAAAAGGTGCTGGTGAAGATTTTATCCCTATCAGACACGATGTTCTGTGGTAATCCATGGTACTTAAACACATGATGGAAAAATAATTCTGCCACATCCTCAGCATTGTAATGACTAGGAAGGGGTAAGAAGTGAGCATATTTAGTCACTCTATCAACAATTACTAAGATAGCAGTCTTACCTCCAGAATTAGGCAACCCTTCCACAAAGTCCATACTGATACCTTGCCATGCTTGTGTTGGTATCTCTAATGGTTGCAAAAGCCCTAGATATGGCTAATGGGTGTCCGTGCATTGTTGATATGTGGTACAATCATTCACCATCTTCTGGATATCTACCCTCATTCCTGGCCAATAGAACAAGCCATTGATTCTCCTATAGCATGCATTAATCCCAGAATGGCCACCAATTGGTCCCATGTGCAGCTGGTGTAAGATCTGTTGTCTCAGGTCCCCATTCTTTCCAATATAGATTTTCCCTTTGAATTTTAGGACTCCTTGGTGGAAAGTATAGTCTGGCAGTGCTTGGGGATCTATCAGTAGGGCTCTGATTTTGTCAACAGACCACTGATCCCCATTATAACTGTCCCTCACTTGATCCACCCAAAAAGGAATAATCTCAGTTATGGCAAATGATGTCCCTTCGTTATGTGGTTGTCTGGAGAGGGCATCAACAACCACATTATCCCTGCCCTTCTTGTATTCTATAGTGAAATCCATGCCCAGAAGTTTTGACACCCCTTTTTGTTGTAAAGTCAGAGTTGCTTTTACTGCTCCAAAGAGGTACTTTAGGCTCATTGATCGCTTTTATTACAAAGCTACCCCTTGTAGATAATGCTTCCATTTGGTCACAGCCATAATGACCCCCAACAGTTCTTTTTCACAGATAGATAGCCCCAACTCTCTAGTGTTGAACGCTTTGCTGAAGTATGCTATGGGCCTCCCCTGCTGCTGGAGGACAGCTCCAATCCCTTTGCTGTATGCATCGGTCTCTACACAAAAAGGGAGAGAGAGAAATTAGGTAGGGCCAAGATTGGTGACCTACACAAATTCCTTTTGAGCTCCTCAAAGGCTGCCCCAGCTTCATGGTTCCATCCAAAGTTATCCTTCTTCAATAATTCTGTCAAAGGCTTGGCAATGGCCCCATACCCTTTCACGAACCTCCTATAGAACCCAGTCAACCCCAAAAAACCTCTAAGTTCAGTAATATTTGTTGGTGGTGGCCATTCTTGGATGGCTCTGATCTTACCTTCATCAGCTTTAACTGTACCCTCTTGGATGACATGCCCTAAGTATTCAATCTTGTTTTGGACAAAAGAACATTTACTTGGCTTGGCATAATACTTGTGTTGTTTTAGTAAATCTAGGACCAACCTTAGGAGCTGTAAGTGTGAGTGGAAATTAGGACTATATACCAAAATATCATCAAAGAATACCAATACAAACCTTCTCAGATAAGATTGTAACAAACTGTTCATAGCTTTCTGGAATGTCGCTGGAGCATTTGTTAGACCAAAGGGCATAACCCTGAACTCATAGTGGCCACTATGAGTGACAAATGTTGTCTTATGGATGTCCTCCTCTTTCATGCGTATTTGGTGAAATCCCGATCTCAAGTCCAATTTAGTGAACCAATGGGCACCCTGCAGTTCGTACAGCAGATCATCAATAATGGGGATAGGGTACCCATCCTTCACTGTCAATTCATTCAACTTCCTATAGTCAACACACATACGCCATGTTCCGTCTTTCTTTCTGACTAACAACATAGGGGATGCAAATGGACTAACGCTATCTTGGATCACCCCTTATTGTATCATTTAGTTGATCAGCTGCTCAACTTCTGCCTTCTGATGGTAGAGGTAACGGTAGGGTCTCAATTTGAATGGCTCTACCCCTTCCTTCAAAACTATCTGATGTTCCAGCTGCCTTTCTGGAGGTAATTCAGTCGGCTCCTCAAAAACAGAAGCATACTCGTGTAAGATGGACTGGATTTCTGGGGGAATCAATGGCAGGTCTAGTTGCTGAGTAACTTCCATGCTGCTGATGCACCCAAACAGCCCATAAGCACCCATTCTAAAGTGTTTCTTAAACTTGCTACAACTAATCAATCGAAGTTGAGCAGAATCTGTGTGCCCCTTCAATATTATCTCCTCACATTCCCTTTTGAAAGACATCTGGAGTTTATCAAAGTCCAATGTCAATGGGCCATGTCTCCTCATCCAATCAACCCTTAAAACCATGTCACAACCCCCTAATTTAATCAGCCTAACATTATGTTTGGACTTATGGTCCTGCACTGTCCATGGTAGATTTGGACATAGCATATCACTCACCATTTTAGTACCATCTGCTATAGTAACCATCATTGGCTTGGTTTCCTCCACAATGCAATTGAGCTCTTTGGCCACAGAGGCATCCAAAAAAGTGTGGGAGCTACCACTATCAATGAGAATGTTAATAGGTCTCTTTTTTAGAATACTCTGTACTCTGATGGTGCTGGAATTGAGTTGTCTGGACATGGAACTGAAGGACAACTGGGAACTCTTTATAGGGTCTTCAACAATAATCTCTGCTAGAGATGAGTCTTGCTCAGTCACTATCTCACCATACACTTCTTCATCATCTGCCAACATAATATGGAGTCGTTGGTTCTTACATTTATGACCAGGGGTATACTTCTCATTGCACCAGAAGCATAGGCCCTTGGCTCTCTTCTCTTGCAACTGAGTTGGGGTGATTGTCTTCTAATGCACAGGCACTGCCAACTCCTTGCCTTTCTCTGGATACTTATTGATGGGAAAGGGTGAAAATCTAGACCCCACACTATTATTTGAAGTGTTGGTAACTCTACTAACACCTTTGGGTTTGATCACAAAGTGCCCCACCATGGATTCATGGCCCCTGGCTAATTGCAATACCTTTTCCAGGGTAGGAGGTTCATGTACTCTCACCACACTCCTCAATTCATCAGCTAGACCACCCAAAAAAGCAATCTACATAGAACCTCTCAGTTAATTCTGGATTTTGTTGACACACGTAGACCATTAGTTCATCAAACTTTCTCTGGTATTCCTCAATAGTACCCATCTGCTTCAGATCTCTGAATTCACCCACCAATTCACTCAGAATCTGTGGTGAAAGCCTCCTACATAAGGCAGTACTAAACTCCTTCCACCCCACCACTGGATTTCGAAGTTTCCAACCACCATACCAAAGATCAACAGCTCCCCTTAGGTATATGACTGCGATTCTCAACTGTTGCCCTTGTTCAATTTCATTTAGCACAAAATATTCTTCACATTTCCTGACCCATTCCTTTGGTCCATCTCCAGCAAACGTAGGCAAATCGGTTTTGGGAATTTTATGGGGGTTATCCTTCCTTCTATGCGTAGGTCCAATATTCTCTACAGCTAGGGGATTAGAGGTTTGAGTCAAGTGCACAGTAGGAGTTGGTAGTAGGAGGGGAATCTGCTGTGGATTTCTGGGAATTAGAATTCCTTACCTCTTCTGACAAATTAGCTATCTGTAGACGAATTTCGTCGAATCTTTTTGCAGCTTCATCGAACCTCCTAGCCGATTCTCTGTTGTTGGCATCCATGGATCCTTTGAGTTCTTCAATAGATTTCCCGTGCTGCTTAAGTTGTTCTTCCACTGATAATTTCGAGCGAGTACCGTCTGCCATAGCGTCACAGGTCGGAGAATCGACCGCTCTGATACTAAATGTCAGGATATTGCACCTTAATTTGGTAATTAGTCGGCCCAAAACACCAAATAAACTGGAAAAGAGTAGAAAATGGAGAAAACTGGGGATGGAGGAGAAAAGAAGATTTCAATTAAGAGGGGAAAAAGATAACAGCTATTCGATGCCATCCATACACCCATCATCCCTCACTATATCCTCCTCACAAGAGCTAACAGACTGTAACAAACAAGAAAGAGAAATGCTAACTAGGCAACGCAACAACTCGCAAGTGCTATTAACGTTCTCCTAGGGCAAAATGGTACTTCTACATTATTTAAATAAAGAAAAACAGTAAATAATATTTTAATAACATGACATATATATATATATATATATATATATCTTTCTATTATATTACATATAAGAAAGGAAAGGGGTTGGGAGGGATTTTGGGAGTGACACGTGTTTTTTTTTATTGGTCCGTCATTTTACTGTTCATTGGCCCAAAAGCCCGGCCCAATATTTTTTTTTACTGTTCATGGCAGGCCCAGCCCAGACTTTTTTTTTTGAGAAGAAGGGTTTGAGTTAAATTGTTCTATTTTGGAGGACTCAAATGTATCACCTTTTAATGTGTGAATATAGGGAAAAGTTGTTGTTTTGTGACAAGTGTTTTTTTTAAATTGGTGTGTCATTTCTTGTTCATCACCCTAAGTCCACCAGCTTTTTTTTTTGCTAATGTAGGTGAGGTGAGGTATGAGATGTAATGCGGTGATGTATGGTAGGGTAGGGTGGTATGGTTGGATGATGTAGCGTAAGTTAAGTAAAGTTTGGTAGGTTGAATAAAGTACGTAATATAGGGTAGTGTGGTAAGATAATATGTGGTAAGATAATGTGGTGTATGGCATGATGCAGTAGGATTGGATAGGTGAGTGTTAAAAAATGTTGGGATAGAGTGCGGTTGGGTGATTGATAATGTGTGTAGTAGATAAGAAATAGTGTGTTGACTAGGGTAGAGTTGTGTGGTAGATTGTGGTATCCGAAAGGAGATCGACGTAAAATGTTCACGGTAGGGTAGGGAGTTGTAGGGTAGAGTAGGATGGGGTGGTGGGTAGGGTAAGGTAGGGTGGGATGAGATAAAATAGGGTGTAATAGGCTTAGCTAGGATAGTGAATTAATATTTAGGTTGGGAGGTAGGTTAAGGTTTGTAGGTGTGTAGAGAGGTAGAGTGCGGTAGGGTGTGCTAATATAGGTGAAGGTATGAGATGTAATGCGGTGATGTATGGTAGGGTAGAATGGTATGGTTGGATGATGTGGCGTAAGTTAAGTAAAGTTTGGTAGGTTGAATAAAGTACGTAATATAGGGTAGTGTGGTAAGATAATATGTGGTAAGATAATGTGGTGTAGGGCATGGTGATGTAGGATTGGATAGGTGAGTGTTAAAAAATGTTGAGATAGGGTGCGGTTGGGTGATTGATAATGTGTGTAGTAGATAAGAAATAATGTGTTGACTATGGTAGAGTTGTGTGGTAGGTTGTGGTTTTCGAAAGGAGATCGACGTAAAATGTTTTATTTTTCATTGTTGCGCTTTAAAAATTGCGTTACAACGATTTGTTACACGCTACGCTTCTTCGTATTAAATATCGTCAAATAAGTTAAAATTTATAAAGATGTGATTTCATACTGCATGCGTTGCGAGTCGCGATTTCACTAGTATATGTGTATATATATATATATATATATATATATATATATATATATATATATATATATATATATATATATATATCCTTTCCTTCTATCTAAATAAGAAAGGAAAAGTTGTTGTTGTTTGACGCTTTTTTTTATTGGTTCCCGCATTTACTGTTCATCGGCCCAGTTCTCTTTTACTGTTCATCTCTTTTCACTGTTCATCGGTCCATTTTTTTATTGTTCATGCATTAACCTTTTTTTTTTTTTTTTTTTTTTTTTTTTTTTTTTTTCGATTTTTGTAATAGCCTTAATTTAATATTATTATGTGTGTTGTGTTTAAGATGTATCCGATTCTAATTTAATTACATATTATTTTGCTGTGTGTCTGAACCACACAACCCTTTTGAGGTAGACACCAAAATCATTACCGAGAAGAGAAACGGATCGGAAAATTTTTTTTTTCAAATTTTTTTAATCTACATATTAGCCTTTTTAATCTTATTATGTGTGTTGTGCTTAAGATGTATCCGATTCCAATTTAATTACATATTATTTTGCTTTGTGTCTGAACCACGCAACCCTTTCGAGATAGACACCAAAATCATTACCGAGAAGAAAAATAGATCGGAAACAACCCCACGCACCCCTTCTTTTTATTTGTTTTATTTTATATATTTGGCTATACTTCTCGACGAAGGAAACAGACATAACATTAATATTTTATTACTCCATCCATTCCTATTTATATGTAGCAGTTGCCAAAATCAATTTTTTTTAATATATCGTAGTTACATTTTCAATGCATATTTTAATACTATTTCCGCTTTTAAATATTATTTTTCAACTTCGTAGGGTCATTCAACCAATTAATTTTTCATATTCAATACACCGCTATACTTTTCAAGAATTTTTTTGAACTTTATAATGAAAGTCAACACAATAAATCACTTTTTTAAGTGCTTAAGATGTATCCGATTCCAATTTAATTACATAATATTTTGCTTTGTGTCTGAGCCACACAACCCTCTCGAGATAGACACCAAAATCATTACCGAGAAGAAAAACGGATCGGAAACAACCCCACGCACCCCTTCTTTTTATTTGTGGCTATACTTCTCGACGAAGGAAACAGACATAACATTAATATTTTATTACTCCATTCATTCCTATTTATATGTCGCAGTTGCCAAAATCAATTTTTTTTTTAATATGTCGTAGTTACATTTGCAATACATATTTTAATACTATTTCTGCTTTTAAATATTATTTTTCAACTTCGTAGGGTCATTCAACCAATTAATTTTTCATATTCAATACACCGCTACACTTTTCAAGTTTTTTTTTTGAACTTTATAATGAAAGTCAACACAATAAATCACTTTTTTAATCTATGTATTTTTCTCAAACGCGAGTAGAATAGAAAATAGTGTGTGTGGATATGCCACATCCCAAGAAATGTGCAATCATATTAGAAAAGGATTGTGTAACGTCATCTGATTTATTCATAATATAGTAAATAGTATTTAACTTCATAATTCATGTATACTTAATAGATTAAATCATATAGCGTTAATTATTGCACTGCATCATTTGAGCACGATGCCTGATTTTTACTAGTATATATATATATATATATATATATATATATATATATATATATATATATATATATATACATTCATTTTCATAAAAAAGCAGCTTTTAAAATATTCATGATTTGTGTATAAAGGCAAAAGAAAAAAAGAGTATCTTGGGACAAGTTATCAATACACAATCGCCTTGTGATCGGATACTTTTTTCTTATATTTGTGTTAATCGACTTAGATCATCTTATGCTGACTTAAGGGTCAAGTTGTGTTCACACCTTTATCCTATGTACAAGACAAAAGAACTTCTTCCACATGGGACGAAGATGTGAATACCGGCTGACCTTTAAGCTTCATACTGAGAGGATCCAAACGCATGTTAATCTAGTTTTCTAATAGTTATATATCTAAATGTATATATATATATATATATATATATATATATATATATATATATATATATATATATATTTTTTTTTTTTTTTTTAATAGGGAAAGGATAAGTACATGAGTACGCTGCATTGAGTCACATTGTTTGATACCGATCATATGAGAATGTGCTACCATCTCCCGTAACAAAAAGAGAATTGATAATTTGAAAAACACACTAACATATTTTTACAATCTTGAACGATGTTTCATAATGAGATAAGTCCGGAGTATTCATACTTAAATTCTAATTAACCACTAGAAAACCCCTTTCAAATATGACATTGAAGTATCCCCAAGAAACGACAAAGACAATTGCATGATATATTGCCAGAGTTTCACAAACAACTACCTCGTACGTAGCAACTGTACGTCCATTAAATACGAGAATCTGTCAAAGATAAGTCCTGCTGAATCTTGAAACACTCCTCCCACTGTTACTTTATTATCTCCGGTAGCAACATCAACATTAATTTAGTCATACCAACTGATAATGCTGACAATTTTTTCTGTTGTTCGTACGGGTTTTCCAACAATGTATACACTTCGTGAGCTTCGATATATTTAGATGTTGAGCTCCCATTTCATAATTCGTAAAATTCTGTGGACTATATAAAAACAATAACAAATCAAAACTATATTTCGTTTACGATTTTCGATATAAGCAAAAGGTCAGTATTTTGTACTGCCTCCGTCCAAAATGTAATTTCGTTTAGGGTTTTTTCATACAGATTATGAAAGTTGGTTAAATTGGTTATGTGCCATTAATTTTGATAAAAAAGAGTAAAAATAATCTTTGACCGTTATTAATGCAAAATAATGAAAGTTGGCAAATATATAATAAATATAAGGTAAAAGTAGAAAAATATAATAAATAATTCATTAATTATCTTAATGAAATAAAATTTTAGAAAAAATCTAAAATGTTAAACAAATTTACATTTTAGGACGAGAGGGTATATGTTTACTAACAAACTTTGTCCATAAATTGGGATGGTAGGAGAAATCACTCCCATCATTTTTCACTCACACACACAGTAATAATCTGTTCTTTACGCGCGCATACTATAACTATATTTTTTCCCTATATATATATTACCAATATTTTCGGAAAGTGAATGAAGATAATAGGATTCGGGGATGGGGTAATGGAAAACGTCAAAAAGGAAAGAAAAATTTGAGAGAACGGAAAGTTCTTTTTGGTGCGTTTCATATATCTACGTTTTCAAAAAACTTGTAGATTTTAGAGGTTTTCTTGCAAAATCGTGCTTTCTTTTTACGTTTTACGCAAAAATCAATTACTTTAGTAGTTGATTTGTGTTTCTATTTAGAAAAACTGCGTGTTTTGGTGAAGATTTATCTTCTTCCTATAAATTGTTAACTGCGGAAGGGTCAAATTCAAGTGAAATTTGCAGAGCCCAGATCGCGATTTTGCAGGAATTTTTATGGGTAACTGTCGATTTGTTTCTGTAATTGTTTAATTTGGTTCATGAATCTAGATGGGCACTTTTCTATTTTTAATTTTATGATTATTAAATTCGATTTTTGGGGTTGTTTACTTTGCTGGGGTTTGGCCACGTTCACGTATCTTTTTAAGGATGTTGATTTTGTGTATATAATTATATTTTGATTTATTAGCTTGAGATTTCAGAGAAAATTTTAATTTTTTGTTTTTGCAGAAACTTCAGTGAACTATTCTTCTCAGACAATGGATGATGAATATGCAAGATTTATCAAGAGAATGAATCCTCCCAGGTTTCTATTAAATTCTGTTTTAGTCCCTCAACCTTGATTTCTTGTAGTTTTGGTTTTACAGTACTTTGCTTTTGATTAATTTCAGGGTTAAAATCGATAACCAAACTTGCAAAAATGCTACTGTTATCCAGGTATATTTATCTCTTAGGTGTCTTTAGTGATACCAAATTGATAATCGACTTTTTCACGGTTTGATTCTAGAGTTGAAAACTGTCGATTTTAGAGCTGAAAATCCGGTTTTTTTGACTATGGACTGGGAGAAAGTCGAATCTCTAGCTAGAAATCGTGTTTTTCACAAACGAGTGTCGATTTTGGAGATGAAAATCGAGTTTTTGACTATCAACCAAGAGAAATTTGTGTTGATTCTAGACTTGAGAATCGACTATACGCCATTTGATTGTTTAAATCTCGATTCTAGAGCTGCCAACACTGGATTCTAGAGCGGATAATCAACTTTCTGAGGTGAAAATCAGTTCTTGAGCCAAAAACGTGGTGCCAAATACGGCGCCTTTATGTCCTTATCCCTTTTTTGCATCTCCATTTTTTGTTCCTTCTGGATATTCAACTAATATTTGGAGCTTTTTATTTCTTGATTTAGGTTGATAGTGCTAATAAGCTTGGAATTCTACTAGAAGTAATTCAAGTTCTTACTGATCTTAATCTTGTTGTCAAAAAAGCATATATATGCTCTGATGGAGGATGGTTTATGGATGGTAAGTTATATTTTTTTTTTGGGGGGGGCCAATTTCCTAGAAATTTTAAAGAAGTTCAGCAAATTATTATATTGATAATTTCGATTTTCTTGGTTTTTTTAGTCTTCAATGTCACTGATCAAGATGGTAAAAAGATTACAGATGAAGGGATGCTGGATTATATCGAAAAGGTGCGTCTTTTGTGACAATATCCTGAAACCGGCCTCTCCGGTGGGGTCCGCGTGCTGTGACTTGTCTAGAAAGCTAACTAGACAGATCAGAGCTCAAGGCTCACCGGAGATGGTAAGCTCATTTTACGTTTTATGGAGTGTCATTGTACGGATCACACACCGATAGATCTCTCTAGTTTGTTACAAACGGTTCCGTTTTTAGTTAGGTCATTCGGATAACGATTCTGTTATAAACCTTTTTTCTATAAACAGTAACAGAAATTAAGTTACAAGTTTTGTTATAGACAGTCAATTATAAGCCGTTTGATTCACGGTTTTCGTTTGGTGGTATACAGTTTGGATAACGGTTCAGTTTTTAGTTCGGTTATGGTTAGTTTGAAGAGTTGACCATAATGGAACCGAAAATCTCGGTTCCATATATTTGAACTTTGACCGAACCAAAACAAACTGAACTGAACTGAATTGAATGACCTCAGTTCTGTTTTTGGGTAAACTGTATCCGTATACACCTAAGATTCGAATATCTAGTAGTATATTCTCTTTACGTTGATTTGATGGGTTTTTTTTGAGACATTTTTTTGGTTTATTCTCAGTCACTTGGGCCGGATTCTTGCTTTGCGTCGTCAATGAGAAGATCTGTTGGAGTCGTGTCCTCAACGGATCACACCTCAATCGAGTTAATCGGAACCGATCGACCCGGTTTACTTTCCGAAGTATCTGCTGTCCTAACACACCTTAAATGCAATGTGGTAAATGCCGAGGTTTGGACACACAACACACGAGCGGCCGCGGTAATGCAAGTAACTGACGAAGAAACCGGGGCTGCGGTTCTTGATCCCGAAAAGCTTTCAACCATTAAACAACTTCTATGTAATGTACTAAGAGGAAGCAACAATAATCGAGAAGCGAAAACCGTTTTCTCACATGGGATTACTCAAACTGAGAGGCGACTTCATCAGATAATGTTCGATGATCGTGATTACGAACGTAAAAACACCGACGAATCGAATGAAACGGAAAGACCGATTGTAAACGTCGTTAATTGGCAGGATAAAGATTATTCCGTGGTTACGTTACGGTGTAAAGATAGGCCTAAACTTTTGTTCGATACGGTATGTACTTTGACCGACATGCAGTATGTGGTTTTTCATGGGAGTGTTGATGCTGAAGGGCCTGAAGCTTATCAGGTATATGTTTCGTTTTTGAGGTTTTTACGTAGATTAAGAAAACGGGTAAATGTTTTTAAATGTTTTACGACTCGGGTTTTTCGCGTATTTGCAGGAGTATTGTATAAGACATGTAGATGGTTCTCCTGTGAAATCAGATGCAGAGAGAGAAAGAGTGATCCAATGTCTTGAAGCAGCCATTGAAAGAAGAGTATCTGAGGTAATTTCCATAATTGCCCTCATGCATTTTTGTGAAAATACTTTAATATTACGAGATCCGGATATCCATATCTATATCTCGGGTATGTAAAATGAAGAACCATGTTAAAAATCGGAGAAAAACATCAGAAAATTAATGAAAAGCTGCATAAAACGAAGAAAAACTACCACAAAAACCACTACAAATTACTTCATTTTATGATGATATATATCTATAATTTGGTCCTTGTAGTTTTATCATGTACAGTTTGGTCCTGATATTTTTAACATTTATGCATATTCAATATTCCCTTTGTGCCTGTATCCGAGATATTTGTGAAAAATCTCATACACGTGTCTTATGTATCTCGTATCCACGTTTCCAGTTGGATGAGAAGGTTTCTTGGTGTTCTATTGATTGTGACTTATCAAATTATTTATTCCTTATTTGTTATATTAACATCATAGTAAAATTTTATTCCTGGTCCATGCAATTTATTTATACACATCCAGTTGTATTTTCAATTAATTTAATCCAAGTGTTTTAATTGTTTGACTCATTGTCTGATTTAGTATTCCAAGTTTTTGTCCATTCTAGTGTTTTTTCTTCAATATATATATATATATATATATATATATATATATATATTAGCTGAAAACCCGTACATAAATTTTTTTTTTTATAGGGGTTGAAGTTAGAATTGTGCACCACAGACAGAGTAGGGCTGCTCTCAGACGTGACGCGGATTTTCCGCGAAAACAGTCTTAGTGTGACAAGGGCAGAAGTGTCAACAAAAGGAGGCAAAGCTGTGAATACATTCTATGTTAAAGATGCATCAGGGTACCCTGTCGATTCGAAGATCATCGATTCGATTCGGGAGACTATAGGGCAAACTATCCTACAAGTTAAAGGGTGCCCTAAAAACTTGGATCAAGCTCCAAAAGAATCTCCTACAAGGTTCCTCTTTGGTGGGCTATTTAAGTCTAGGTCCTTTTGTAACTTTAGGTTGGTTAAGTCATACTCTTAAAAGGCATAGTAAAACATCCACACATGCACCGCAACGACAACTGATGTGACGGTAGGACGTGGGCTCCACTACTAAGGTGGGGTGTGGGTCCCACCGTCAGATCAGCGGTTGTGGTACATGTTGTGGAGATCAATAGGTTGTGGATGTATCGTTCGCCCCTCTTAGTGTATACGTTGTTGACATGTCATCGGTTTGACAACGACTCGCTCTTCGTGTTTAAAGTTTAAACCTCAAGGTATTAGATTATGAATGGGATATTATGATCTAATAGCCATATGGTAGATTTTTAATTAATGTACAGTTTTTTTATTAATGTTACATTTCTTGTTTATCATTCCTTTTGGTTGATGTTATGGTTGAATTTTTTCCAACATTATACTAAAGGGTAACTAAGGTCCAACAAGGGCACTTGATTGGGATAGTAAAGTAAGGTAAAATTCAAAAATAGAAACTCAAATCATTTAGATAAATCAAAAATATCTGCAATAGAATCCCTAGACAGATTTATAGAGGTATTGTTAAAGACACCAAATCAAATCCACCGACGACGTATTATAGTGATACTCAATCTTTAAAAAATCAAATTCTTGTCTATCTTTAGAAAGTAGAATCTTGATCTTAGAATCAATTTTTATCACATTAATATTTAATCCGTAGAAAATCGAATTTTGATATATCTTTCAAAAGTCTGAATCTTGATATTAGAATCGTTTTTGAGAGGCCGAATGTTTATATTCAACATTTGAAATATCAAACCTACGGGCACGGTGTTACAGTAAATTTGCTAAGGCGGGCTTTAACAAAATATCATGATTAAAATATAAAATAATTAGGTTTGCACTGTTTTTGGCCAAACCATGGAAAATATATAAACACGTGTTTGACTGAACTTCCGAAATATTTTAAATCAATCTGATTATGATACTATCACTATTACAATGATTCTTGTACTACAACGGACACAACATGTTTTTATATTATTAATTGTGATGATTTTAAATAATAATAAATAAGTTATATAATATCATAGAATATCAATAACAAACAACATATATCGTATCTTTAATCGTGTCATAACAATTGTGACAATAGCATTTCCTGAATCTAAAAACATAAGAGGGCAGCTCAAGAGTTATGATGTAGAGTAGAATATGGGGTGGGGCTCAAGATCTAATTGAAAAGAAAGATAATTAATTAAATAATGAATTAAAGATTCTTGTTCACATTTCTCCATACATCTGATTTTGACCAGTTTTTTTTGGTCAAAAGATTAAAAAGTTTTGAATATTTTAGTACGGCGGGTTTGTATGTTATTGTCAGTAAACATATGGGGAGTTCTGTATAAAACTCACATGTGAATAGCTATGGTTGTCATGTATATGTAAATAGATAAAAAAAGAAGGTTTTCTAAGTTTATTATTAAAAATTGTTGGGTAAATTATTAATCTAGCAAGTTGTTTAAAAAATTCAAGCAAAAACGAAAACATAAAATATGATAGAAAACTTATTGATTGAGGCGAGTGCAACACTCTGTCCTTAAGACGTTTTTGTCCCGATTATATGCACACGGTAATGGTAATCGTCTCCCAAGATACAACAGTCATACCTTCTTCTGGTTGTTGTACTTCAACGAGAAGAAGACGCCGAATCGATCCTGTTCTGTAAATATCTTCTTGACTCGAAATATTATGCAAGGTTTATTTTCGGATGCTATGAATAACGTAAGAAGTGGCCTTTGAAAAGAATGAATTTCTTACGGAAAAATTGCAGCATTGTTCACTTGTGTGCTACGATTTTATAGGAGAAATTGGAGATTATTTTCACCGAACCGATGCAACTCTTTGTCACATGTCCATTCGAATTTTTCTTCCATTATTAATTTTTTATTCAAAATTCTCCAACAATTTTCCACATGAATGAAAATTAAAGCAAGTGCAATTGAGACTCTGAAGAGATTACAGGCGGAAATCTGTTGCATCAGGCGAGGTGGTTTGTTGCCTTGAACCTTCCGTAGTAGAGTACCATTAGACATACTCGGCTAAGCAATGAACTAGTTCTTGAATTGCTCAGGCTTTGGTGTATGCCTAGACAATGATACATACACAACAGATCTCCTAACATTTCCGAGGTTCTCATGGTTGTATCCGTTTTGGCCATGAAACACCTTGGTTTCAGAAAGTGTGTTAGAGAATTCAGACAACAAATTCTCACAGAAGCGGCCCCACTTCCACTTATCGGTGACCTCCTGTAAAGAGTACTCTGCGATACCCCACTTGGCTTAACCAAGATATAGGAATCATTAAAAGCTTTATGCTTAACCTGAACCCTTCAGCAGACAACACTTTTGTTTTACCAGAATGAGTAAGTGTTAACTGTCCCTCATAACTTAGTTGTCCATTTTGAACCATGATCTTGGGATCTCCAGTCACTATGGTTGGATTGCCATTATAATGGAACATGCGTTATACGCTTAAGTCCCATTCCGTTAGTCAAAATTTGACATCAGATCTCTAGCTAACCATTTTTATAAGCGGATCCGCAAGATTCTCCATCGACTTTATACAATCGAGGAAATCAAGCCAATAGAGATCAATTATTAAATGGTATTGTGTCTACGATGTATGAAGCATAACTTACCATTTTCCATATTATTGTGTGCTTGCTCTATCCCATACCAACTATTGCATGCTAATAGTAGTGATATATTCTGAGCCACACGCAATATTTTTCCAAGAAAAACTAAAATAATTCTAATCCCGTTTCATTTCTTGCTTTCATTACATCACTTTATTTAGGTAAATTTCATTTTACCAATCACCCCCACATTTCCAAGAATCTGATGAAGTTTAAGTCAAGAAGATATTCTTCCCCACAGGTTTTGGGTAAACCTCAAGTTAATCCTCATTTTGCAACATTGATTGATTAAGGTAAGTGTAGTTCAACGATTTGATGAATGTTGTTGGTACCAAAACAAAATTCATTAAACCTTGAAACACACTTTTCCACCTTGATCACCACGAATCGATTAACTTACTTATTATTTTGATTTAAGCGCATCAACAAACACATAAACAACTTCATCTATACATCTCGAAATGTACAACACAAAATTGAAAGCAAATATCTAATAAATATGAATATAACAACAACATATGTACATATATTCATAATAATATCATGTCACCATAACAGATACAATATTAAGATGTTTACTCAAATACCTACATACAAATTCATACACATATATTAATGTATAAATTACATTGTGTAATCCAACCAATCATTGGTGCAACGTCTAATTCTACACCGGCACGTGCACACGTGTCACAACATATACCATGTCACTTTGATTTATCTTGGTGTTTCCTTTCATATCTATTTAATGAACAGAAGATCACCATAATTACCATGTCCGGTTTGTTTTTAACCAAACCATAACATAATATAACTACCGGTGGGAACTAGTAGAATCTCAGAATTTTTTAATAATTCTACACTCTAAAACAAATACCATCACATTTCACAAGCAACCTGTGCAGTACAAATCGCAATAATACAACAATGTCATGTTACACAGTAGAACAAAAGCACCGATCACATTAATATGAGAATTATTTGTCATAATATAATTCCTCGGGCTCCATGAAAATAGGAAGACTAACGACCATTTAATAGAATTAATTTATATTTAAATCACACTGTAACGTTGCAAATTCAAGTAGCCGCTTCCACTATTTCTTCCTTAAGGCAGACAAGTAGCTAGCAAATATATGTACACATAATTTTCCCCAAACCAGCCAGGCTTAATATATAACACCTTTCTGATGCAGAACAGAGGTTATAGCAACACCAATTAGACCTAGTCACCTAGAGGAACATATATGACATTCGACAACCGGAATAACAATACTACATTTATTATTATGATATATAAGCCACCCAATTATGTATATCATTTTTAAACAAGTCTACCGAATGAGGGCTTATATATAACGTCTTTTCTATTTACAATCACGTCGATAACGATTTTTTCAAAATAGAAAATGTGTATAAACATTAGAAGTTAAATAATTTCTCTTAAATTGAGACACCACCATTCATTTTGTTAGAAAAAGTGACTTGACCTCTCAGTAGAGCAAGTCAGCTGAGCAATGTCAGCCGGGTATGCCGGCAGGGGCAATGCCAGCAGGGTATTGTTAGCATGGCAAGGCCAGCAGGGCAATGTCAGCAGGTTACGTCTGGTGGAGTCAGCTGAGCTGAGTTCACATATGGGGCATTTTAGTCAATCGGCCTGTATTTAGTTATGGCGGCTAGGTCTAGGGTTTGGTGACTATAAATACAAGTCTGTTGTCACCTAGGACAATTGCAGTTAGCAGAAGTAGTAGAAGCAATTGCTGATGCAATTGCAGAGTCAGTAAAATCTCCATTGATAATATAATCTCCTCGTTTCTGCCCGTGGACTAGTCGGCAGATTGCCGGAAACCACGTTAAATCCCGTGTTATTGTTTCTTGTGTGATTTATGCTTTCTCGTTTATTCTTGATTATTGCAATCCGTTTTTATCCCTGACGGTCCTGTTATAACAAACTGGTATCAGAGCGTCGAGGTTATCATCAGGGAATCTGAGGTCCTGTTTGGGAACCATCTGTTTGAACAAAATTTTATCTTCACCAAGACCTTTACCGGTGCTAGGATTTTGTGATAAAAGTTCTGTTCTTTGGCGAGATCAAGATGTCTGGGTTAGATGTAGAGATTGGTAAATTCACAGGAAGGAACAATTTCAATCTGTGGCAAATCAGGATGCGTGCTCTATTGAAGAAACTAGGGCTCTGGGCTCCATTGGCAAAGGCAGTGGATGCAAGAAACGCTGAGATGGCCAATCTGAAGGAGAAAGCACATTCAATGATTTTGTTGTGCTTGTTTGATGATGGTATCACTGAAGTTGCTGAAGAGGATTCAACAACATGGCTGTGGCTGAAGCTTGAGAGTCTGTATATGACAAAGTCGTTGACCAACAAGTTGCTGATGAAGCAACGTCTGTATAGTTTAAAGATGCATGAAGGAATGCCTCTTAGAGATCATCTGGAAAAGCTGAACACAATATTGCATGATTTAAGGAGTATTGATGTTAAGATCGAAGATGAGGATGCAGTTCTAATTTTGTTGGTATCACTGCCAACATCATACGAGAATTTTGTGCAGTCTTTATTGTTGGAAGAAACACATTGTCATTGGAGGATGTTAGGGCATCCCTCCATAATCAAGAGCTAAGGCATAATGCAGCTGGCACAGGTACAGAAAATCGGGTTATTGGTTTAGTTGCTAGTAGCAGTTGCAAAAGAGAATGCAAATCTGGTCTAAATCTGAATCTGGAGTGTTGGCAAGCAGGTGGAGCTTCAGGTCCATACTCAACAGAGTTTGCAGGACTCTGCTGAGAATAGTCAACACTAATCTAGCACTTGGTTGTGCATCTGAACCTGAAGAATCAAGAGCTGAATCTGGTGGAACCAAAATCAGGGGTCAGCTGAGTGAATGTCAGCTGAGTAGAGTGGAATGTTCAAGTCTGGGAAGTCAACTGATAAAAGTCAGCTGACTTCCATCTGTCAGCAGAGTGGCATCTGCTGAATCTGTTGAACATGTCTGTGTTGGTTCTGCATCTGTGTCTGGAAGTCTCAGTAGAGTAAAGTCTGCTTAGCATCTGGTGAACATGTCTGAGGTGGAGTTCTCATCTGGAGTTAAGTCTCATCTGAAGAAGTCTTACCTGGAGTTTGTTGTGTTCACATCTGGTCAGCACAGAATCTGAATTTGAATCTGCAATCTGTTTGGTTGAAGTTGAATCTGAAGAACTCAGCTGAGTGTGCTCACCTGAGGTGATTACATCTGAATCTGGTAATCACATCTTGTCTGGTGATCAAGTCTGAATATGTTGATCACATCTGTTCTCAACTCAATCAAGTCTGAATCTGTTAGCATCAGATGATCTCATATGAATCTGGGAGGTTCTCATCCGAAGTTGGTTTCTCATATGGAGTTAACTCTCATCTGGAGGAATCACACCTGAAGCTGTTAAGTCTGAAGAAAGAGGAGAAATCTGGTACAGTACATCTGGCATTGACGAATGCATCTGGTACGGTACATCTGGTTATACATCTGTTTGAACGAGAGTTCAAGTCAAGGTGGAGATTGTTAGAAAAAGTGACTTGACCTCTCAGCAGGGCAAGTCAGCTGAGCAATGTCAGCAGGGTATGCCAGCATGGTATTGTCAGTAGGGCAAGACCAGCAGGGCAATGTCAGCAGGTTACGTCTGGTGAAGTCAGCTGAGCTGAGTTCACATATGGGGTATTTTATCAACCGGCCTGTATTTAGTTATGGCGGCTAGGTCTAGGGTTTAGTGACTATAAATACAAGTCTGTTGTAACCTAGGACAATTGCAGTTAACAGAAGTAGCAGAAGCAATTGCTGATGCAATTGCAAAGTTTGTAAAATCTCCAGTGATAATATAATCTCCTCGTTTCTGCCCGTGGACTAGTCGGCAGATTGCCGGAAACCACGTTAAATCCTGTGTTATTGTTTCTTGTGTGATTTATGCTTTCTCGTTTATTCTTGATTATTGCAATCCTTTTTGTCCCTGACGATCATGTTATAACACATTTTGATAAGACATGATCATCACATTTATTTTAATCAAAACAGTACAATATATTTTGTTTTTCTTTAGAGGACTCCAAAAGTCATGACTCAAGTGATGACTTCAATTATGAGTAATTCTATTTTACCAACATTTCAAGTTATCAGCATACCCAGAAAAGAAAATATATTCAACCTTGCATCAGTACTTTATTACTACCAAAACAATTTTTTTTTTCTTTTTTCCTTTTTTTCTTTCAGTTGAACGACATGTATTAAAAAATTCTGATTATTGGTTGCAACACTCTGGAAATTGCATGCAAAGGGACTTTCCTCAAAACATTTATCTACTGAATAATAAAATTAATATAATAATGTTAGCCAACAGCCATTAACAAGTTTGACATGCATCAAACTCTCAGGAAATAAGTTTATGCAAGTTAACCATCAATATCAATCAATTTGCATGGAAAATTTCAAACATGCATGTTGCGTTGAAACGAGCATCCTACTAAAACTCAGTTTACTTGGAGGCATTTTTCCTTTCTAACAAACATGTGTGAATACATCAAAACAACAGAGATCGTGCGAAATGCTATGCACACAATTAGAAACATTAGCATGGTTTCTAATTCTACAAAAGAGAGAATGCCCAATATATCAGATGTGAACAACAAGTACCATCATTATCTTGGCACACATTCTAGATAGCAGTAGTAGTAATCTAGGATGCACGGATACGGGATACGTAGATACGTGATTTTACGGAAATACAGGATACGGGTATGGGGGTGTATTTATAAATAAAAAAATACAAGGACTAAATTGTAAATAATTAAAATAAAATGACTATATATATATATGTATATGCATGTATGTATGTGTCTCTCTCTCTCTCTCTATATATATATATATATATATATATATATATATATATATATATATATATTAAGGTTCAAACTCATTCTTTAAGTATCATCGTGTTTTGGATACCCGTATCTGTAATTAAGATACGTGACTTGCCCCAGATACGTATCCAACGGAGTATCCTGAGTATCCGTGGAGTATCGGTATCCAATACGTATCGAATACAAGATACGCTTGCAGAACGGAGTATCCGTGCATCATAGGTAGTAATGAAATAAAATTATTATAAATAAAATATATGTCGAATGCATCCATCGAATCATTATTTCGAACGACACAACCTAAAACAGATGCATTATGTTTCATATCTAAGAACAAAATCAAATTAATTTTAATCAAAACTTCCAATTAATTAAAGATCCATCTTATTAAGATTGTTCGAACAGTAATATCGAATCATTTATTTCAGATGCAAAGATGTCAATATGAGAAATTGGATCAAATTAACAAATTTCCTAACATATGCGCACTGAGTCGCACACTCGCACTGATGAGGTTGTTATAATCAAACCACTTTAATTGTTGATATTATTCAAAAAACCGAATTCGATCAAATCTCATTCGGTTCATTTTTCAGAATTTAAGGATAGACCAAAATCTCATCCGGTTCATTTTTGTAAAGTCCCACATCGGTAAAATAAGAGAATGCTCACCCCCATATAAGTGTGAGACATAAATGTCTTGTCAATCGGGTTAATTTTTTTACCAGACAAGCGATGGCGGCGGTCTAAGCGATTGACCGGATCATTTATGACCCATTTAGCGCTACTGCACCCGGGTCTGCAGGGCGTTCTGAAATAATATCGAGCCGACTATCGACGGAATTATCGCATACCGCTGCCGTCGCAAAGAAGACGGTGTACCACATCGGTCCGTACAAGAAGACGGTGTACCACATCGGTAAAATAAGAGAATGCTCACCCCATTATGCGCTGTACCGTACAAGAAGACGGTGTACCACATCGGTAAAATAAGAGAATGCTCACCCCCATATAAGTGTGAGACATAAATGTCTTGTCAACTCGGATTACCGGACCATTTATGACTTGCGCTGTACCGTACAAGAAGACGGTGTACCACATCGGTAAAATAAGAGAATGCACGGTGTACCACATCGGTAAAATAAGAGAATGCTCACCTCCATATAAGTGTGAGACATAAATGTTTTGTCAACTCGGATTACCGGACCATTTATGACTTATTTAATGCGTTACTGCACCAGGAGTGCAGGGCGTTACAATTTTTCTTTCCATTTATACATTTGCATAAATTTTCCATTTATACATTTGCATAAATGGAAAGAAAAAGGTGAATCAAATAGTAAAAGAAAAAGGTGAATCAAATAGTAACCTCTGTATGTACCATTCGATCACATAGCAGAAACAAATTTTCTTTTTTTTCCCCTAACGACCAATTTAATTATCAAAACTTTTGTCAATAGAATGTTCAAAGTTTATATTCCATGCAGTAAGCCAATATGTTGTACCTAATCAACGTTATATCCATCTTTATTATGTGACTATTCCGATTCGCAAAATGACATAACGGATGAATGGAATTGTGTTCCGGAGCAGTGTCTAATATTCAGTAAAACCAAGAAACAACATGCAGACAAAATTAAACACAATCAAAAACGTCTTAAGATTATTGGGTAAATTATTAATCTAGCATGCTGTTTAAAAAAAAAACAATTCAAGTAAAAACGAAAACATAAAATAGGACAGAAAACTTATTGACTGAGGCGAGTGCCGCACTCTGTCCTTAAGACGTTTTTGCCTCGATTATGTGCACACGGTAATGACAATCGTCTTCCAAGATACAACAGTCATACATTCTTCGGGTTGTTGCACTAGAATGAGAAGAAGACGGCAAACCGATCATGCTCTGTAAATGATCTCTTCTTGACTCGAAATATTATGCAAGGTTTATTTTCGGATGCTATGAATAACGTAAGAAGTCGACCTTTGAAAAGAATGAATTTCTTATGGAAAAATTGCAGCATTGTTTTCACTTGTGTGCTATGATATTATAGGAGAAATAGGAGGTTATTTACTGCCGGTTGCGTCCTTTCAAAATGATTCAACTGAACAGGTGCAACCTTTATGTGGTTGCAACCTTTCACCGAACCGAAGGAACTCTGTCATATTTCCATTCGGATTTTTCTTCCATTATTAATTTTTCTTTTCAAAATTCTCCAACAAAAATTTGTAATATTTCGAGTCAATTTTAATATTTGACCTAAGTTCGAATCGAAAATGAACTTGAAACCTTCTTTCTAACTTAAATAATGATCGAATTATATAGTACATAAAGAAGTGAATGAGCATTTAGGTGAGTTAGGGGGCGGATTCTGGGTCGATTTCTACTGGCATTTGGTAAGACACTGGTGCAACTACAGTGGATTTGAACTCAGAATCTTTAACAAGTTAACGACTCACTGGATATTCAACTCTCATGTAATGATAAGTGTCAATTAAGTAATTAAACCATGTAAGGAATTCATGATAAGTGTTTCACAGTTCAAGTATAAGTTAATAAATCAAGTTTTTAAGATATGAATTCGTAGAGAATTCTTATGATTCATAAGTTGAGTCTTCTAGTGGGGAGTAATGGACCTACATCTTTTCGGATGATGGGGCATTTGTGTTGTTTCTTCGGGTAGACGTTCTAGGAAAGTAGACCACAACAGTTTCATGGTAGATGAATATATGTTTCTTTTTATTTGAGACTCTTGGGCCTTGTTTGGTTTCGGGTTTGGGTTTGGAGTTCGGGCTTAACTCAATATTTTATTGTCAACTATCTTATTACCTTTATTTTATTATATATATAATTTCTTTCGCCAATCATTTCACAATCAATAAATAAAATAATATTGATCAATTTATTTATTCACCCACTATACTATTTAACTATTACTTCATCAATATAATACTTTATAAAAATTTCTCTCACCAATCATTTCTTTATCTATAGAAATTTCAATATAAGATTTCAACTTTATAATCATTATTTTACTTTATTTTATTACATTAAAGTTTCTTTCACCAATCATTTCTTTATATACACAAATTTCAATATAAGATTTCAACTTTATAATTATTATTTCACTTTATTTTATTTCATTTTCTCTCTTCTGTACCCCTTAAACTCCAACCTAACCCAAAACCAACCAAAGCCTTGAGATTTCCACTTGTGATGTAACAACTTGGGCATGGACCCTAATACCATTTATTTGTTGTGACTTGATAGTACTTTATTTATTATTAACATCTTGGTTTTTGAGTTCTGGTTCCAACTTTGTGATTCCATATTTCGGTTTTGGGTAATAACTGAATGATACGGATCCTGTTATTTGTGTAAAATCTGATCAGGCCGTTATAGTTGGTACCAAAGCCCATTGATAGGATAGTTGGGCAACGAGGTTGGATCACTAGACATGATAAGTTTCATATTTGGCTTGAATTATTATTTCATTATTTGTTTTATCCCCTACTTCCCCCTTCCCCCTTCCCCCCCACCTCCTCCTCTCCTCCTTTTCCTATTCAAATTCAGTGGTGATGTATAAAATTAAACTATTGATTTTATAACAGTAATTTCAGACATAATTCAATAACATACCACATGGGACACTACAGGCTGTACCATGTTCCCCATCTGATAAATCTTCATTAGTATACTCTTTGCATGAGAATTCAAGATCCAAAAATTCAAGCATATGCAAGCAAAATGGAAGTCTCTAATGAGTTTCTGGATTTCGAGACTTCGAGTTTGAGAACAAGGAATCACGTTCAACAAGCCAATCATGAGCCGGTTACAAAGGCGAGCTCCTCGCCCTCTACAGCTAAAACCCGCGATGAGATCTACAGAAAACACAAATGCATCAAATGTTGCTGGATATGGCGGTACCGGAGATAGCGCGGTCTCGTCGTTTAATTTATGTATGCATAGTAAAGATCCAATCCCTCTTCTTTCTCCTTTAGTGTTGCCTTCTTTACTTGATTCTGGATTTTGTTCATCAAGGGAATAATATGGAAAAATATCATTGATTTCTACCCTTTTTTTTCCCCTCCCTTTTATATATGTTTGATTTTTGTGTGAATCGTGATCATATATGTACATTTAATGGTACTTTTTATAAAAAAATTTGTAGCATACTCTTTTCCTAATGTAATCACCCCACAATACGTACATATTCAAATTCTTGGCATGTTTTAATGCTCAAAGTGAGAGAAGGAAACTTCACCGCATTAATTTCTTTCCGTGACACCATACTTCGAGTTAGGTTCAACTTTACAGATGTCGTAAATGAACATTCGACATATACAAAGTCGAATGTTGAACTAAAATTCGACTGTATCAGTATGGTGCCCCAAAAGTACATTAATTGTGGCGCTATTAATCTGTGTTGGAAGGATACGAATATGCGAATACAGGATACGTGATACGAGATTTTTGTGTGCTGCGAGATTTTTTTCTTCTTAAAAGTTTAACATACGGCTATGAAGGACACTCGGTAAATATTAAAAACATGAGGACTGAACTGTAATAATATATCGTAGAACAACGATATTTTTTCCAGCAATTGCATGCTAAGGGAATGATAGAGTGTGTGTATATATATATATATATATATATATATATATATATATATATATATATATATATCTACTCTACCTATTAATAAGAAGTGAATTTCTACCATGTTGTGCCACGTGGCAGCCTCTGTGGCTGACACGTGGCACCCAATTTTTTTTTCCCGTGATTTCGGTTATCTCGTTTCGTTATATCTACCTATACTTGCCACGTGTCCATCTTTGTGTTGTTGTTGTTGTTTTTTCTTTTATTTTTTAAACTTTGTTTCTCTTATATTGTATTTGTTCAGGTGTGTTCACGGTTCTCTTATATTGTATTTGTTTAGGTGTGTTTACGGTTCGGTTTTCTCGTTTCGTTATATCTACCTATCTATAAAATGAAAGAGCAAGAAGCTCTCTCAATGAGCCACGTCCCCCCCTTTTTTTTTGGTGTGCAAAGTTTGAACAATGCCCCTACTTGCCACGTGTCCATCTTTGTGTTGTTGTTTTTTTATTTTTATATTTTTTTAAACTTTGCTTCTCTTATATCGTATTTGTTCAGGTGTGTTCACAGTTCTCCTATATTGTATTTGTTTAGGTGTGTTTACGGTTCGGTTTACTTCGGTCTTAACTATTTTCAAAACAAAAATATGAATTCATAACCAAACATATCATACACGGTTTAATTCGGTTTGTCGTTGTTACGGGGTGTTCACGATTCGGTTTACTTCGGTCTTAACTATTTTCGCAGCAAAAATATGAAATCAAAACCAACCATATCATACAATGTTTAGTTCGGTTTGGTTTTCGAATTAATCGGACCACGTAGTATTACTAATGCTTGTATTGGAATGTGAAAATAACATACAACAATAAATGTTATGATTGGAGTATATTTGTAAAAAAACATTAAATTACGTGTTTTTTTTTTTGAAATAGACACTTTTTACGGGACAAATCTTTTTCATATGTAGCCACTTTTTATGTAATGGATAATTTTTTTTCTTTTTTTTATTTACCCTGGCTTCTCCTATATTGTATTTGTTTAGGTGTGTTCAAGGTTCGGTTTACCTCGGTTTTAATTATTTTCAAAACAAAAATATGAAATAAAAAACAACCATATCATACACGGTTTAGTTCGGTATGTCTTTGTTACGGGGTGTTCACGGTTCTTTTTACTTTGGTTTTAACTATTTTCACAACAAAAATATGAAATCAAAACCTACCATATCGTACATTTTTTGGTTCGAGTCGGTCTTTGAATTAATCGGACCACGTAGTATTACTAATGCTTGTATTGGAGTATCAAATTAGGCTAAATTACAATTTTGGTTGTTAAGGGTGAATTTATACGATTTATATTGATATATTTTATGATAATTTCCCTCATATTTGTATAATTTGCATAATAAACGAGTGTTTAATGGAATTATTGAGTAAATGAGGTTTTTAATGAGTTATTCGCAAAATTGGTTAATTTTGGTGTTTTAATTCTGATTTTTTGATTATTTGGATGATATTACGTTTTGCGATGTTTTAATGTGTTATAGGTATATGTTTGATGCTCAAATAATGATAAAAAAGAGATAAGAGTCGGATTTAATTGATGAAAAAGAGATATGGATGGAATTGGCTAGAAGAAAAGAGATAAAGTTGAAGATTTCGGATTTGGATCATCTTGAACGTGCGTCTGAGTTCCGTCCAGTTGGACGGGCGTTTGGTCAATTGGACGAGCGTCCAGGAGGAGAAATTTGGTTCAGGATGTTCAGATTTTTAGTGGACGAGCGTCCAATTTAAAGAAGGACAGGCGTCTGATCATGACTCGGCCCGACTCGAAGTTGATATTGAAGACCGGACGAGCGTCCAGGAGGAGTGGACGGGCGTCCGTCCACCGCCTCAGCACAGCCGACTTTGACATCTATAAATACAACTGCGTTTTTCCACATTAAGGGCCATATACTCATTACTCAAAACCCTAATCTTAGGGGCGGCTCAGACTGCGTTTTTACATACTTTTCCTTTAGTTTTATGCACTTAAATCCTAGATTAAATTAGTTAGTTTTATGTTCCTTCCTTCAACAATTCCAAGTTTTCAAGAGGATGCTTAGAGGCTAAGAGCCCTTGAACGAGCATTGTGAAGCCTATCCGTCAACTATTCAGATTCGAATCTTGATTAATTTTTGAGTTTTTAATACAAGTTGTTTCTTTATCATGTTTGAATGTTTATTGCAATTATATCGAAAGATGTGCATGCTTGATTGTTTTACTTTGATGAAAGTCATGAAAACCCTAGATCCCCATGATAAAAGAATATATAGTTATTTGATCTATATAATGAGAGTTAATAGGTTATATTTCTAGATTAGAAACATTAAAGTTCACATCTTTGGTTAGAAAAAGCGTTAATCTTAGATCGAAAGATAGAGATTAATAGATGGACTATCTAAGAAATTAGGGTTCGTACTTTAGATGAGGTGAATCACAACTTGGTTAGAAGTCACGAATTAATCTGATTAGGAATTGAATGTTGATAGGATAGGTGGATCAATCGCTCGTTTGCTCGTTATAATTTGAATTTAATCCCTTAAAACTTGAGTTGTTTAGTTTAGTTAAATCTTCTTATTGCATCTTAGGTTTAGTTGTAGTTTAAATTGTTCGCAACCCGTATTTTCCCTGGCTTTAGATTCATTCTTCTGTCCAGTTTTACGTTCGTGTTATTCTTACTTTCAGTCTTGTTTAGTTTTATTTGCTGTTTAGGTTAGTAATCGTGACACCCTTAGATTAGTTAGAATAAAAACTAGAGTTAATCAACCTCCGATTCCCCGTAAGATCGACCCGGTATTAATCGCTATACTACGATCCCTGCACATGGGGAATACCGGATTTATAAATATTTATTACTTGTTTATTTTGCATTAGATAAATCCGTGAACAAGTTTTTGGCGCCGTTGCCGGGGAACCGGACGGTTGCTTTAGTTTTTATTTTCCTTGTTTTTAATCTTTTTTTTTAGTTAGTTATAGTCTAGGTTATTAGGGTTTTCGTAGTTTTTCTTTTATAGTTCTCCAATCCCCTTAGGATTAGACTTTCTTTCTATCTGTTTTCTGTCTTTCTGTTTTTTTTCTCCCCACCTTTTTCCTGCTGTTTTTCTCTGTTCCTGCTTCGTTTTTCTGCTTCCAAACGGGCGTCTAGACCAGTGGACGCCCGTCTGTTCTAAATTTCTCGACTCTGAATCGTTTTTAACTTGTCGGACGAGCGTCCATCCAATTTGGGCGTCCGTCCAGCTTCTTCATTGATCAGACGGCGTTTGGACTTCCAGGCGCCCGTCTAGCTCAATTCTAAGCGCACGCCCGTCCGCTTTTACGGGCGTCCGTCTGCTTCCTGTCTTAACTAATTTTATTTCCTTTTCTTTTCTTAGGCTTTAATTCTTAGTTTTTAGGTTTCAACCACCTGATTTTGGTTCGGTTTATGCAAACTCGAAGTCAAAAGGGACCATTACAATATACCCCTGACTTAGAGCGGACCATAGTCCGGCCAAATAGGCGGAAAATCCATTCTGCAGCTCCTTCTGAAGAAGCCGATCAAGATTTAGAGGATCGTTTAGCGAAGAATTCAAACCTTCATAATTATGGTCTGCCAAAGATAGACGTGCGTTGGCGAGACTACGCCATGCCAGCGAAGTCAAAGTCAACCCGGCTATTGTTATCCCAGCCATAACCGCACAGACCTTCGAGCTAAAGCCGGGACTCATTCAAATGATGCAGCATGCATCTATTTTCAACGGTTATCAGTCAGAGAATCCCCCATACTCACTTACATACATTCTTAGAGATATGCGGTACTACACGCATCCAAGGAGTAAGTGAGGACGCTATAAAATCCAAAAGCTGTTCCCATTTTCTCTAAAGGAGAAGCTAAAGAGTGGTATACCTCTCTCCCACACTGAATCTATTACCACAGGGTGAACTCGAAAAGAGTTCTTGAGTCAATACTTCCCACCTTCAAAAACGGCCCAATGTTTAAATGAGATATTCATTTTCTACCAGAAAGAGAATGAATCCTTTTTCGAGTGTTGGAAAAGATTCAAGTCTCTGCTTAGAAAGTGTCCCCACTATGTCTTGCCACTGGAAAGGCAAGTCAACACTTTCTTTAGTGGATTGACCGAGCTTACAAAAGGCATGGTCAATAGTTCATCCAGTGGGGCGTTTTGAAGAAAACGCGCTGATGAGGGTGGGCACTTGCTCGAGGACATTGCCAAATATAACTACGCCCTCTTATCAAGCAATTCAAGCACCTCCTCCTCCTAAGGTTGAGGAAGTGAACATGCAAAGTTTGATCGCCATGCCGCAGGCGGCATGGCAACTTCTCAAGTTTCGAATCGCACAAATCAAACTTCTTCCTTTCCACGTAACCCTCGTGTTCAGTATTGTGAGAGTCGCCGTCGACCGCCACATGGTTGGCGATGTCAATTCAATCCCCCGCACCTTGTCAAGTGAATGTTGTTCATGATTATGGACAAGATAATCAGTCACATGTCAAAACTGTGACAATATGGGGCACACATCTAGATTCTCGTCTATGAGCGGACGTAATCTCAAATAAATGCATTCTATGGCGAGAACAATCAAAGGTTTAATCAATTTTTGGCGAAATAATCTCCAAAACCAAGGGTTCAATCAATCTTCAAGTTTCAATCCAATTCTAATTTCAATCGAAATCAAAATCGAAACCCTGGTTTTCCTCGTAACCAAAATAATAAAATTTCAAATTCTAACCAAAGGTTCAATCGAATTGGCCTACCAATTTAATTCGCTTCGAGAATCGGTCCACCAAACCATATTCACAGAATCCCCAAACCTCTCAAGGCCCCTCGTACTCAAGTGATATCAAAGCTCAATGGGACTCCTTTAGGGAGGAGCAAAATAGATCAATGAAAAATTTTGAGAGGCAAATCGGGCGGTTGGTGAACAGTTAGCTTAGACCCAGGGCGTTGCCAGGCTTTCCACGAAAAGAATCCAGGGTGGTCAAGTTGCTCAAACCGAATTGAACAATGGCAATGCACCGACCTCGTTACTTTCAATCCCATACGGTAGAGAAGAGGCCAAATGGATGATGAATTTGAGAAGTGGTACTCAACTAAGTGGTCCCCTCACCAGGAAACCACTAGCCCTCCTTGCCGATGATAAGGCGGGAGGGGCCGAGCACCTACACCCCCTCTCTGTTGCAAGAGAGAACTCAGGTGGTGATCCCCGAGAGGTGAAAAAGCCGGAAGTCCTTAGGTGGTGATCCTCGAGGAGTGAAGAATCAAGCGGAAGTCGGAGGCTGATCCCCTGACTAATAAAAAGATTGAAAAAGCTGTTCGGTGGAAGGATCTGGAAGACAAAGTCATCGAGTTCATCTTCAAGAAAGTCTTTTACTGAGAGTGATCTCAAAAGCTTCCATTTCCACCAAGAAAGAGCAACATCCCTTTGAGTGAAGATAAGAAGTATGAAAAGGTCTTTGAATCTCTTGAAAAATACTCGGGTGAATCTTCCATTATCGTGAGGTCTTGGTTGAAATGCCTAAGTATACAAAATTCATCAAGGATGTTGTTTCTTCAAAAAGGAAGTTGTCGAGACATGGAGAGGTGATTGATGAGGATTGTTCAATGATCAACTATGAAGACTTACCAACCAAGAGAGGTGACCCTGGAAAGTTCGTGTTAACTACGGTGTTAATGGGAGGCCTGGTCTTCCCTAACTCTTTGTGTGACCTGGTGCATCTATAAGCCTCATGCCATTGCACGTGTGCAAACAATTGGTTTAATTGATCTTCTAGAACCCACTACCATGAATTTGCAATTCGATAGATCTTCTAAGAAAGCGTGGGAATCTTAAAAGACGTACTAGTTCAAATTGATAGATTTACCTTTCCGTTGGTGATACGTCTGAGACATTGAAAAAGATGAAAATGTCCCCTGATACTTGGAAGACATTTATTGTCTCACACTAGAGCCCTCATTGATCGCGATGGTGGGCGAGTCACGATACGAGTTGGTGATCAAGAAGTCAGCTATAATGTCTCCAGATCCATTCAAGTACCCTATGGTCCTCCAACCGGTTTTTCCATTGAGGATATGTCTGATGACTTCAATGATTTCATGGAAAAGCAAGTCATGGCTGTTGCAACTGAATTTGAGCGATTGGTCGATAATTTGAATAATCATGGTGTGGTAAGTCTAGAGCAGTTAGAAGCTGAATTTAAGGATGAGTTGTTGAAAGGAGAAGCTTTGGCAGTGGGACCACTAAGTAAGCTCATTGATGTTGAGTTGAAAAGTGGAGATCTTAAGTCAAGTTTAGAAGACCCCCCTGCAGATTTGGTGTTGAGGCCGTTGCTAAACATCTCAAGTATGTGTTTAAGAGAAGGTGACAAGCTTCCTTGATTATATCTGCCAAGTTGTCTCGTTTAGAGGAAATGAAATTAATCAACGTCTTGAAGAAAAATGAAAAAGCCTTTGGATGGCAAGTAGGAGATATCGAGAGGATATCTCCGGACATCTCAGATGCACAAGATCAAGAAAAATGAGGGTGCGAAATGTGTTGAGACGACCCAGAGAGGAGGCTCAACCTCATATGCAAGAGGTGGTTAAGAAAGAAATCATCAAACTTACGGACATGGGAATCATTTATGCCATCGCGATAGTGAATGGGTTTCCCGACTCGGGTAGTTCCCAAGAAAGGTGGAATTACGATTGAGAAGAATGAGAAGGAGAGCAAATAGCATTGAGACTTGTCACCGGGATTCTGAGTCTCATCGATTATAGAAAGCTCAATGAAGTAACCATGAAAGATCACTTTCCCCTTCCATTCATTGACCAGATGCTTGAGCGTCTGGCAGGGCATGCATTCTACTGCTTCCTGGATGGATATTCAGGATACTTTCAGATACCCATTGATCCAGCTGACCAAGAAAAGACCACTTTCACCTGCCCTTATGGTACATTCGCTTACAGGCGAATGCCATTTGGTCTCTGCAATGCCCCAGCTACATTTCAAAGATGTATGCTGGCTATCTTTGACGGGCTCGTAGAAAAGTGTGTGGAAATCTTTATGGACGATTTTTCGGTCTTTGGTCAGTCCTTCGACGACTGTCTTGACAATCTAGATCAAGTGTTATCCAGATGTGTGGAAAAGAACTTAGTTCTGAATTGGGAAAAATGCCATTTTATGGTAGATGATGGAATAGTTCTTGGCCACAAAATCTCCGCCAAAGGTATTGAGGTAGACAGGGCCAAAGTAGAAGCTATCGAGAAGATGAGTTACCCTAAGAATGTGCGTGAAGTGAGAGGCTTTCTTGGACATGTCGGTTTCTATAGGAGATTCATTCAAGACTTCTCCAAGATAGCCAAGCCCCTGTCTACTTTACTTAAGGAAGACGTTGAGTTCGATTTTGATGAAAACTGCAAGCAAGCGTTTGAGGAGCTTAAAAACCGTTTAATCTCTGCTCCAATTCTTATATCGCCTGACTGGAATCTACCTTTCGAGCTTATGTGCGACGCATCAAACTATGCAGTTGGTGCTGTTTTAGGACAAAGAATCAAAGGGAAATTCCAGCCAATCTATTACGCCAGTCACACATTGAATCCTTCTCAAGTTAACTATACTACTACTGAAAAGGAATTATTGGCCGTAGTCTTTGCTATGGACAAGTTTCGTAGTTACTTGTTAGGAGCTCAAGTGATTGTGTGGACTGATCACGTTGCCTTGCGATATCTGATGACGAAGAAAGAGGCCAAACCGCGCCTGCTGCGTTGGATACTAACCCTACAAGAGTTTGACGTTCAAATTAAAGACAAAAAGGGCAGTGAAAACGTAGTGGCGGATCATGTTTCGAGAATGTTAAGTGAGGAAAAGGATGATCCAGATGATATAGATCTTTACTTTCCTCTAGAAAACATTATGCTTATCGATGGCTGCGCTCCAGATGTTCCATGGTATTCTTCCATTGTCAATTACCTTCATTCCCGATATCTTGATCCAGAATTCTCTTATCAGGAGAAGAAAAAGTTCTTCTCCGATTTGAAATCTTTCGTTTGGGATGAACCTTATCTGTTTAAGATCTGTAAAGATGGTCTGCTTGGAAGATGTGTTCCGGAATCTGAAAGCGGTAGCGATTTTATTGAGCGATGCCACAGTGGACCCACCTGGAGGTCACTTTGGTCCTTGGAAAACCGTTGCTAAGATCTTCCAATCCGGTTTCTATTGGCCCACGATCTTTTAAGATACAGAAGCTTTCTGTAAAGCGTGTGATAGATGCCAAAGAACCGGTACTCTGACAAGGCGTTTTGACATGCCTTTGACACCCATCTTAGAATGCGAAGTCTTTGATGTATGGGGCATCGATTTTATGGGACCATTCCCATCATCTTGTGGTAACAAATACATCTTAGTCTGCGTAGATTACATGTCCAAATGGGTGGAGGCTCAAGCCACTTCTCACAACGATCATAAGACGGTCATGAAGTTCTTAAAGAAAAACATCTTTGTGAGATTCGGGTGTCCACGCGCCTTGATTAGTGATGAAGGGACACATTTTTGCAACCGATCTCTGGAGAAAGTGCTTGAAAAGTATGGTGTTCGTCACAAGACTGGTACACCATACCATCCTATGACTAGTGGTCGGTCGAAAAAAAGCAACCAAAGCATTAAGAAAATCCTGGAAAAAGCGGTCCACTTGATCATAGAAAAGACGGAGTTTGAAATTGGATGATGTACTATGTGCATACTGAACCGCCTATAAGACTCCTATGGGTACATCTCCATATCAAATGGTTTATGGTAAGCCATGTCATCTGCCAGTCGAGTTAGAGCATAGAGCTTATTGGGCTACAAAGTTTCTAAACTTTGATTCCCAATCTTGTGGTAAGCATCGATTACCAATGATTGCATGAGTTAGGCAATTCAGACTCCAGGCTTACGAAAGTGCCAGGATCGATGAAAAAGACGAAACTCCTCCATGACGCCAAGATTAAGCGAGAATTCCAAGTTGGGGAACAAGTTTTATTATACAATTCCAGGTTACATCTGTTCCGCTGGTAAAATGAGACACGATGGTCCGGCCCTTTGAGATTCTCAAATTATTCCTGGAGGCGTTATAGAACTCTGTGGTTATGGTGACCAACCGCTTTGAGTAAATGGTCAAAGGTGTAAGCACTACATTGGTGAACCCAGGAAAAGCCTTTGATTGTTCGTTTCCTCGATATCCTCGGTGTGGTACTAAAGAAGCCGAAGAATTTGATGAGTTTTCACCCGACCTGTTTTCAGAGGATGACGGTAGTGGTCTATCTCGAAGAAGTTCTAGCGGTAGTTGGGATATGGAAGAGTTCGAGAGGGCGTGGGTGAAACGTCATCGAATACTCGGAAGAAGAAGAAGTCGACCATGGGGCGGTTTAAACGTATTTGAAAGCCATCAAAGATTTCACCCGTGTGTTAGATCTTTGTTTCTGCAGCCACACTCTTGATCAAAGCTTAGAAGAGGTAGTGGCTGGCAGGAAAGCCAAATGGCCTGATCCAGGATGAGCTTAAGCGATTAATCGAGCTAACGACATTAACCAAAAGCGCTACTAGGAGGCATCCTAGATATCCATTTCTGTTTTGGTTACGTTCGTTTTTGTTCTTTTCTTTGATTTATTTGTTTCGTTTAAGTCTAATTAGGGTAATTGTTAACTCTGCCTTGTCAGTTGATTCGATTTCACCTTATCCTTCTCTTTATCTTTATTTTGCCATGTTATATTCCCCTAGTCCCCGAGGTACGTTTTGTTTTGTTTTTCATGTGTGCAGGATATTTGCGATAGCGCTTGTGAGCTTTTAGATGAAGCCAGTTTTCCGGTGGATGGTCCACAGTCTACTGATTTCTTCAAGCATTTCTGGATATGACTTGGTACCACTTCCAGAATTGCCACCTTCGAACTACAATCAGCTAAGTCCTTTATCTTTTCTTTAATTCTGCACAACATGAGGACATGTTGATCTTTAAGTGTGGGGGAGGGAATGATTTGATATGTATCTATTCGTTTGCTTATTTCGTTACGAGTCTATGCAAAATGAGCTAGAATTTTCAAAATTTTTCGACATTTTGGTTTTTGTTTTGTCCCGAGTAGGCAATTCAATTCAATGTTCGTTACTTTTATAGTCATTGATGCTATATATCATATGTTTGAGTTAGTTGTTTCACCTGAGATCTATTTTTCACGAGCCATAGTGAACGATGAGCTAAAATATAAAGTTGTACCCCTTTTGACGAGTGATTTCTGATTTTCTTATAAGTCATGTGCTTAGTGCTACGTATATATCTTGAGATTTATGATAGTTTGTATTTAGATCCGAAGTATGTTATACTGTGAATATCTAAGGTTTGAATGTGATAAGTAAAGCGTAACTAAAGTTGTTGAAAAAGTTGAGTTTATAATGAATTAATTGGGTGTGTCGAAAGCTAGTCAATGATTTGAGTGCGATAGGGTATACCACGTATGTCCTATACCACTATGATGACTAAAAGCTCACGACAGTCAGAAAAAGCTGCCTTATGATTGGAGTAAGGTAGGGTATATCTCGAATATCCTTTTCTGCTATGACAGGGCAAGAGCTCATTCTGATGTGTGTTAAAAGTGAAATAGTTAAATCAACTTGCAATAAGAAGTGTTATGAAATGAATGAAAGACTAAGTTATCGTCTATCTTATCCCCAGTAGAAACTGATAGATATGCTGTAGGGATTATCCTCTGAGTATTTCAGAAAGGCCCTAGATATATTCGATCATTTTTTTCGGGATATTTTACGTTTGTAGGGTACATCTTATAAGTGTCATTTATTTCTAGTTTGAAGGGGGTATTTGCTAGTTGCTTGACAAATTCAAGTTTGGACTTAGTGGAAGTTTGTTATGGCTTTGCACACACACCGGGGTGAACCTCTAAGTTATTGAATATGTGTTATATTTGCTGAGATGTCTATCTTTTTCCGAGCCTTGATTTTCGTTTTGTTTTGCTCGGGACGAGCAAAAGCTAAGTGTGGGGGAGTTGTTAAGGGTGAATTTATACGATTTATATTGATATATTTTATGATAATTTCCCTCATATTTGTATAATTTGCATAAGAAACGAGTGTTTAATGGAATTATTGAGTAAATGAGGTTTTTAATGAGTTATTCGCAAAATAGGTTAATTTTGGTGTTTTAATTCTGATTTTTTGATTATTTGGATGATATTACGTTTTGCGATGTTTTAATATGTTATAGGTACATGTTTGATGCTCAAATAATGATCAAAAAGAGATAAGAGTCGGATTTAATTGATGAAAAAGAGATATGGATGGAATTAGCTAGAAGAAAAGAGATAAAGTTGAAGATTTCGGATTTGGATCATCCTGAACGTGCGTCTGAGTTCCGTCCAGTTGGATGGGCGTTTGGTCAATTGGACGAGCGTCCAGGAGGAGAAATTTGGTTCAGGATGTTCAGATTTTTAGTGGACGAGCGTCCAATTTAAAGAAGGACGGGCGTCTGATCATGACTCGGCCCGACTCGAAGTTGATATTGAAGACCGGACGAGCGTCCAGGAGGAGTGGACGGGCGTCCGTCCACCGCCTCAGCACAACCGACTTTGACATCTATAAATACAGCTGCGTTTTTCCACATTAAGGGCCATATACTCATTACTCAAAACCCTAATCTTAGGGGCGGCTCAGGCTGCGTTTTTACATACTTTTCCTTCAGTTTTATGCACTTAAATCCTAGATTAAATTAGTTAGTTTTATGTTCCTTCCTTCAACAATTCCAAGTTTTCAAGAGGATGCTTAGAGGCTAAAAGCCCTTGAACGAGCATTGTGAAGCCTATCCGTCAACTATTCAGATTCGAATCTTGATTAATTTGTGAGTTTTTAATACAAGTTGTTTCTTTATCATGTTTGAATGTTTATTGCAATTATATCGAAAGATGTGCATGCTTGATTGTTTTACTTTGATGAAAGTCATGAAAACCCTAGATCCCATGATAAAAGAATAGTTATTTGATCTATATAACGAGAGTTAATAGGTTAGATTTCTAGATTAGAAACATTAAAGTTCACATCTTTGGTTAGAAAAAGCGTTAATCTTAGATCGAAAGATGAGATTAATAGATGGACTATCTAAGAAATTAGGGTTCAGTACTTTAGATGAGGTGAATCACAACTTGGTTAGAAGTCACGAATTAATCGATTAGGAATTGAATGTTGATAGGATAGGTGGATCAATCATTTCGTTTGCTCGTTATAATTTGAATTTAATCCCTTAAAACTTGAGTTGTTTAGTTTAGTTAAATCTTCTTATTGCATCTTAGGTTTTAGTTGTAGTTTAAATTGTTCGCAACCCGTATTTTCCTGGCTTTAGATTCATTCTTCTGTCCAGTTTTACGTTCGTGTTATTCTTACTTTCAGTCTTGTTTAGTTTTATTTGCTGTTTAGGTTAGTAATCGTGACACCCTTAGATTAGTTAGAATAAAAACTAGAGTTAATCAACCTCCGATTCCCCGTAAGATCGACCCGGTATTAATCGCTATACTACGATCCCTGCACTTGGGGAATACCGGATTTATAAATATTTCTTACTTGTTTATTTTGCATTAGATAAATCCGTGAACATTGGTCCTCTAGCTAGACACGCTTTTCGATTTTGGTCTGATTTTTCTCGCGACAATTTTAGTCCTGTAAGTGGTCTTTTTGCAAAAATAGTCCCAACGCCGGAAAGACCACTTCTGAGGACTAAAATTGTCGCCGGAAAGACCACTTACATGACTAAAATTGTTGCCGGAAAAACCAATTTTAGTCCTGTAAAATGGTCTTTCCGGCGTTAACTATTTTTGCAAAAAAAAGACCAATTATAGGACTAAAATTGTCGCCGGAGAAAATTTAGGACCAAAATTGAAAAACGTGTCTAGTTAGAGGACCAAAATTGTAATTTAGCCTATCAAATTAACGTACAACAATAAATATTATGTTTAGAGTGTATTTGGAAAAAAATTAAATTACATGTTGCTTTTTAAAATAGACACTTTTATGTCATGGATGTAGTATATCATCAACCTAAAAACCTAAATATAAAAAGGAAAGGGGAAGTTAAGGAGGATAGGCCACGTCGGTCTTTTTGGCTGAAAATTGGCCTACCACGTGTCCCTAACAAGGAATTAAAATTATTATTAAATAAAAACAATATCCTACTACTAATAAGAAGTGTGTTCAAATTATTCAGCCATCAACTCACGTCGCCCTTTTTGTTTTGCAGCACCAAAATAAGTTGCTACCTGGGAGTGATAAATCGTCCTCAATAATAAGTGTGTTCAAATAAGAAGTGTTTTCAAATTATTCACCATCAACCCACGCCGCTTTTTTGTTTCTTTGCACCAAAATAAGTTGCTACCTGGGAGTGACAAATTATCCTCAATAATAGGAAGTGTGTTCAAATATTCAGCCATCAACCCACGTCGCCCTTTTTGTTTTGCTGCCCTTTTTGTTCAAATTATTCAGAAGAGAAAAACGTTTGTGTTGTGCTTTTGTGCCATGCCAAGCATCCCCTATGGTATATATTAAGTTCCCGTAGTTCTAAGTAATCAAAACATTTACATATTATAGCCATTAGTCGTTATTCTATTGACGATTAATGGTTTTAGCTAATATGTAATCATGCTTTTTTGTTCATTGTAAAATAGTTGTACTTCTCTCTACGCTTTTCCGGGAAACTTTATCATTTTGGATGTAATAGTTTGCTTCTATTGTAACCCATCCTTGGCACTCATGGTTTTATTATGTATTTATGGTATGGTTTTATTATGTATTTATGGTTACTATTGCGCTACTACTGCTTAAATTTATTCATATGTTTTATTCCATTGTTCATCTATTTCTTTGGTGTCTGCTAGACATACAAAACCATTATCCATGTACCTCCTGAGTGTCTTTCAGAAATAGCAAAGCATTGTATTTACATATCATACATCTACACTTTTGTTAGGAATATAATCACACACACCAACTAGCTCGGTATCCAACTGTACGGGGCATGTCATGCCTTGCACGACATACCTTGCTACACTAGTATATATATATATATTTTACAATAATATTTGTTTTAGAAGAATTCGACACATGCCGATGAATTGATTCTCTTATTTATACTTTCACAATATTCAATCATCCCTCACTTGCAATCAAGAAATTCTATTGTAGAGAGTTTTTAATGAGTAATTTACTGGGGGAAGGGGCTACAAGGACAAAAAAATCCAAAATAGGTCCAGAAGGACGTTACTACATGTTACGTGATTAGAAATAACAAATTCATAATAAATGGACAAAAATACCCTTTTACACATTAAACACGCAGTAACACTGATAAAATGTAGTAACATTCACGAAAAAAAGAAGTAACAACAAAAAAAACAAGAAGTAACAGCCCATAAAATGTCGTAACATCCAATGAAAAAGTAGTAACAGCCAACAAACAAGTAATGCAACTAAAAGCAGTAGTAACGACTAAAAATAAGAAGTAACACCCGTAAAATGTAATAACGGCCAAAAACAAGTAGTAACAACCCAAAAACAGGTCGTAACAGTCAATAAACAAGAAGTAACAGCCCATAAAATAGAGACGCAGTGGGTACACTTTTTTTTTGTTGAGGAAGCAATGGGTGCACTTATAAGCCAAAAAACCATAATTTCAACATTTACAACAAATGATATATATCCGGCTCCAAAACATGTACATAGGCAGATGAAAAACCCAAATTTGCTACAACAGAAATTATTAATTAACAATTCACTTTCAAAAATCACCAGCACAAGGAATCATAACCGGCAGCTGTGTAATAACAAAGATCAATAGACACAAGCATCAATCAAAGCATATGCATATAACATAAACATCCTACAAGTCAAAATCTCTGCAATTCCAAATCGCACAAAATGATCAAACAAAGAGGAAGATAAGTGCCAAGACATTATTTCACATTCTTTTAACTGGATCTACACCTTCAACTTCCATTATAGGCGATTGCAATCCTCTTCTTACCTTCTTCTTCTCCATATTCGCAGCATCCACAACAAAAAAGGACATATTTGCAAATCCCCTTCTTGGCCGGCCATGGCTAATTCGTCGGTCAAGTGTTCTTGATTTTGAAGTAGTAATCGGCTGCAGTCAATTCGCCCTGTCAAGTTGAGGCTAATTCGGTGCGCAATTGAACAAGCTTTGCCCGACTTTGAGATGCAAATGATGCCTGCAAAAGCTTGTCAAATTCTGGTTGATGTAGATTCCGTTCGTGACGACGCCGACTCGCTTCGAATCAAGCTTGGCCGACTACGAGATGCAAAAGACGCTCCAACCGAGTCCAATTTCGGCCAATAAGAACGGAATTGTATCACCGAATCAGTTGCCAATTTCCGGCCAAGAAGGGGATTGTATCACCCGAATCAGATTTCCTTTTTGGAGGTATGATGCAAATCTGGCTGTATGTACAGGGGAAAGGAAACAAAGGGTAATTTAGTCAAATAAGTTATGTTTTGTCCTTATAAAATAACTGTGTCCTGAAAACCCTATTAAGTCACAAATTAGTCCTTTTGGACAAAAACCTATATAAACTACTATTAAATATATATACGGCTTTGCATGCATATGGAGTGATTTGAGATGAATTTTAGGAGTGACGGATATAGAAAACGTAAAGAGTGAGGGCACCGATGAAAAAAAAGGACGTAATACCTGTATTATGCCAAATTACAGGACAAAATTTATAATTTTCCCCATATTTTTTTCTTCCAATTTAGCTGCAAAAATTAATTTTCGTCCCCAATTCAGCCTCCTCATTTTCCCCATATTTTTTTTTTTCCAATTTACCTGCAAAAATTAAAATTGATGGCAGAGGACTAACAGGTGATGAAGTTTTGGGTTTGTCTAGCAATGGAGACCGGCGATCACCTGAAAATTTTGGGTTTGTCCACCGGCTGAGAGGGAGTCGTTGAAGACGTCGTTGCTCATAGGAAGACGTCGCTGCCGTAGTCACTGGCGGATTGTTTCCCGATGATCAATCCGGTGAATCGTTCAAACGCTGCTCCTGCTAAATCGTTCAACTACCACCGTCTTCAACACCTCCGGCATTTTTCCGGCATCAGATCTGTGGTATTTTGCTTAATTATTCACCTCCGGCATTAATTATCCCCATAAACATGGCATCCGACCATCTCAAATTCCTCCAAATTCTCCTCTTCTTCTTAATAATCCTTCATATTGCAGCACCAGTAACATCTCAAGAATGCAAGGAGGAACGTATCATTGTTGCTATTTCTGTTTGGTTTTACTACATGTATATTATTGGTTGTTACTACTAATTTTTTAACGTTACTACATTTTTTGCTGTAACTTTATCTATTTTATGGACTGTTACTACTTGTTTATTGGCTGTTTATACATTTTTTGGGTTGTTACTACTTGTTTTTTGGCTATTACTACTTGTTTATGTGTTGTTACTACTTGTTCATTGGATGTTACTACATTTTATGGGTTGTTACTACTTGTTTTTTGGCTGTTACTACACTTTATCTTGCGTTACTACTTGTGTAAGGTGTAAAAAAAAATCATGGGTATTTTCGGTCTATTTATTATAAATTTGTCATTTTTAATCACATAAAATGGAAATTGTCCTTCTATCGTCATTTATGATTTTTTTTTTTTGTCCTTCTGACCCCTTTCCCCTATTTTTGCTCTATGATTTTGCAGACAATTAACGTCTGTTTATCCGTCTCATTAAAGGAGAATATTTTCTAGAATCCGTCAAAGGAAAAAAAAAACCTTTTTGGGAAGGGAATGGATAGGATTTGAAGATTCAAACAATATAAAAGGTTAAGAGCCAAAAATGAAGCAAGTTTTGAATTGTAGTGAAGAGTGGAAGAATAATTTTACAGTTACAAACGGAGGGATTTCAGAGCTTGCAGAAGATAATTTTGTAAAATAGAGATTTAAATCATTCACATCTATCATTAGTCTCTTACTAAATCGGTAAATTCTCTATTCATTGTACATTATTTAAATTCTGATGCGGCATTCGACTTTGAATAAAGATTTTGTAAAATGAAGAAAAGTGGCATTTAATAATGTGAATTTGAGAATCCGTTAAAATAACTGATCATGCAAGTGCTATGTTGTATGTATCGGATCTATGAAAAACATTAATGCATCTGATTAAATACAGATTCTGTAAATTTTACTCTGCTTAGAGCACTTGCATCAGATTCTCTAAAATAATACTCTATTTTACAGTTTTAAATATATACTTTTTTTTTCTAGTTTACAGAATCTCTACATAAGATAAAATGCATCAGATTCTCTATTTTACATAATGAGTTAGATATAAAGGAAAATTTACAGAATCTGGATAAATGCTGTAAATATAAAGGAAATTTTACAGAATGTGTAGTTTACAGTAAAATGTAGAGTATCTACTGCAGTACTACTTTTCCAAAATCTGAATGTTGAAATCTTTAAAATACAGTTTTTAAAGGATTACAGTATCTACTGCAAATGCTCTTATGACATGAAATATGTATTCAATATTTTTATCGCTCAAGGGATTTTAATAGAGATTCTGGTGCATTTCACATAGATATTGATTTGTAAAATGAAAGAAATATGGTGTTTACTTATGTTAGATAAATAATATGTTAAAAGAACATGATGCATCAAATATGGTGTTTAGAGCACTTGCATCAAATACTCTAAGAGAATAATCTATTTCACAGTTTTAAATATATATTTTTCTAGTTTACAGAATCTTTATCTATGATAAAATGTATCAGATTATTTATTTTACATAATATATTATATATATAAAGGAAAGTTTACAGAATCTGGATAAATGCGGTAAATGTAAAAGAAATTTTACAGAATCTGTAGTTTAGAGTAAAATATAGAGTATCTGTTGCAGTGTTACTTTTCCTAATCTGAATGTTGAAATCTTTAAAATACAGTTTTTAAAAAAATTTATAGTATATACTGCAAGTGCTCTTATACACCCTAAATGAAAAGATTAAAATATCCTTTTAATTAACCTTATAGAAACCATATTAGAATAGTCGGCGAAGCCCTATTTTTTAAGGAAAAAAAACACAACCCAATATATTAATTTTTTTCGCATTTTAAAATTTTCTTTGTTGGTATCTGGTTTTTTTTTTTCCCGAAGAAAGGATCTTGGATATATATTATCAAAAAACGTACACAAAGTGTACTTTACAAAAGAGAACAATCTCAAGCCGCCCTACCTAGGCTAATTAGCAAACTAATTAAGATTTATAATAAATTTGACCCTAGCTAAGATACTAGATACCAAAAAGCTATTCACGGGAAAGACATCACCGTGCCCAAAAAGCACCTTATTACGCCAGAACCATGCGCAAGCAACAGTTTCCCTAAAGATATATTTCCAATCCACCACGGCAAAATGAAAAACATTGCCTTGAGAGAGATTGAAATCGAGCCACATATCAATCCTTCTAAAACCAAAAAAACGAGCATGCCAAGAAAGAGGGAGAAGCGTCTTCCAAACATTGCAAATCCAGTCACAATCTCTAACCGCGTGGAGATTAGTCTCGATACAAGCACCACAAAAGAGGCAGGAAGAATCAGCACCTTGAATGCGTTGGGCAATAAGCCCATTAGTCTTGAGAATGTTGCTCCGAGCCTCTCAAAGCGTCAAGTTAAGTCTCTCCGGACCCTTAAGGCTCCAAATCGCATCCAAAAGCGAGTGAATGGTGCCACCGGCACTTTGCAAAATATCATAAGGCGATTGAATTGAAAAAATTCTTGTTGATGAATGCTTCCAGATCCAAGAATTGGAAGAGGGATTCCAACTCAGGCCCTTGCGTAAGAACTCCTTAATACTCAGAATACTGCGCCAAGCAGGGGATGGGTTAAAGCACCCCGAACCATCATTGAGTAAGTCCCCGTATTTACCTTTGAAAAAATGAACCCAAAGCGTATTGGGTTCGTTAATAAAACGCCAACCAAGCTTGCATAGGAAGGCCAAATTCATGAGCTTCGGAGATTTAATACCGAGGCCCCCATGACTCTTAGGGGAACAAATTCTTTCCCAACAAACCGTATGCAACCTTTGCTTGTCCTCGTCACCCCAAAAGAAACGTCTATTAAGCTTATCGAGCAAATTAATCGTGTGCGCAGGGATCTTCACCGTTTGCATGGTATAATAAGGGAGTGCAGAAGCCATAGCTTGAATAAGAATACGCTTCCCGGCCTTGGATAGCCGCTTTGCCTTCCAACCAGAGAGGCGCACATGCGCTTGATTGACAAGAAAATCAAAGTGGCTACTTTTGATCCTTGAGTGAAAAACCGGAACACCGAGATATTTCCCCAAATTGGAGGAGATAGGGATCTTAAGCATCGAGCTCAACACACTCTTGAGATAGCAAGGTGTATTGCTGGAAAAAAAAAGTCTACTCTTACCAAGGTTGATTCGTTGACCCCAGAGCAAACAAAAATTTGACAAGACATTATCCATGCACTTAATGCTGGATGAAGAAGCCTCCCCAAAAAGAAAAAGATCATCCACGAAGAGAATATGCGAAACGCCAATACCCCCTTTAGAAATTCTATAAGGCTTCCAACCACCCTGATCAACAGACTTCTGAATATTTGACCCCAAAACCTCCATGCAAAGGACAAACAAGTATGGAGAAAGAGGTCACTGCCTCACCCCACATTGTGGCTTAAAGCTCTCAAGATGCTTACCGTTCCACAAAGTAGTCAAAGAGGCGGAAGAGATATAGAACATAATAAGCTGCACCAGATTATTATCAAAACCCGACTGATGGAGAACATACTCGTGGGTTTGCTTCTTGTGTTTTTTCATTCATCCGACTGTCTGACAATAGGTTTGTCCATTGTCTTGCCCAAACAAGTTTGCATGTGGTTGGTCCCAGATCTTGATGCTTGCAGTTTTGATTTGAATTAATAAAAGCGTTACCCTTCAATATATATATATATACTATATTTTTTTATACATTTAAGAGTGTGGAATCTCTCTCAACACCCCCTTCAAGTGTGGGCAATCTGTCGCAACACTTGCACAATTTTTGTCCAAGAGTGTGGCAATCCCTCCCAACTAGGGGTGTGAACGAGCCGAGTCGAACTGAGTATTGCTCTAAACGAGTCAAGCAATTTAAAATATTCTCGAGCTCGAGTTCGAACATGAGTATTTCGAACTCGATCTCGAGCCGAGATTGAAGGAAGTTTTAAGAACTCGAGCCGAGCTTGAGTTTTTCATCGAGCTTATCGAGTATAATATGTTTCAAAAGTTAACTGAAAAATAATTCAAATTATCACTTGATAATAACAAAAAAATGTCATTGCAACCAAATACTACTCCACAAGTTATTTTATATTAAAGATGAAAATACTATTTTATTTTGTATCCAGCAATATATTTAATACAGTGTTTGATAAACCACAAGATACAGAGATATAAAATCAATAACTTTTTAACATTTTATACATTGACTACAAATACAAAGAACACATACTTGTCTAATAATAACATATATGTATGTATACATGTATATACATATATGCTTTTTTAGTATATACAAATATATATTCGAGCTTGCTCGCGAGTAGTCGAGTCGAGTATTGCATTGGTCGAGTATCGTTCGTTTAATCTTCAAGTCGAGTCGAATTCGAGTTCGAGCTGATTTAAGACGAGTCAAGTCGAGTTTTGGATCGAATCGATCTCGAGCTAATCACGAGTAGCTTGGCTCGCTTACAGCCCTACTCTCAACACTTTCTCCCAAGTGTGGGCAATCTCTTCCAACACTTGAACAATTTTTTAAATAATGTTCACACCAAGGTTCGATCTCATGACCTCTGGCTCTGATACCATGTTATGATCAAACGCTTACCATTCGACTAAACAAATTGGTGTTAGTAAATGTGCAACTATATTTCCTTATACATTTAAGAGTGTATGCTATCTCTCCAACCCCCCTCACGTGTGGGCAATCTCTCCAACACTTGCACAATAGTCTTAACTAAAGGCTTCATCCCCCCTCAAGTGGGCAAAACATGATATCGGAGCCAGAAGTCATAAGATCAAACCATGGTGTGAACATTATTTTCACAATTTATATTGTGGAAGTGTTGGGAGAGATTGCCCACACTTGAGGGAGCGTGAAGCCTTTAATTAAGATTATTGTGTAAGTGTTGTGAGAGATTGCCCACACTTGAAGGAGGTGTTGGAGAGATTGCCTACACTTTTAAATGTATAAGGAAATATAGTAGCATCTTTACTAACACCAATTGGTTTAGTAAAATGGTAAACGCTTGATCCACACACACACACACACACACACACACACACACACACACACACACACACACACACACACACATATATATATATATATATATATCTGTGTGTGTATGTTTTGATGATCACAATTGCTATAATCAAGGAAGGGAATCCAGATGCATAAAAGATATGTAACAGAAGCAATCTAATGTAATAATCACAGACACAAGAAGAACACAAGATTTAACGTGGTTTTCTGTGTTGTGCCGACTACTCCACGGATAGAGAAGAGATATTTTATTATGCAGTAAATTTCTGATGGATTACACTTGCATTTGCATTGATTACAACAATTGGTATTTATAGGCACATTGCCCTAAACCCTAACTGCCAAAGGATCTATGTTGTAATTGTCATAAATGCCCCATATGTGGGCCTAGAATCAACTGACACCACCATATGAAACTCAACAGCAGCTGACCTTCTAGACTTGTAACCATGCTGCTTAGATGTAGAACTCAAATTGTACTCAAAGAAACCTCGTGAGACTCAACAGATTTGTTGTCTTGAAAGAAAGTAAGAATTGAATACACTTCTCAGCTGACAATCACTCAGCTGTCTTAACAGATTAGCTCTACCATATTAGAGATCAAGTCACTTTGCTGACAACAATACCCCCTAAAATTAGTGTTCGAATGAAATATGTGGTTACTATTTGTGTTTTATGAAGTATATGGAAGAAATTGATGAAAAATTACAAGAGTAAGAATCATTGACGGATCTAGAATTTTTTTCTATGGGGATTTCATAAAAAGATAGTATCAAAATAATATTTTTTTGACGGATCTATACACTTTTTAATAAATAAAATATACTCCCTACGTCTCATAATATAATGTCTTTTATTCATTTTCACACAGTTTAAGAAAACCTAATAAATAAGTTACTATTTAATATTTCAATGCAAAATATTGTATTGTTTTCTAGGACTGACTAATAATATTACAGTGTTTAATGTGAAATTGAAACAATGCATTTAATATTCTATTGTTTAGTGAGAATGACTTATATCTTGAGACAACACTAGAAAGCCAAAAGACCCTATATTACGGAACGGAAGGAGTATATGTTATTTTTTTAAGGACCTTGTTGTTGATATAATGTGGCTCCGCCACTGGTTGGAGTGAACAAAGTTATAAATCTATGATTGAACTTTCTCACGCAACTTAATTAAAGCATTCAAATCAGAGTTTTGAGGGTGTCATAGTTGGAGAGGCAGCGGCAAGTATTGTGTGGTAGTGGCAAAAACTTAGGCGAATTTGTAAACTAGCGCATCTACAAAAACGTCACGACTACGCAAATATCGACGGGAAAACATGGATCCGTTTGGACATGGATTTTTGGAATAATATTTATTCGAAAATTTTGTGTTGGATTGCATCGGTTTCGTGTTAGATGAAGTGAATGTGATGTATTGCTGAATTGTTTTCTTCCAAAATCGCCCATATATATATATATATATATATATATATATATATATATATATATATATATATATATATATGAAAATATAACATGTTCCTCATAATGTTGTTTAGAATTTGTATATTTTGTTCTGGAAGACAAGTTTGTTGCTTATCCAAGAGTTTGGAGATGTTGTATTTTCCATTGGTCAAAGACAAAGTTTTCGATCTACTGGAGGATTAATAAAAACTACAAGAATTAAAATTAGAAGAAGAAGAAGCAACAAATAATGTCGGTGCTACTCAATGACTTTGTGTGAGACAAATCTTCCTCTGATAATGAAGAATTATCTCAACATGATCCAAGTCCTTATGTCTCTGACTCTAGAGAACATATTAATGTTCTTACCAAAGACCAGAAATTTCAAATCGAAGTATTAAAGAATCTAAGTGATCTCAATCTCCAAAAAATATACCTTGAAAAAAATTCCTAGATCGTCCCTTAGAAAAGAATGATCAAAAGATATCCGTTAGTCTGAGAAAACCTTATGATCGACTTAACATATATTCAGAAAACAAAACCCAAAAATGATATTACTCTCACTGAACTCCAAGAACAAATAAAAAAAAAAATCTGAAATAAAGATTTATGGGATTACAAGAAACAAGAGATTGAAGATATAAAAAAAATTCTTTTCTTAAACAATAATAATAGCAATATATCTGATAAGGATGATGATCCTGAAATTGAGAGAATTTCAGAGAACTTCTTAGGTGTTGTTTGATCATTTTTCAAATATCTCTATGCAAAACACTTGGCCTCCTTTCTAGATATCAAATGCTCATATTGAAAATTGGATTTGGTCTAGTGATAAAAAGCTATTGCAATTCCCGATGAGAATCAGAGTTCGATTTTCATCCTTTTCCCAAAAAAAATCTCCTTCACCTAACTCCCTCCTTCCCACCTCAAAAAAAAAAAAAATTGCGATAAGCTTCCATTTTTCGCAGGGATCGAGGGGGGCAGCGCCAACTCGTGGGGGCTGCCCACGAAAGCTAAACACGTACCCCTAGCTGAACAAATGCATCTATAAAATTCGAATTGATTCATCTGAGTTATGATAAAGAATTTTCTCAATTCAAGTAATTTAACACATTATATTAGATCGATCGGTTGAGATTGGATCTACATGGATTTTTTTTTACGAAACATGTAATTTTGGCCCTCGGGATGGTTGGGCCTTCGGCCAACGCCTCCTCTGCCCATGAAGTCCTAACAAATATTCAAGGGAAAATGTTACAACCCTCAATGTATGAGGTTGAAACAAATTCAAGTGGTTTGAATGCGGATTACAAGATATTAGAACATTTGTTAGAACTAATAGAAGATAAAATTCAAAGAGATGTGGATTGTTGTCAAAAAAGAGATAAAATTGAGTTTAGATATTATGATAAAATAGTAGTTTTATATTTAGTTTTAAATAAATATATTTATCTCATTTATTTCCTATATGAAGAAGTGGATATTGTATCAGTTATTGATCAATCCAATAAAACAACATCAATTCATGTTTCCTCACGCATTCTGATTTTCTTAATGGTATCGAAGCCAGGGGCGAGGGTTCGAAAGCCTTAACAATGGTAAACCCTCGCCCGTTCCGTTCTTCCGCGCCCAAAAAAAAAAAAAAATCCTTTCTGCAACTTTTACCATCGGCTGCATTCATATTTTATTTTTTTTGAGTAAGCAGTAGTCGTAATGTTATTTTCTTCTTCTACCTACCATCAAAACAAAAATCAAAAGAATCATCAAGTAGAAAATATATAGATCCGAAGTATTTCTATATAAATTTGAGGCCTCTTATGGCGGTGTAGAGGGCTTGAGTAATAGATAACGACAATTTGATTACACTTTCGATAAGTAGACAGTAAATTGTAGTGCAACTGATCCATTTACTCCCACTCCCGTTTCCACTTACTAGGCAGTAAGGTATGGAGAGATAATTATCTATTGTATATATAATTATGTATTTACTTCCTAATTCTATGAGAAGTTGAAGCAAAATAATTTTTATTTATTTACTTACTAATTTTGTAAACAATTAATGTCTGTTTATCCGTCTCATTAGGACAAGAGTTTTTAGAATCCGTCAAAGAAGTTAAAAAATAAATAAATTTAGAAAGACAAAAAAAAGGCTGTTCTGGGAAGGGAAATGATTGGATTTGAATATTCAAATAATAAAAGGTTAACCTCATGTTTTGCATTTTAGTGAAAAGATGAAGAATAATTTTAGAGGGTTTGATATGGTGCCGAAGCGTTATCATCTAGGAGTTAATTTTTTTTTTGTTTTTTATTTTTATTTTTTTAGTTTGTCTCGACCTTTCAATCTTTCAACCCACTCTTTGTTTGTGCAGTTATGTTGCCGATTAGTGTTTTATAATCTGTTGATTTTGCTGATTAGGGTTGTTATTTTGTAGCTATTTGTTCAATTTTGTTTCTGATAATGCTCCGCCCTGCTATTGTTTCAATAAATTTTTTTGTGACAATTTTAACATTTGTTAGGCATAATTATGACAATTAAGCCTCAACGTTTTCTAGAGTATGTTTTGACTTATGTCACTTGTGTACCCAATAAGTTTGTTAATTAAATAAGGGTCATTTCTTTAATTAGCCCTGGAAATTTTGTTTATGTTGTGTTCTTATGTTTATTTGTTGGCACAAATACATTAAAAAAATCATGTGTACAGTTGTAAATTATTAAATCTGAATTAAGTATTTATTTATCGAACCGAGCAACTTCTTAAAACAGTCGTTTCAAACTCAGTTGAGTTCGTTTGAGCAAGGAAAAAAAATGTTCGAGATCGACTAATTAAGTTTTGATTATGATCGATTTTGGCTCGATTATATGCTTTGCACAATTTGGGTTTATTGTCAAAAAGGACAATTTGAATATAGAAATATGCAAAGAAGACATTGGAATATTTTTTGGGTAAAAATGACATATCCTTATTCCACTGTGATTTATATTCTTTCGTATTCAACTAAAAAACGAATACATCTTTTGATCTGATTGTCGAAAGAAGGTAATTCTTTCATCATATTTTTCCTCTTCAGGTTTTCTTTATTTAGACATCTCATTTGATATTTTTTCAACGTTATTTTCGAGGACATTTTTGTTAAAAAACACATAAACAGTGGAACAATGAAATATTGGATTTGAGGTCAATTCCATTGCAGCAAACAGTGAATTTGGAGTTATCAACAGTAGATTTGTCCTTATCACCTAATTTACCTTTCCTCTATCCTGATTCCTATTTCCCCCTTCATTTTTGTCCTTTTAAACCACTCCCCTGCACGATTTTGGGCACTTTCAAGCTTGAACTCGAGCTCAAACAACTGGAAAAATATTAATATGTAAGGTGATCAAGTTCACATCGTTAAACAAAATTATATTCTAAAAAAGCTAACCGTCTGTGACACACCATCAAACATAAGGAGAATATATATATATATATATATATATATATATATATATATATATATATATATATATATACTCCAACTTTTGTGAGAAACTGATTTATTTGTCACAAGAAGTCAACATTTTGGGACAATTTCAGTGATTGTCACCAATTTTTTTTTCTTTCTTTTGTAGTCCTATCTGAGTGACGAAACATGCATTTACTCTGTAAGAGACGCTCAACTCACGTTGCACCTGACTCAAGAAACCGAATCTATATAAACTCTCGGTCGGTTTACATGACGATCCTAAAACTCATTTTTCACGCTATCTCGCAACATACATTTACAAAGATAATGTGTCAAACCATGAATAAAGTAAACAATTTAACTCAAGCATTAAGAACAAGTGTTAAAACATAATCAAATCAAGAACTAAGAGTTCTAACACAAATCACTCCCATTAATTAACGAGGGCTCGGATTCATTAATGTGTTCCTGCAGCAAATTGACAACAATTCATCGGGACAGGTTCTGAGACTGAATGGATGGTAGCAATTGGAAGTACCTTTGGAAGGAAATAATCTATGGTATTAGTATATAAAAAATAAAAAATAAAATGGTAAACAAATACTTGTTCATCAAGTCAAACTTCACCATGCAAAGAACTCGAAACATACCGAAAGACAACTCGGATTTGATTTTCAGATCTGGTTGATTCCTTAAGGACTAAGGAGTGCTTTTCTGTACGCACCCCTTAACGGAAAACGACAATTATGTAGAATTCTGCACTAAGAATTTGCAGAATTCTTGATAAAACAAGAACACAGTGAAAAGAAGAAGGCTTCAGTCTCAATTGAAGCAACAAGAACTAAGAACACCTTAACTGAAAGCTAAAAAAGATCCAAAACAGTTGCATAATGTAACACCCCGATTTTTACGAAAAGGACAAATTTGTCTTTTAATGATAATTGGGATTTTATGTTTTTATTTAATTAAAAGGATTAAATAAAGGAATAAGAGATTAGAATAAAAGCAAACATTCTGATTGGCCGACGTAAACGGGAATTAAAGGTGTCGGGGTATTTAAACGGGAAAATAGAATTTGATCCTCACTTCTCTTTCAGAAGAGGGCGCATGTTCCATCGAAAGGCTCACCCTTGAATTTTTGGTGTTTGATCCGTGGCTCGTTTGTGCAGCCGGCAGTAGAAGAAAAGGTTCGGAGGATCGCGGTGATTCTCCTGATACAAACGATTTGTGATTTCGTTCCGGTGAGTTTTCATCTTCCTTGGCTTAGAACTTGATGAATAGCATCAAGGTGTCGCTTGCTGCTGTTTTGGCATCGTAGGAAGGTTCTAAGGTCTGGTAGTTTGTATAGGTTCAAGGCTTGAGGCTTGTTGGTGCTTCGAGGTCTTGGAATCGTAGAACCACGCAATCAAAAGGTAACGTGGCTAGACTTCGTACTATTTTAGGGGCCCAATCAGTGAATTGGAGCTTTGTATGTTTTATACCTGTATTATTACTGTTTTGGTGTATAAAGGTGGAGCTTGGATTGGTTTTGGGTTGGAAATCGTGCGAGTATCGTTTCGCGGCTTTTGTGCGAGATTTTGGGGCTATCCGTACGGATAGAAGGCTTATCCGTACGGATAAGTCACTGGTTTGGAGTTTTGGGGAAACAGTGAGTTATCCGGATGGTTGGGGCATGTATCCGTACGGATAGACTGGTTATCCGTACGGATAAGAGTCTGGTTGGGCAATTGTTGGTTTGAGCTGTTTCGTGGTGTCAGCTCATGTCCGGGCTTTATCATCTGATCTCTAATCTTGAACTAAGTCTTGAAGGGAGTTCCCACGCGCATAGAACCCAACCTTACGGAGTTTTCACTAACCGTTATCGTTCGTAGGGGACCGTGCGGAGAGCCTTGACGGACTTAGTGCTTTGACGAGCTAGTGTTCGCCATTGTCTGTGTATGTGATAGGAGGTTAGAGTCTAGTGGTCTAGGACCTTGAGTAGATGATAGGGGCCTTTTATGTGAATGAACTAGGTGGCTAGTCAAACACTTAATAAACTACATATGTGTTAGCTAAAAGATTAAATGCTTTGGGAGGCTTGTGTAAGGCACGTTTATACTCCGTCGATGTGTATATGGCCCGATGTGATGTGTGCCTCTGTGGTCATCCGGACTTCCATGAGAGTACATGCACAAAGTCACGATTATCGAACACAAGTTGTTCGTACTCTACGGAGACGCAATTTAGTAGGTCGTAATCGTAACCGGTCTTGCGTAATTACCCGGTCGTATGTGTCCTTGCCAACCTTAGCGTGACAAATAGCGAGCTAAGCTAGAAACCCTAGGGACCTCATGTTGTGTGCCATGAACGCAATGTGATAGGTAGCTAGGTTAATAACGGAAAAGTTAATAAAAGACGGCGACGCTTTTTCATCTTTGGTAGAGTAACGATGATAGTGCGGAACCTATTCATGTTACAGAGTACTTTGTACTCACCCGTTATTTTCCCTGTGTTTTGTCCCTTCTTTCTTTTAGATGTGTATCCGGAGGATGACGAGACGGGCCGAGGTTATCCCGAGGACGAGGAATGAGCGGGAGCTAAGCTTGGAGTCCAGCGGTTTCTTTATAGCTTTGTTATCCTTCCTTTTATTTTTTTATTTTTGTTAAGGGAGTTCCGAGGGTGTTGTACTTTAAGATTTGGATGATGTTCTTTGGATGTTTAGTTTCTCTTTTGAATTCGGTTTTTGTAGAACAGCACTTGTAACTCTGGTTCGGTTTTGGGAGACGTTTGGATGTTTGGTTTTAATTTTTAATTTCCGAGTTATCTTTTAGCTTCCGCGTCGTTTAGTATCTCTGGTTATTGATGAGGTGACGTGTATGCATTAAATTTTATTTATTGTTATGCGTGCGAGCGCACTTTTCCGTATAAGGACTCGGTATCCGGGAACGGGCGTTACATAAATTAAAGCTTAATCTCTCGAGTGTTAGAATGTAGGCCTTATATACAAACTGCATTCTATACAAAACGGTTATCAAACCACCTAACTAACTAACTAACTCTTTGCCTCATGTGTTCGACGTAATTCCTCTTGAGTAAACCAACCCAAAACTCGATGTCAGTCTGTGACTTATAGCCTCAACACATGATTTTTTTTTTTGTTTTTTTAAAGTTTTTACTTAGATTTATTCGGTATTAAATCTGTATTGTTAGAATATAGAATATAAGGACCTTGTAGTAATTACTTTAAAGTATTGTACTTCAGTTGTAATTACAAGTACACATATATATATTGTGTACAAGACTAAATTCTGTGTAATGAAGTCATTATGATTAAACCCTAGCTGCCTATCTTCTATCTTGGTATCAGAGAAACGGGTTCTATGGCGGCAAACACCACCGTCACGTCCGGTGAGCCAATGCCACCGGTCGTTTCCTCTTCTGGTCCTAATACTCAGTTTTCAGGGTCTCTATCTTCCATTAGCACCATGACCACACCAACTCCACAAAATACAGTTCGCAACACTTCATCTCCGACCCCGACTGTGAACATCTCCGGTCACATGCAGACCCGAAGGATTCTTGATCTTAATGTTTCTCATACTGATCCACTATTTCCTAGTTTTTCTCTTGGATCTCTACACCACCGTTGTCCACCTTTATGGTCTCTTCTCCGACACCGAATCGTTTTGTCGGCTCAACTCCAAATCCGTTTGGTGGTCATATGACCCAAAGTTGTACTGTGAAGCTTGATCGGAGTAACTATCTCCTCTGAAAGTCAACTATTCTTCCGATTGTTCGAGGTCATCGGCTCGAAGGGTATCTCCTTGGAACTCAGATTCGTCCACCACAATTTGTTGGTTCTCCTGTGTATGGTACTATCAGCAATCCTGCCTATGATGACTGGTCTACAACTGATTCTTTACTTATGGGATGGTTGATGGCGTCCATGACTGAACAAGCTTTTACAGAGGTAGTTGGTTTTCAATCGAGTTATGAAGTCTGGAATACTTTGGAGACCTTGTTTAACAACTGAAGCACGCATGTTGGAGTATAAAGGAGCCCTAACCAGAACTGACAAAGGGTCTAAATCAATGGTGGATTATCTTGCCCTTATAAAGTCGTATTCTGATGGTCTGGCTGTAGCTGGGTATCCGATTTCCAATGCTGAGCTAATCTTAGCAGCTTTGGGTGGCCTTGGCAAAGATTATGAGTCAGTTATAGTCAATATAACATCAAGGATTGGCTCTTTGACCTGGCAAGAAGTGCAATCTCAGCTTGTTACTCATGAGCGATTGTTGGCTCGTTTCAATCCTTCAATCAACCTGGATGTTCCATCTCCAGTTGCTAATTTGGCCTCTCAAAAGTCTGGAGCTACGAATAGGGGTAACAGACAAGGAAACAACAACTATGGTGGCCAAGACTCTGGAAGAGGCCGTGGTTACAGAGGCAATAGAGGTGGTAGGAATAGAGGAGGTGGAAGGTCTGGTTTAGGTCCTAGGCCAGTGTGCCAAGTTTGTGGTAAGACTGGGCACATAGATGCAAACTGCTATCACAGGTATGATTCCTCTTATACTGGGCCTGCAATTCTAACAATTCTGGTAATGGTGCTTATCAAAGTTCTAGTCCAAGATCAAATGCTGCTTATGTTGTTTCTCTTGACACTATGATGAATCCAAGCTGGTATGCTGACAGTGGAGCAACCAGTCATGTCTCTAATGATCTTAATAACCTGCATTTAAGCTCTGGGTATGAAGGGTCTGATGCATTCATAGTAGGAAATGGCGAGTCCTTACATATTACTCAGGTAGGTCATTCCACACTTCCCACTAGTAGTACCTCCAAACTTTCCTTAAATGGTATTCTTCATGTTCCTAGCATAACAAAGAATCTCCTTAGTGTTTCTAAGTTAACTGCAGATAATTCTGTTTTTCTTGAATTTCACTCTAATTCTTGTTTTGTGAAGGATCTGTCTACAAAGAGAATCCTGCTGCAAGGCACTCTTAGAAATGGCCTCTATCAAATGTCTATTCCAGATCGTCTGATCTCTTCTCCATCCAAAGATTTTGAAGCCTTGTCCCTATCAACTCAACTCTCTGAGGTTTTATCTTATCCTGGTGACATCAAGTCCTGTACTAGTCCTGTTAGGTCTAGTCATCAGTCTTTTGTTAGTTTACATTCTGTTCAAAACAAAGCCACTGTTTGGCATAGAAGGTTAGGGCATCCCTCTAGTAGGGTTCTCAGTCAAGTTCTAAAAGTCTGTAACGAATCTCTTGATCTTAATGAAAAACTTTCTTTTTGTGAAGCTTGCTGTCTTGGTAAACAACATTCCTTATCTTATTCTCTTTCCACATCTAAGATTGTTGCACCCTTTGATCTGGTTCATTCAGATCTCTGGGGGCCATCTCCAGTTCATTCTTCAACTGGATATACCTATTACATACATTTTCTTGATGACTTCACCAGGTTTACCTGGATTTTTCCACTGAAAGCTAAATCTGATGCTATAACTGTTTTTACACACTTCAAAACTCAAGTTGAAACTCAATTCAGCACTAAAATTAAATGTCTGCAAACAGACTGGGGGGGGGGGGAGAGAATTTAGAAACTTTGAACCTTTGTTGAAGGACTTTGGAATTAATTTTAGACATCCCTGTCCTCATGCCCATGGCCAGAATGGCAATGCAGAAAGAAAACACAGGGCCATTGTGGAAATGGGCCTAGCTCTTTTAGCTCAAGCTTCCTTACCACTTAAATTCTGGTGGGAAGCTTTTCTACACTCTGTCAGACTTATAAATTATCTACCAACTCTTGTTCTGAATCATAAGTCTCCTTTTGAGTGTTTATTTGGAAAACTCCCAGATTACACCATGCTAAGAGTCTTTGGTTGTGCTTGTTACCCTTATCTCAGACCTTATCATAATAGGAAGTTTCAGTTTCATACTCAGAAGTGTACACATCTTGGTCTAAGTCCCTGTCACAAAGGATATATGTGTCTTAGCCCTAATGGTAGACTCTACATATCTAGAGATGTTACCTTTGATGAGGACAACTTTCCTTATTCCAAATCTGATACTCCATCCACTACTGCCCCAAATCCTGTTTGTACAAGTATCAGTGATCCTATGCTGTTCTTACCTGTGTCCTCAAATCAGTCTTCTGACCTATCCAATCAAATTGATGTTGAATCTCCTCACTCCTCTCATCAATCTCTCAGCAATTCACATATACCTGCTACATCTTCTGTTATTCCTACACCTAATCCCTCTCATTCCAGCAAGGAACTACGAAAGACTTGATTCCAATTACACACATTGGATACGTAGACAACTGGAGAGAAACTAACTCTCAAGCTCAGTCTAAATCATATTGCAATCCCCATCCCCATTGACAGAGTTCTTGATAAATCGTTCTAGGATTAATTTAGGCCCATATTATACACTCGACGGTAGTATCGTCAATTGGCGCTAGAAGGAGGGCCTCTTTCAGCGATTTAATCAAGAATTAGCAATGGCACCACCAAAAAATACAAGGAAAATGACCTAGCTTCAGGATCCATTTGTCTAGGAAAGGGATCCCACGGCAAGCAGCCTGAGATGGACGCATGTGGAGGTGGAAAAAAGACTTCAATGCTACCTCCACCAAAGACCAAAGACCAACAAGATGAGGTATTGGCAGATCCAGCCCAACAAGCCTTGTTGGAGGCGTTACGAAACCTTGACATGGCATCATTCAAAAGCGTGTTGGGTTTAGCCTTAAAATAACGCTCCGTAACCTACTAGGGTGTCTCAAGCTCTAAATAACCCTTCTTGGATGCAGGCTATGAAAGATGAATATGATGCCTTAATGAGGAACCACACTTGGGATTTGGTTCCTAGGTCTCAAGCTCACAATGTAGTAGCTAATAAGTGGGTCTATAAGCTCAAGTTAAATCCAGATGGATATTTTAACAAATATAAAGCTAGATTGGTAGCTAAAGGTTTCAATCAAACTCCTGGAGTGGATTATTCAGAAACCTTTAGTCCTGTTGCTAGAGCTTCTACTATCAGAATTATTTTAGCTTTAGCTGTTGTTCTGGATTGGCCTATTAGGCAAGTAGATATTAACAATGCTTTCCTTAATGACACCCTATATGAGTCTGTGTTTACGGAACAGCCTGAAGGCTTTGTTGATCAGTTCAAGCCTGGACATGTCTGTCATTTAAAAAAGGCTATTTATGGTCTAAAGCAGGCTCCTAGAGCCTGGTTTGATGAATTGAAGAAACATATGCTTGTGTGGAATTTTGTTCAGTCCAAGTCTGATCCTTCTCTGTTTGTTCTCCACACTGGTAGCACACTTTTGTATGTTCTTGTGTATGTTGATGACATACTTATTACTGGTAATGATGCCTCTAGAGTTAAAAGGTTTGTCAGTGATTTAAATTCCAGGTTTGCACTTAAGGACCTAGGTAATTTGCACCACTTTCTAGGGGTGCAGGCTGTGAGAGATCACAATGGCTTGTTTCTTTCTCAGCATGTTTATGCTCAACACTTGTTGCAAAAATTGGGTTTGGAGAATCTGAAACCATGTCCCACTCCCATGGTTGTCACTTCAAAGGTGCCTCCATCACAAGAACTTATGAAGATTCCTACACTTTACAGAAGTGCTGTTGGGGCCTTGCAGCATTCACCAGGCCTGATCTTGCTTATGCAGTAAACTCTTTGAGCCAGTATATGCAGGAACCAACTGTTTCCCACTGGCAACAAGTTAAACATCTCCTCAGATATGTGAAGGGCACTCTTTATCATGGTTTACTGTTTAAAGCCTCTCAACCACTACACATTCATGCCTTTAGTGATGCTGACTGGGCATGTGATAAGGAAGACAGAAGATCTGTAGCAGCTTACTGCATATATCTAGCCGGCTCTCTAATTTCCTGGTCCTCTAAAAAGCAACATGTTGTCTCCAGGTCATCCACGGAATCTGAATACAGAGCACTTGCGAATGTTGCTTCAGAAACACAGTGGTTGCTTAATGTTTTGTCAGAACTGAAGATCAAACCAGCAGCAGTCCCTATCCTATGGTGTGATAATTTGGGAGCTGGGTCTCTTGCTCACAATCCTGTAATGCATTCCAGGATCAAGCATGTGGAATTGGATGCACATTTTGTTAGAGAAAAAGTGATGCAGGGTTCTATGAAAGTTCAGTACATCCCATCATGTGATCAAGTGGATGATTCCCTGACAAAGCCTCTTAGTTCCAGTTTATTTACTTCTTTCAGACACAAATTAAATGTAGTTAATATTCCATTCAATTTGAGGAGGGCTATTAGAATATAGAATATAAGGACCTTGTACGTAGTAATTACTTTAAAGTATTGTACTGGAGTTGTAATTACAAGTACACATATATATATCGTGTACATGACTATATTCTGTGTAATGAAATCATAATCTATCTTGTATGAACAAAAAAGAAACATATGCATGAAAGATACAACAAAATTCAAAGCCATAGCCATAGATATATAGATGCATTCATGTTTCTTACAATTACATGATAAGGGAAGTATATATATATTGTCATAGAAGATATAGTTATCGACACACAGGCCGATGAATTGATGCTCTTATTTTATTGTTAACAACACGATTAACCTAACATCCCTTACTTGCAATCGTTAATCTTCCGGTCATTATTCTTCGCATATATAAGATGGAGCGTAAGTACAAGGACATCTTTTCCTGCATGGAGGATTAGTGGTGAAATCACAGGTCTCACCACATGTACCCTCCTCACCCTCGTCCCCCAAAGTCGCCTTTCGTGTCAATCCCATGCCTTCCATCCTCTTCCCCGCCACTACAAAACAAAACAAAGAAAAGAAATAGAGTGTTTAATTAGTTTTGAAGAAATAATATTGTTATCCCGAGACCATCTTGACGAGACAAATGTCACAATCATATGTAGTGTGTCAATAGCAGCACTCATAATGTGGCATTACGACTCATCTTTAAATAGATACAACATCATCAGACACTCTATTAATATTCTATCAGAATGATCGATCGTGACAGTAATATTGCATGTTTCGAGGGGATAACTATTTCATCTGAACTAAAGAGAAAAAATGAATGATAATAAACATTGATGCCGAGCGGATTAGAATGAGTAACCTGAGGAAGTGAGCAATACAATCAAAACCAAGTAAGAAACATTAGCCATCCCTTTTTGTTTTTGTTTTTGTTTTTTTTGTTTATATTGTTTTAGCTTTCGTAATGAAATTGGTATCAATTTATAGCGGTGATTTGTCAGAATTATCTAATTTTTTAGTTAGGTTGATTTTGACGGTCACGTAGTTATATTGATATAATAACTTACTATGGAGTTATTATTAAAGCAAAAGATCAGCCGAGGAATTTTTAATTAATATTTATGTTATATAAAATTGAGTTGTCTTGACATCATAAGCTACAGCTATAGAGCAAGGAGTAAATAAGTATTCAGACATGAGTAATAGATTGTGACTTTTTAATATTTTAGCTATATAAAATTGAGTTATCTTGATATCATAAGCTACAGCTATAGAGGCAGGGCCGGCCCTGGCATATTTTGGGTTTAAGACTAAATATCTGAATTGGGTATTTTAGTTGAATTTGTTTTTTTTTAAAACATACTTATCGCGTTTTTATTATCCGTAAATGCAAAATTCAATTTATTTGATAGCCTCAAAACATGCCTACAAAGTAGTCTTTTCTAGCATATTTAGAAACAAAAACCAAATTCATACGTATAGACAAACAAAATGATACATAAAATAATATATTCTTTTTAATTTCTATAGTTTTCCAAACAAAAAATTACTAAAACTTGTTTATATGTCTGATTTTTTTTGGGTCAAGTAATTATTTTATTGGGACCTTTTGTTCGATATTATTTTCATAAATATTTTTTGTAATCGCTTGCATACGAGTTCTTTGAACGAAATAATGTTATCGCAACGAAACGGGTTCGACTCGCATTTTCGGATTTGGATACATGCATTTTCGAACTGATATGTACTTACCCTTTTGTGTGAGAGTTGCATTCTTTCATCTGTTGAACAGTAACAACCCTACCATTTCGTGCAAGGAGAACCTCTATTCGTTTATAGGGTAGTTGCTGCCTATAAAAGGCACAAGTATGCAGACGAAAATTCATAAGTTCTGATAGCATCATTAGAAAAACTTTGAGTGTCCTCGGGTTTGATTCAAATAAGTCACCATTTTGAATCAAACATTCCGTTAATCCTCTGAGAGAGATTTTCGTTTGATCCTCAAATGACAATTCATGTGGGACGAAACATCTCTTAAAAGATAACGCTTATGCGTGCCTTGGAGTCTTCTACAATTTCACAAATTCTTATTCATCAAAATTTTCCAACACCTTTATCGATTGGAGTAAAAAAAATTGTGCATTTATCAAAGAAAAAATTAACATAATATATTAGGTTGAATCAGATTGAATCTACACGGAATTTTTTTTCTTTTAGCGAAACATGTACCATTGGGCTCTCCCGACACCGATGGGTTTAAGAAGGGCGTCTCTCCGGCCTCACATGAGGGCCGGCCCTGTATAGAGGAAGGAATACATAAGTATTCAAACATGAGTAATAGATTGTGACTTTTTCATATTTTAATCAGATAAAATTGAGTTATCTTGATATCATAAGGTACATCTATAGTGGAAGGAACATGATCGAGCTCAATATGAAATGTACTGGAGAACTGTATGGGCCTTCTTGTTCTAGGATGAAAACATAAAGTAGTTTTTTCGTTATGGACCGAACTTAGAATAAGCTGCCTACGTATCCAAATATATATATTTGGAATCAAGTCCAACCGCAGTTCAGGCGGTTATCTTTTTAAGTGGAGTTAGTGGGTAGTTATGTATTATCACCACGTTTCACGTCTGTAATTAACCGCTCCACTATGTACATACAGATCTTTGATCTACTCTCTCTTGACCAGGGACTTGCCCTGGTCGTCTGACCAATAAGGACCTGCCCTGGTCGTCTTGACCAGGGACCTGACCTGGTCGTTTTGACCAATAGGGATCTGACCAGGTCGTTTTGACCAGGGACCTGACCTGGTGGTTTTGACCAATAGGGACCTGACCATGTCGTTTTTGACCAGGGACCTGCCCTGGTCATTTTGACCAGGGACCTACCTTGGTCGTCTGACCAATAATGACCTGACCAGGGACCTGCCCTGATCGCCAGATCCGTTGTCTAGCTAGGGGAAACCCTTCGGTATGAGTTCATGTCCCAGACCTGATCTTCATCTGACCTAGGACCAGACTTGGCCGCCGGATCCACATACGAATGTCTCGACTTACGGATAAGATATGGCTTGGATGTATGACACGTGGACGCATCCAGACCACCCTCAATCAAAGCCCCCCCAGATCTTAATCGATGCTATCTTATTTTACAAGCGGATTAAGATCTGAAGTTTAAAAATTCTTTACGTGTACCATGTAGGTGGTGTAACCACCGTTGCCTCGGTTATCTCAAACGCCACCATAATTACCTGTTGTAATCTTTTCAAGCGACGCCTAGTCGAAACGTCATACTTTTTGACTAGAGGCTATTAAATGATCAGGTCCGAGAATTGTTGTACTTTAAAATCTGACCTGAGGTCTTAAGTTGGTCTGAGTTTTCACACTTAATAAATCATTCTCTCTGTAAGTGTTTAATGACCAGGTCTGAGACCTGCTGGATTTAAGACCTGACCTGAAGTCTTAAATTGGTCTGATTTTTCAGACTTGATAAATTTTTCTCTTTTTGTAAGAATTAATGACCTGACCTGAGGTCTGTTGCATTTAAGACCTGACCTGAGGTCTTAAACCGGTCTGATGTTTCAAACTCGATAAATTTTTCTCTTTTTGTAAGAATTAATGACTTGACCTGAGGTCTTAAACCGGTCTGATGTTTCAGACTCGATAAATTTTTCTCTCTTTGTAGGAACTAATGACCTGACCTGAGGTCTGTTGCATTTAAGACCTGACCTGAGGTCTTAAACCGGTCTGATTTTTCAGACTTGATAAGTTTTTCTCTTTTTGTAAGAGTTAATGACCTGACCTGAGGTCTGTTGCATTTAAGACCCGACCTGAGGTCTTAAACCGGTCTGATGTTTCAAACTCGATAAATTTTTCTCTTTTTGTAAGAATTAATGACCTGACCTGAGGTCTTAAACCAGTTTGATGTTTCAGACCAAAAAGTGGAAAATTGAGTTATCTTGATATCATAAGCTATAGCTAACAGGCAAGGAATAAGTCTTCAAACATGAGTATTAAATTATGATTTTTGGCCGGCTTAATATTGTTTCAAAGTCCTATTATTTTGTTGTATATATAACTTGTTGAAACATAAAATTAATTATTTGTCTGACTCATACGTTTGGATTTATAATTTATTAATTGTTCAGATAATAGATATCGTACATGATGATGATGATGGAAGGAAGTGTCCGCCTTAAAATGACATGACCCTTGTGAGATATATATATATATGAGAATCATCAAGCAGAAAATATAAAGATCGAAAGTCTTTCTATATAAGCTGGAGGCCTCTTACGGCAGTGTAGAGGTCTTGAGTCACCTACAGGTAAGTGGAAAGAGGGGCGGGGAGTAAATAGATAACGACAATTTGATTATGAGGCCTTTATTCGAACCATAGCAAACCTACCGCTGTATCACACTAAGATACAAAAATATTTAATCTACTTTTTACACCACATCTATTATTTGTACCATATTTTAATATCAAAATTAAAATAAAAAAAATCAATATTGTCAAACACTTTTTACTACTACCAACCTATTATATTGTCATATCTCCTCTAAATACTTAAAATCTATAAAACTATCCCTTATTAACACACAAAAATCACAAATCCCCCATTATATCATCATCTTCATCTTTCTTCATTTTTTCATCTTCATCAAAAGTCAAAACCATATTCTCCGGTGACATTCCGACTAAATCCCAACTGCCATTAGAAACCTTCCATTTCTTCAAATGATAGATTTCAACCATCTTTCCAACGTAACGGGTCCTATCCCATCCACCATTGACAAAATATAGCAATAAATTTGCTTTCATTTTTTATTAGGTGGAGAAGAGAGGACCAAAACTATGTCGAATGGGTCATCGGAATTAATGGAGGTGTTGGTTGAGGGTGGCCCGGCTTGACAGGAATCGGCTAAAGAAGAAGGCTGGTCAGATTCCGCCATTGTAGGTGGAGATGGGAGGACCAAAAATAATGTTGAAGGGGTCATCGGAATCAATGGAGGCGTTGGTTGAAAGTGGCCAGTTTGGCCGGAATTGGCCATAGTATAAGTCTGGCCGGCCAAATTCCGTCATTGGGCAGCAGGGGCGAGTGGTTTGGGAGGAGGGGGGACGGACTGGGTGTTATGAGGCGGGTTCAACAGGGCTAGGTTTCCGGTGGTGGGTGCTTGAAAAGGACCACCATCGAGCTAAAAAAAGCCATGGCGGTCATGGCTTCCGAGGTGGAAGGGCGGCAAGGAGGGGTTTATTTTTGGGTGGGGATGTAAAGCTTTTGGAAGTCATGGTTGAAGGGAAGAGAGGAAGAGAGGAAGAGAGGAAGAGAGGAAGAGAAGAGGAGTAGAATGGTAGTGGTTACCGGCAAAACGGGGTCGCCGGAAATGGTGTTTGATGGTTTAGATGGTGGAAATGGGTGGTGGTGTTGGAGGTGAATAAGAGATGGAGGGGTGTGTAGGCAGGGGTGTGAGATATAAATTAGATTAAAATTGAGGGACTAATTTATAATTATAAAAATTGGTGTGGAAATAGTTTAAAACTGTGGTTTGAAGGTAGATAATATGGTATAAATAAAGATTTTTTTTGTTATGAAAATCAATGTGGTGCAAATGTATCTTATATGTGTGGTGTAAAGTATAAAGTGGTGCAACGGTAGGTTTGTTATGATGCGAATAAATGCCCCATTTGATTATACTTTGGATACGTATGCAGTAAAATTGTAGTGCAACAGATCCATTTACTAAGCTCCCGTTTCCACTTACGAGGGAGTAAGTATGGAGAGATGATTAACTATTGTATATTTAGTTATCTATTTACTTCTTCAGAATTTTTTTAAAATCTATTTTCTTCCTAATTCTATGAGAAGTTGAAGCAAAATAATTTTTATCTATTTTTTTTTAATTTACTTACTAATTTTGTAAACATTTAATGTATGTATGATTATCCGTCTCATTAGGAGAAGAGTTTTTAGAATCCGTCAAAGAGGTTAAAAAATAAATAAATTTAGAAAGAAAAAAAAGGCTGTTCTGGAAAGGGAAATGAATGGATTTGAATATTCAAATAATATAAAAGGTTAAGAGCATATTTTGCATTTTAGTGAAAAGATGAAGAATAATTTTAGAGGGTTTGATATGCATGGTGCCGGAGTGCTATCATCTAGGAGTTTTATTTATTTTTTTTAATTTTTCAGTTTGTACGGTTATGTTGCCGATTAGTGTTTTATAATTTGTTGATGTTGTTGATTACATGTGTATTATTTTGTAGTTGTTTGTTCAGTTTTGTTTCGGATAATGCTCTGTTATGTTATTGTTTCAATAATTTTATTGTTTTTGACATTTGTAACATTTGTTAGGCATAAGTATGACAATTAAGCTATAGTGTTTTCTTGGGTATGTTTTGACTTATGTCACATATGCCCGTAATAATTTTGTTAATTAAGTAAGGGTCATTTGTACTCAAGACATCGGCCTAATGTTAGTTAGGTTATACTCATCATGACGACTGTTCGTTCTCCAGCCAGGGGGGCATAATTAGTGTGTTTCGTTTCCAAAAAAAAAAAAAAAAAAAAAAAAGTCATTCCTTTATTTTAGTTCCATATATTTTAAATGTTTGGAACGACCGTGCTTACATATCTATATTTTAGATATTCACATCATTTATATGTATTGAAAACACAAGTGCATCAAATAAAATATAGATTCTGTCGATTTTACTCCACTCTATCGTATTAAATACAAATTATATATTTTTATTGTTGTCAAGATTGTCATAAAGATTTTGATGATGTTCACATTTGTAATGGTGACTTAAACTATGCTGTTGTGTTTGATCTGCTGAGTGTGATACTCAACAGAGTCTGAGGAAACTGTGGTGGTCAGCAGAGCATGAGGGTGTCTGCTGAATCTGGTGGTCAGCTGGGGCAGGTCAGCAGGGTTGATCAACCTTCTAAAGTTTACGCTGCTGGAGTTGAGTCTGTTGTTTCTCAGTAGACTTGGGGAACACGTCTGCATGGTTTTCCGATTTTGTTAGGTTACTTCTGGGGTATTTCAGACATTGTCTAGTTTGGCTGTTTAGTCGGTTAGGGTTGGAATCGCAGGGCTATAAATACCCTCTGTATTAATTGTAAATTGATGTAACTTTCTTGTGATAATAATATATCCTCGTTTGTTCATGGAGTAGTCGGCACATTGCTGGAAACCACGTTAAATTTGCTTGTTAGTTCTTTATCTTTACTCACAATCATTATCACTTCTTGATCGATCCGTCATAACAAACATGTATCGGAGCGTTCAGGTTCATCAAGAAATCTGTTTTAAGCAAGGTAGATTGCCACCAAGGTCATAATTGACGCTAGGATTTGGGATCTACGCAAGCTTTTCTGATGAGAAAGATGTCTGCTTTAAATATCAAGATTGACTTGTTTACAGGAACAAACAGTTTTAGTCTGTGGCAGATCAAGATGCGTGCTTTGTTGAAGCAAAAGGGATTATGGGGTCCTTTGTCTAAATCAACAGAAGAAAGCACTGCTGAGAGAGCCAGTCTGGAGGAGAAAGCACATTCAACAATTATGTTGTGCTTGTTAGATGATATTATCACAGAGGTTGCTGAAGAGGAAACAACAGAGAAGCTGTGGTCCAAGCTTGAGAGTATGTACATAACAAAGTCTCTAACCAACAAGTTGTTATTGAAACAACGTTTGTTCAGCCTAAGGATGCATGAGGTCACTCAGCTGAGGGATCATCTAAACCAGCTGAACATAATATTGTTTGACCTAAGGAATATTGATGTGAAGATTGAAGATGAGGATGCAGCATTGATCCTACTTGTGTCTTTGCCTGCATCATATGAAAACTTTGTGCAGTCTTTTATTGTTGGGAAGGACTCAGTGTCATTGGAGGATGTGAGATCATCACTCCATGCTTGAGAGCTATGCCATAAGGCATCTGGTTCTGGGATAGACAGTCAGTCTGTTGGATTGGTGGCCAGTGGAATCAGCAGGGGGCTAGGGAATTCTGGAAAGAAGAAATCCAAGAGAACTTCCAAGGGACCTAAAGCTAAGGATGACGTAATTACTGCAAAGAGCAGGGACATTGGAAAAATGAATGTGTAAATAGGAAGAAAAAAAAGTAGGGTACTCAGCAAGGTACACTTGCTTTGGCAGAACAAGACACCTACTCTGAAGAAGATCTGGTCCAAGCAGTTTTACAGTCAACAGGGAATAGAGATGTGTGGATTCTGGACACTGGGGCATCCTATCATTTGTGTCCAAACAGGGAGTGGTTTTCAACTTATAAGCAGGTGGATGGAGGCCATATTGCTATGGATAATAGCAAGGTCTGCAAAATAGTTGGGATTGGATCACTCCAATTGAGGACACATGATGGTAAATTATGCACACTGAATGAGGTTAGGCATGTTCCACAAATGACCAAGAATTTGGTATCACTTAGTCTATTAAACAACAAAGGGTTCAAGTTCATGGGTGAAAGTAGAGTGGTGAATGTTTATAAGGGTTCAGCTGTGATTATTAAGACTTTGTACATACTAAAAGGGTCTACTCTATCAGGTTCTGCTACGGTTGCGTCATCAGAGGTTCACCAGTCACAGCTAACTAAGTTGTGGCATATGAGATTGGGTCATATGGGTGAAAGAGGGATGCAAATTCTGTCTAAGTCTGATCTACTTAGGGGACATAAGGTCAAGAAGCTGAATTTTTGTGAACACTGTATGTTTGGGAAGCTACATAGAAGCAAGTTCCAAAAAGTAATTCACATCACAAAAGGGACACTTGATTATGTCCATTCTGATTGTTGGGGACCTTCAAGGGTGGAGTCACTGGGTGGTCACAGGTATTTGTATCCTTTATAGATGATTATTCAAGGATGGTTTGGGTAATTATGATGAAGCACAAGACTGAAGCATTCACGCACTTCAAGCAGTGGAAGGCATTGGTTGAGAATTAGACAGGGAAGAAGATTAAGAGACTTAGAACCGATAATGGACTGGAATTATGTTGGTCTGAGTTTGATGAATTTTGCAAGAATGAAGGCATTGCTAGGCACCATACTGTCAGAGATACTCCACAGCAGAATGGTGTTGCCAAAAGGATGAATCAAACTCTTCTGGAAAGGGCAAGGTGCATGTTCTCTAATTCTGGTCTGGCAAGAAGATTTTGGGTAGAGGCAGTTAATACATCATGCTACTTAGTCAATAGGGGGCCTCACGTTGGGATCAAGCTCAAAACACCATTTAAGGTTTAGTCAGGAAAGTCAGCAGTCTACTCCGGTCTATGGGTTTTGGAAGCATAGTCTACTATCATGTCAATGAAGGTAAATTGGAACCTAGAGCCAATAAATGAGTGTTTGTTGGATATGGAAATGGAGTTAAGGGGTATAGAATCTGGTCATCAGCTGAAAATAGGGTTATACTCAGCAGAAGTGTAGCATTTGATGAAAAATCTTTGCTTAGCTCATCAGTGAGAGCCACATCTGAATCTAAAATTATCTAAAACTGAGATGGTTGACAAACAGGTGGAACTTCAAGCAGAGTCTACTGGATTAAAAGACTCATTAGGGGATTGTCAACAATTAGCTGATCCAGAACACGATCCAAGCCAGTCTGCTGAACAAGGTTTGGCAGATACTCAAACAGATGATGTTGGTCAGTAAGGTATAGCTCTCAGCAGATCCAGGAGGACCAATATCAGACCCCCAAGACCAAGAAAATATGGGTTGGAGGAGGATATGATAGGATATGCACTACAGGTAGTTGAAGAAGTGTATGGTTTTGAACCTAACACTTACATGGAAGCTGTGACATGTTCTGAGGCATCCCAATGTCTTGTTTCTATGGGAGATGAAATAGAGTCATTTCAGAAGAATGAGACATGGGATCTAGTCAAACAACTGTTGGATGTAATATCGCCGGATGGATCAAAGATATACCCGATTACGCATCGGAAAGTACAAGATCTAGATCTAAACAATCAAAATACATAAATAATAAATCTAACATATGAGGGAGTTAGATTACCAACCTTTTTATGGTGCAAAACGCCAAGAACAAGGTCAATCCAATCCGAGCTAGTTGAGAAGCCAAAGTCTTCCAACGTGTGTCTAAAAGCACCACTAGGTGGATGGTGTTTTAAGCCGCCGGACCTCCTCGATATGCTACCTTAGAAAACCCGAAGTTTTCTGAAACTTGAACCCTCAGTAAAATAGCCGAAATATCAAAGCTATTTTACTACCCAAAAGTTGTGTGATGTTATGTGATAAAAGGTTTGGGAAAACTCTCTTTATATAGGAGAGAAATTCTAGTCTCCAAGGCATTATTTAATTAATACAAAATCAATCAAAATAATCCTTTTCTTTAAACAGATAAATCTAGAATATTCCAATAATTAATTAGGATAAATAAAAGATTTTTTTCCTTAAATTATTTAACAAATAAATAATTTAATCACATGTCTTATTATTTATCAAGAAAACTAATTTCCCAACAAACAATAATATACAAATTGAGGCCATACACCTAATTAATTAGGTCATGCGCATTTTTCATTTATTTGGGCCGAGTCCATGAAAAATTTCTTTTCCATGTATTTAATTATCTAGTTAAACTAAACAATTAATCCACATGTCAATTAAACAGTCCAATCCAACTATTTAATTATAATTGAGGTGAAACGACGAGAAAACGTATATACTATATTAGGAGCCACGTCAGGGACCATGGGCCCATATTCAATAGCTACAATAAATTGAATAAAATTATTCGTCTGACCGAACAATAATATTCAATCTATTAATTCCGAGATTACACCACCATAAACCCGAAACTGAACTCTGCCGAATATAGATATAAACTTACACTCAACCATGAGTAATAAGGTGTCCACTGATATAATCATTACATACGGATAAATCCTCCATAGACTGTTCGTTACGAATCGGGATATTTCCGTAAACCCTATTTGAAACATCTTATCCTTATTTACCATTAACCCCTTAGTGATCAATTAGTTCATAACTAATATAATATAAACTGGCGCCATCGATCAGTTTCTAGGATTAACAAATAAGGGAACTGTCTTTCTACTTCCCGAGGGAAGGAATGGATTCCATATATGCGATAGCACAGACTACTTACTTATCCTAAAATAGAGCCAACGAGAAGTGTTGGACCACATACTACGAAATGATCCTTACTAACGCATCAAACCCTACCCTAGTCTAAGCAGTCATCTGTGATCACCTCAGGATTGAGATTAATCCATATATGATCATCTTGTGATTCGATAAGACTTCTCGATCACGGAATTATATCGAGAACTCAAATCAAATCGGTCCATCCCTATATGATTATCATCATATATAAATGCCCCACTAGGTACCCTATTACCGATAGTCCGGATAAGACTATCACACCTAAAGTGTTCTGGGCGCATTATTAGCAAATTAATCTTGAGACCCGTACTCAGATTAATAAACGCTATGGATTAAGTTAATTTTAAGTACATCTCATTAACTCAATCCTCTTGTGTATAGCCATACACTGAGTTATGTGATTACATAAACAAGGTACTTAGTGTTGGATCGATTTAGCGCAAATAAACACTCTAGAGGGGGGTGAATAGAGTGTGTGGAACTTTTAAAACTTTTTCGATGATAACACAAGTACTAGTAATTAAATGCGGAAGCTCACTTAATTAACTATTCGCTTATGTTATAAAAACCTATGTGATCAAGTGTAATTAATTTATATGATCAAGAACTGTTATAACACATATGCAAGTTGTATAAGATGATCAAATTAATACAAGACTTAAGAAAAACTTAGCACAAAGTAATAATTGATTAGGTGTGAGAATGATAATTCTGTCCAATATATATATATATATATATATATACTAGTCAATAACCCGTGCATTGCACGGGGACGTATGATAATGTGATTACATTCAATTTATATGCATAGTATATACTACAAAACAGAGACCCTTCAAACTTATTGTAATTCTAGCTATTAAAATTCTTTTATTTAAGATTAGTATTCGTTTCCGGCGTCAGATAGAGTCAAAAACAAACAACGCACAACATGTCCAAAAGTTATACCGATGCCATTAATTGTGGTTATATTTATGCTTTTAACATTGCACGGGAGAATATATATTTTAAAAGAAGAATTTTTTTGAATGATGAAAAGATGATTTTATTAGCATGTTTGTTACGCAGGAATTAAATTAAATGAAATAAAATAATAGGAACGAAATGGAATGTAATGGAATAAATTAATTATATTAATGCGTTTGGAATATGCAAGATTAGAATGAAACAAATATTATAAAAGATGACACGTTGAGTGTGAGTAGAGCAGGGTAGTGAATTAAGGTTGGCTAGAGTATAGTATGGTTTGGTTAGTAATGTAGGATATAGGAGAAGGGGTAGGGTAGCCCTATGTCATACCCCATTGCACCCTACCTCTTTTCCCACCCTACCCACCGCTACCATACCCTACCCACCACCCTATCACCATAGCTTACCATCGACATCCTACCTACCTTACCCATTACCTACTATACTCCACTATCACCCACCCTTACCCTACCCTACCCTACCCTACCTCACCCTACCTTACCCACCACCCCACCCTTCTCTACCCTATCCTACCCACCACCCCACCGTAATCCTACCTACCACACAACCCTACCCTACCCTATCCACCATTCCACTCAACCCTATCTTACCCACAACACCACCCTACCTTACATTACCCACTACCCCAACCTAACTTACCATACTCTACCCTACCATACCCTACCAACCCTACCTTAACCACCATTTCACCTTACCCTACCCATCCCTACCCTACCCTACCCACCATTCACTCAACCCTATCTTACCCACCACACCACCCTACCTCACCTTACTCACTACCCCAACCTACCATACCCTAGCAACCCTACATTTCCCACCACTTCACCTTACCCACCCTACCATACCTTACCCACCACCACCCCTTACCCTACCCTACCTTACCCACCACCACCCTACCCTACCCACCACTCTACCCTACAATACCTTACCCACCACCCCATCATTCCCTACACTACCCACCACCCCACCTTATTTAAATACGCTTCCTACCTACCTTACCCACCACAGCATAGAGGATTTAAAAATAATTCCAAATAATTTATTAAATTGAAAAAGGATAAATTTTAAAAAAATGTTTCACATAAATTGGGTTGACTAATTATATGTATGTATTTAATATGAGAATATTTATCATTAATTTATAGGGATTCATTTAATGTCTACATGCTTCGCATTAAATAGCATATTGAGTTTATATATTTTTCGAAATGTAATTTAATGTTGGAATATTTTTCATTAAATGGTAAAATTAAATTTTTCATTTTTTAAATATCAAAATTTAATGAATAAATATATTGCATTAAATGATTAATTTAAGTTTAGATATTTTTCAAAATGTAATCTAATGTAAGAATATTTTGCATTGATTAGTAAAATTAAAGTTATCATTTTTTTAAATATTACAACTTAATATGATATTTCGTATTAAATGCCATAAATTCAACAATATTTGTAATTAATTGGGATGACTAATAATTATGATTGATTCTGATTTTAATCCATTATTATATACTATAATATCAGTGCCATAACTTAAAAAATGTTTTGCATTAATTGGGTTGACTAATTTATTAGGATGCATTTAATGTGAGAATATTTATCATTAATTTATAGAGATGTATTTAATGTCGACACGCTTCGCATTAAATGTCATAATTGAATTTACATATTTTTTGAAATGTAATTTAATGTTGGAATATTTTTCATTAACTGGTAAAATTGAATTTATCATTTCTTAAATATTAAAATTTAATGCATAACTATTTCGCATTAAATGATATATTTAAGTTTAGATATTTTTTAAAATGTTATCTAATGTAGAATGTTTTGCATTGATTGGTAAAATTAAAGTTATCATTTTTAAATAGATATTTCACATTAAATGCCATAAATTCAAGAATATTTGTAATTAATTGGGATGACTGATAATTAAGATTGATTCTGATTTTAATCAATTATTATATGTTATATTACGCCCTAATTTAAAAAATAAAATAAGTAACACTAATTCCCTCAATATGTTAATTTCGCACGATCCAGCTACATAAGAATACTTGGCTAGTTTCAAAGAATAAAATAGTGTGATTGGAGAGAGAGATTATTTATTAAGAAAACCAAATTTGATAAAGTCAAATTTTGTAATAAATGTGAACTGTAAATAGTATTATTGGAGAGAGAGATTATTTATTAGGAAAATCAAATTTTAAAAATTTAAATTTTGTAATTATTGTGAAGTGTAAATAGTGTGATTAGTATGAGAGGTTATTTAGTAGAAAATCAAAAATTTTAATTAGGGCATGTTTGAATTTTATTGATATTTCATTTTTTCGTAATTTTCTATTAATTATGATTCATTCTGATTTCAATCAACTATTGTATACCATAAATATCATTATAGTCGTATTTGTCTATTAATGGTTCTATATAATTAGAAAATCAAATTTTAGAAAGTCAAAATTTTTAATTCGTGTGAACCATAATTAGTGTGATTGGAGAGAGAGAGATTATTTATTCTGAAAATAAAATTATAAAAATTTAAATTTTTATATTTAGTGTGAACTGTAATTAGTGTGATTGGATTTGATAAAGATAAATTTTGTAATAAGTGTGAACTGTAAATAATGACATTTAATAGTGTCGTTGGAGAGATATGTCATTTATTAGGTAAATCAAATTTTAAAAAGTCAAATTTTTTAATTATTGTGAGGTGTAAGTAGTGTGATTGGAGTGAGAGGATATTTAGTAGAAAATCAAATTTTGTATATTACTTTTTAAATATTATACTTTAGTGAAAATATATTTCGCATTAAGTGACATGAATTTGTGAATAGTGACAATATTTTGAGATGAATAATTTATAAGGGATGTATTTAATGTCTCAATATTTTGTATTAAATGACATTATTGAGTTTATATATTTATCAAAATGTTATTTAATGTTAGAATGTTTTTCATTGATTGATAAAATTAAGTTTATCATTTAGTAAATATTATAACCTAATGAATTGAATTTATTTGATATTTAATTTTTTTTCTTCATATTTTTCTATTAATTATGATTCATTCTGATTTGAATCAACTATTATATATTATAAATATCATTATAGTCGTATTTATCTATTAATGGTTCTATATAAGTAGAAAATCAAATTTTAGAAAGTCAATTTTTTTAATTTGTGTGAAACATAATTAGTGTGATTGGAGAGAGATGTTATTTATTACAAAAATCAAATTATAAAAATTTAAATTTTATAGTTAGTGTGACATGTAATTAGTGTGATTGGAGAGAGATATTTTTATTAGAAAAATCAATTTTGATAGAGTCAAATTTGTAATAAGTGTGAACTGTAAATAGTGTCATTGGAGAGATAGATTATTTATTAAGAAAATCAAATTTTAAAAAGTCAAATTTTGTAATTAATGTGAAGTGTAAGTAGTGTGATTGGAGTGAGAGGATATTTAGTAGAAAATCAAATTTCGTATATTACTCTTTAATTATTATACTTTAATTAAAAAATATTTCACATTAAATGACATAAATTTAAAAATAATTGACATTACTTTGGGATGGATAAGTTATAAGTTGTGTATTTAATATCTCAATATATAGTATTAAATGACATATTTGAGTTTATATATTTATGAAAATGTTATTTAATGTTAGAATATTTTTAATTGATTGGTAAAATAAATTTATCATTTAGTAAATATTATAACCTAATGTGGCATTCAAAAAAAACTTAATGTGATATTTCGCATTAAGTGTCATAAATTTAAGAATATTTGATATTAATTAGGATGGCTAATTTATAGGAATTATTCCAATTTTTCATTAAATTAACCTAAACCCTAAAATATAATTTTCAACTTAAACCCTAAAAAAATTAACTAAAACACAAATTCAAAAATTTGTAGAAAAAATATTAAAACATATCCGCTAATTTTTATTTGATGAAATAACAAAAAAATACCCTAAACCCTAACAATTATTTTCAGTTTAAACCCCAAATAATCTATATATTTACAAATAAAATTAAAACGCAAATCCAAAATTTCTTACCTTGCAAGGAGCTAGATATCTACACAAATCAATTACATATGAAGAATGACAAAAGAAGAAATATTTACAAAAAAATCCGACATTTTTTATTTGAAAAAGTACAAAAAAATTAGTCTAAACCCTAACAATATGATTTTCAGCTTAAATCATAAAAATAACAAAAATATGTATAAATAAAATTAAAACGCAAATCCGAAAATTCGTACCTTGCACGGTGTTTGATGTCTGCACAAATCAAGTACATATAAAGAATGACAAAAGAAAAAAAATAAAAAAAATCCACCATTTATTAAGCTAGAATGCCAATGGAATGGAAACAAAATTTAAAAAAAAAAATCCGCCATTTTTAAGCCAATATGTCAATGGAATGGTTGAATGAAGTGAGATGCCAAATTTTCTAATATGAAATGAGATGAATGTGATTTTTTATTTGAAAAAATAACAAAAAAATTAGCCTAAACCCTAACAATATGATTTTCAGCTTAAACCCTAAAAAAAACCAAAATATATACAAATAAAATTAAAACGCAAATCTAAAAATTCGTACCTTGCAATGGTTGAATGAAGTGAGATGCCAATGGAATGGTTATGATTTTCAGCTTAAACACTAAAAAAATAAATAAAATATATGAAATGAGATGCCAATGGAATGGTTGAATCATAGTTTAATTGATTTTTGTAATTGAAATGAGATTGGGAAATCATACCTTGCAGTGGTTGAATGAAGTGAGTTGCCAATGGAATGGTTGAATCAAATTTTAATTCTTACAATGTTCTTAGGCCGAATTTTCTAATATGAAATGAGATATGTGAGTTTGAGAAAGATTGGGAAATCAAATTTTAATTGAAATGTCATGAATGTGAGTTTAGGGAATATTGGGAAAGATAGGGTATTTATTAGGGAATTTAAATTTTAATTGATTTTCTAATTAAAGTAGCCGATTTCTTCTAATTATGGTAGGGTTTTTTTATTCATATTTTACGGGTTTGGGTCGGGTTTGGAGCGGGTCAAGGCGGGTAATTGGGTTAAATCCCCTCCTCTATATATTATATATAGATATATATATATATGAGCAAAACAGCTCGAACAGAATGTATGGATAAATTAATATTCAAGTTCAATTTCTGTTGCAAGATATATATGAATATAAATATGCAGGGGTACAAAATAGCAACTTGACTAAGAAATATGCAAGAGAGTCAAAAAGGAATAAATGCAATACAAATCAGGTTCATATGATATATCAAAACCAGACTTTAAAACGGATTCTGTCAACACTAAACCTTTATATATATATCAAAATACAACTGAGAAACACAAAGAACGTATTATACAAGTTGCCTACTGACTGAACATATATATATATATATATATATATATATATATATATATATATATAATTACAACAGCAGATCAAAGTACCAAAACTAAAGCGTAACAAACAATTGATAAGAACTGAACTATCAGTCAAGAATCAAGCAAGATAATCTAGTTGAGATACACAGATTATCAAACCTGAATTTTCAAGTGATCGAATAAAAGGTTCAATAAACTTAAAATTACAACATAGTCATATTCTGAGTATTGCAACGGATCGGAAATCGGCAAGGCGCGATGCGAGGCAAAGATCACAGAGATGCAAGATGAGAATTCAGCCAACACACGACTTTGCACACACAAAGAGCAAGGGTGTTCTCGCCAGGATCGGTAACACTAAACGTGTATACCGTGATCAAACCAAGAATCAACAGCTTTAATGGGGATCAAATTCACACAAAGATCGAATCTCTATTGATCGAGAATCAACAAATCGGACCACTTATAACAGGGTGCAAGTCTACGACCAATCCTCACTAGGCGGATGACACTGCACTTCGGACCAATGTATCTTTGTAACCAAACCTTGTAGGATTCGGATTTGAGGACTTAATGAGCAGATAAGGAATCGAAACACAAAGAAAACACACAAAGATCGAATCTATACTAGACTTCACAATGTACGTAACCAAGACTTAAGGTGTTTAAACCAATTTAGACTCAAGGTGAAAGACAATTGCAACCCCACTGGGCGCTTTGACTTGATACTACTGCACTCACCAACAAGCTTGTCGCACTATGATCAAGTTAGGATTAAACCACCAAAATCGAGTTCTAAAACACCGAACAAACTCGATATAGGCAACACGTAATCACAAAGCAGGACTACTACCACCAACAATACAACAAGCAATCAAAGCACCAAAATACACATAAACAGGGAAGAGTCAAAGCGTTACCTCACACTAAGACCTCAACCAATGATTCTATAAGAGAGCGCTTGTTCGAACCTTACTTCACAACAAAGATCACTAGAATAACACAGACTCACCCAATGCAATGCAGTTGCTAAACTCAAGACTCTCAACTTCAAACCAGAAAAGAGAGAGAATAGAAAGTATAAGGGTGTAGGATTGCTCAAGAGGTATTGCTCTGAGTTGTTGCAATCCTAGTTAATATGACTGGCTATTTATAGCCTTGGAGGTATGACTAGACCTCAAGGCTGTGGTGTGAACAAAATCAAAAAGAAATCTTTTAGAATTCGAGGCAATAACTGCAGTGATATTACCAGCCATGGTTTACCAGTCCTTCTCTTGGTTCAAAGTGTTGAGTATACTTTCTAATAAAGGGCCGTTAGGCAAGAAATGGAGAAAGTAATACTTAACTAATGAACCGAACCGATTTGGTTAACCAAGCAATCACTGATATTGTTTAAACCGACTGACTTCTTTATGATTAAGTTCAATAGCACAGTGTGAAGGAACCCGGTTTGGTCATGGTTCAATTTGACACATTTAGCAACTTACCTCAATTGAACCTGACCTAATCCTAAAACCAAATTCAGAACCAAATATGATGCCAAATGGTCTGAATTTAATTTTAGGGCATCATTGGGTCACTACCCTCGGCATTGACTCGACCGCCCGACTTCCTGGGTGTAACACCCTCAGTCAAATTACCTAATCCGCATACACCAAGAAGGGTCAAGCCTTATACCTGAGCAAACCGGGTCGAGATTCACGGTTTGTTGATTCTCGACTCATTGAAAAGAGTACCACCAGGCACCGAACCAAAGACCACTTCAATTTTCAATGAACCAGGATCGATTGGTGTAAGATTCGATCTTTGTTTCCCGAACGGTCCATACCCTAAATCACCCACAAAATCGGCACGAAATCGAGCGGATAAACAATTCTAAATCGATAATAAATGATATACGATTACGTAAAAATCGAGCCGATTCACCTTGACTCGCAACCACGTTCAAAATCGAGCTTTAAAGCTCGTATCGGCCATAAAGCGATTAGCGTGGTAACATCTTTCACGCCCGAACCTTCACAAGGGCAATTAGCGTACAATCAGCGATTTCCATTCTAAAATCGAGAATAATAAAAGACGAAATCGATATTAAACGTAAAGATATCACCTTTTCAAAATCTCGATTATAAATCCTCCAAAATCGGGAAGTAAGTGCTTGAATCATCCTTCGTGATAGACAGCATTCGAATCAACCTCAAATCATGCATTAATGACTTCAAAACAGCCGGATTTGGAAGGATATCACCGTATATGCTTCGAAACGAAACGCAAATGGGAAAGTTGCAAGCTTTTACGATTCTGTGAGCAAGACAACACCGAATCGAACATTTAATGCTCGATATTCATCAGAGAAGGAAGGAGAGATGATGGCAGCCGGATTTTCTGGGATTTCGAAGTTCAACATTGAAGACTGAGGATGGAAAAGGCGGAGAGAGCTTTAAGTCTAGGTTTTTCAGAATTTTTGGCTGAAATGAAAGGTATACGGGCTGGATAAACAAATTGGCAGACTCTTGTAGAATATGATTATATTTATTTGATTAATTAATAATCAATTAATCAAATATTTTGATAAAAAATAGTTTAATAAGAAATCTACAAAAAGAAATAAAAACACAATGTCATATGAGGTAAGTCTAGGACTTCATGGCTATTAGAGAGAGATATAATGATATAATTAAATGAATAATGACATAGATAACAATATCATAATATTACATAAAAGCTTTAAATGAGGAGAGTGTTATACTTGAAAATTAATCAACACATATAACATAACTAGAACCACAAAATACTCAACACTTAGGGTTTTCAGCAGTGTCTTAATTATAAGCATACATGCATTTAATAAGATGAATTATTAATTCTGTCACAAAAACAATTAGATAATCGTCTTTCGGGCACTACACCTACCAATCTCCCACTTGCACGAAAGGCAAGTGGATTAATTGTTTTAGAGCACACCCTTTATATCTATATTTACAACATTCTCCCACTTGCTCAAAACAAGTGAGACATATACCCAAGATTCATACCCTCCAAGCGCATCTTAGTAATTCATCCTTCCAAGCACGACCGGATTGTGCCGCCGCAGGGTAGGTCATTGACCCGGCGCGTACTTAGAATCCGAATACCATGTGACTCGGTACACTGATCAGGTAGGTTGGCGGCCTGAGTCAATCTTTGGGATCGAAACGTCGCCTTTCCATCTAATCCGGTGGTACGATTTCAATATGCTTATGACCTCTAGTGATTGCAAAATCCTCTTGAGCTACCTCTCCAATGTTTTCACAATGAAGTGGTATCGGCTTACTGGATAATATTTTATCACATGAATAAACACTGAGACCGAGATCGATTTAACGATCATCCTCAATCTGACCTAAAGCCAGAATCAGTGTTATCACTTATATTCTAGTTTGCACCTGAATATAATAGCATATTATTCCTCATTCTCCCGAAGAGACTTGAGGATTCACTAAACATCCCTTTTAGTATTCAACCGCAGGTTTAGACAAGCATTCCTGAGAGGTTGGGTAGACTACATCGTTGAATGTTGCATTCCTATATGCAAGAACATCTTAACTAGGTGAATGGATGAATGGGATTGCCAATTGCTTATTTTCGAGAATTCGAGTGAGTCAAATTCTTTAGAAAATTGCCCGATGGCATGTTAGCCTCTGATTCAGATAACACACCTATGTTGTTTCCAACAGTTTCAGTGTTACCATTCACAAACACTAGTCTACATACTACTTTACTAATATTGATGCCCAGTCTACGAAAGACTTATCAACATGCTGGTCAAGTCCACATATTAAAAAATATATGACTTTGAAATGACCTAGAGGTTTGCTTTAATCCCCAAAGGATATAAGCTATGGCGGGCATCCCGCCAAAGGTTCTTCTCGAATAAATTAAGATACCGTTAGTCTCAAAAAGGTCTTGGGAATCACCCTATTTTCTCGCTTTGTAACGAATCCGTTATTTGTTCTTTGCTAAAACCCTTCTGTTCTGAATGAGTTCAGATTCCGTTGTTCGGCAAGGAAGTCTTAGAGAATCACCCCTATTCCCCGTCTGACGAAATCAAGCAAGACTGAGTGGTAAGAGAGATCACGGTCTGGTTAACTCTCTAACTTTTAGGGAATCACCCCTAAATTACTCAACTTTATTGAAAGTTAAACTTTCCTATTCATTCGACTCTTCTCCGTGTAGTTCCAATTACTCCCACTGGGCTGAGATACTCGGTGGTTCTACAAGAGTTTCAACAGAATCTGGAGTATAAAACTCCATTCGCGAGGGTTATGGCTTTTAAACCAACCTCATGATCGATCCTATACACCCCTTGAGGACTATAGGTCATCAATCTACCCTATAGACCGTAAGGTCCTGCAATGGGTAATGGACAATCCATACTCCCACCTGCGTTCGGGTGGATTGATATAATGATCTAGTTTAGTAGTTTTATTAATGTTATCACCAATCGCGGTGTTAGATGTGGAATCGAACAAATCAGTTAGTAACATCTTGAGTACAAATACTTCAAGATCCAAAGCTATGATTTATAGACTCTATCAGACCGAGTTTGACAGTATAACCGTCATTCTTTGATTTTTTTAGTTTTATAATCAACCTTTACTCAATGTATTAAGATATTTCACGTTCTGAACGTGTAGACAAAATTTCCAGTCTTACCTTCAAGCACTAAGTGCTAAATGTCTATATTTGCGGAAGTGGGGTGAACCGAATTCACTCCTTATCCACAAATGTGTAGGCATCTTCTAGATAGACTTCTCGGTTCCACATGATAATGTAAGCTGTTATTATTGCAACTAATATATTAAATGAGTTAAGCAGTGTATCGTAGCACATCAATAACTATATAAGGCAAATTTATGGTGTATCCCTTAGTGAAAACATTCCACTGGGAGGTAAGCCGAGCATCACCCGAAGACTATGAAGCCTATACTTGAGTATGAAATACCTATCTCTCTCGTGAAATCGGAGATTCCTCCTAATATTTTGGATAAACTTATTGGAGTTTCGAGTAGTAGTCAGACTAGATGTCACTACTTGAAAAAGCTACAACGATTATGGTCTTATCTACTATGTGCATATTATTACGATATCATATAAAGTAAAACATACACAACATTCCGCGCACAAAATAACCGGTATGATCATGGACTTTTCCTAGGTGCAGTTTCGAATAAAAACTGAAGAAACTGCGGGTCACAAACTAAGGGTGTCTGCAACCGCCAATAGGATCTTTATTGTTGTATGCCAATGGGTTCTTTATCTCTCTTTGGTCTTCATCTTCTTGCTCAATTCTTGTTACATAATAATCTATCTAATAAATAATTAAACCCGCCGCACACAGGGGGGGGAGGGGGGGGGAAGGGGAGCTAACGGGAATGAGAAAATGCAAAAAGTAAACTAGGTCACATTCTTCGTAACGGCCTAAGACAATTTTTCAAAACCAACATAAAGAAAATATTCTCATCTATCCTATTGGTCGAGTCCATGATCAATCAGGGTCCATATAATCACATTATATTTACACATCTAATCCATACAATCTTATCTTATGAAAAAGATTAAATTCTATTTTTTAACTACTTATGCGTCTTATTTTATCACATCAAATAATTAAATAACTTTTAATTAATTATATGACTTAATCGAAAATTAAAATTAACATTTAATTTTAAATCGATTTTAATTTCAATTTTATTAAATTTGAACTATTTAAAATAAAATTAAAATTATAAAGTCTCTAATTTGTTTCCTTTCCTTTTGGTTCTTAACCAAAATGGATGTCTTTGGTTTACTAAACCAAAAGGAACATTCCAAACCAAATTTGGTTTAGGCCTGACCACTTTCAAAAATCAAAATTTTGGAAGTGGCCTAGGCCTATGCCTTTTACAAATCAAATATTTGAAAAAGGACTAGGCCTATTCCAAATCAAATGGAAGGCCAAATAATTTTGGTTTAGGCCTGGCCACTTTAAAAAATCAAAATTTTGGAAGTGGCCTAAGCCTAGGCATTTCCAAATCAAATATTTGAAAAGGACCTAGGCTTATTCCAAATTAAAATTTGGAAAGGCCAATATTGAATATGCCACTATGGTTTCCCAATGGCCCAAACTATTTGAACAATTGGTTGGCCATATGACACAACTAAACAAACAAGATATCTATGCACAATAAATATCACAAAAAGAAAAGGGTCGATCTCCTCGTTGGAAGAGGACAGCCGACGACGGCAGCCGTAGAGCCACCGCCGCCGCGGAGAGGGCCGCCGCTAGTCGGCCGAGCCCCCAAACGTTTCTTGTTTTTTTTTTGGTTTTAATGTCTCGTGATTTAATCTTGCATCTATCGATTAATTACTATGCACTTAAATTGTGCTTATTGCTTAAGCTCGAAGTCTGGCTCTGATACCACTGTTAGGAAATCACTAGTTTAACGCATCGGAATTTAAAATTTGGTTTCCTTTTTCTAGATCGTTCTTTGTTTAATGCAATAAACACGTTAAGTAGTTTGACGGTTATGCCTTGATGATCTATAAGATCATCGCTTTGACCATCAACGGAGAGTAGTACAGTGCACAAGCCGTCCACGCGTCCGGCTTCTATCGCTAATCCACACGAACTCCTCACCGGCATCCTCTTTGGATTGCTATTGGAAAAATCCGGTTGCTAGACCGGCCCTTTTCCCCTCTCTCCAACTCACTATAGGATGCTCTGTATTTTACACAAGAAATATGAGCTCTTGCAATTGTGACGTACCAAAGAGCTTGACACCCACCTCTTATTTATAGTGAGAGCGGCGCCCCTATGTAGAGTGGAGGAGAAGAAAACATTTTCCCATTAAAATAAGTAAAATCAATTAGATTGATTTATCTCTTTAATTATAAGTAATTTTGCCAATATCTTGTATTGAATATAATTATCTTATTACCATAAATCTATTTTTCCAAAACCAATTAATATCTTATATTAATATTATGGTAATCTTATTAATTAAAGTGCACAATCCAAGTGTATCTTAATACCCTAGATGTGGCGCCCCAAATGCAAATTAATTGGCTTCCGGAATATTCTTTAATTAATATAATTTATAATTAGTATCTTGTATTTTATTTATTCGTAATAAATAAAGACCACCATATTAATTTACCACGATAACCTTTATAGTCTAGAGATAAACTTTCCTTATTTTGCTATCAACTATAACCGCATTTTAATCCGACTCGATGTTCATATGTGTGTGACCCGATAGGCTTCCGAATATGTTGGCTGTAGACACAAAGTGCAATTTACTAAAATGCCCTTCATGCCTAACGATCACGGGATAGCGTCTAACAACACACCGTGACCCCCAATCATCAGAAGAGTCAAAAGCAATGACTACTACCTATCATGTGAAGCAGTTACCGTGTAACTTACAATCCTATCGCTGTAATAATATCCATACGATCGTATCTCGAGTGTCAATACATTAACGATCGTATCTTATAATCTGGATATCATCCTCTCTCGGGATAACACATTTACTCCCACTTTGAAAAGATTCTCGAGAGCTAGACATTCCTTATAAGAAGGCCATTTCGGATATTCGATCTCAATCATAAGATACGCGATTCCCGGAAGACCAATCATGTATACTCCGCATGCTTCAATATCATACCCAATCACTACCGTATGATCGCCCCGTGGCGAGAGGAAATCTCAATAGTGTCAAAGCATGACAATCCACACCGTGATGCCATGAAGACTCCGGTCTAAAGGATAATTACACAACTGCCACATAGTGTGACACTTAATGTAAGTGGGTCATTCTAACGTACGCATTCTCTAATACACGTCCACGTACAGTCCAAGTGTCTCTACACTTCGATAGACGAGATCTATCCCTACCTTCTATAAGATAGAAGACATCCAATACTTGCTAGTCTGATTATACTATTAATGTCCCATTTGACAGTACATAGGACTAGAGACATGGTTTCTCTATCACAGTTTGACACTAGGGACGTTACTATATATATACAACAAATAATATGAAGATAAACAATACATATAATCCGGTCGGATCCGGTCCAACCCGAGTGGGGTTAGGACACCTTTTCAACACAATCCTACTGCAAATTTGGCAACCCAAAAATCTAGTGTCAGAGGCAACTGCAATTTTTGATCTGGTGGTAATTCTTATGGTCAAGATACTGGTAAAGGTAGAGGAAATAGAGGAGGTAGGAACAGAGGTGGTAGGTCTGGTCCCAGACCTACGTGTCAAGTATGTGGAAAAATAGGTCACATTGTTGCTTTGAGTGAAAGTGCTATCACGTATATGACTCTTCATACACTGGACTGTTTTTAACAACTCTCTAGGACTAGTACTATCGAACTCAAACTCATGACCAAATGCTGCATATATGGCCTCTCACGATACTATGATGGATCCAAGTCGGTATGCGATATTTGAGCCACTAGTCATATTGCTATTGGTCTGAATAGCTTGCATCTTAGCTCAGGGTATGAAGGTTCTGATAACTTGACTGTAGGTAATGGTGAGTCTCTCAAAATTGCTAATATTGGTCACTATAATTTCCTACTCATAGTGCCTCTAAACTGTCCCTTAATAACATCCTACATGTTCCTAAAGTGTTTCAAAACTTACTGCTGATAATCATTTCTTTCTTGAATTTCACTGAAATTGTTGTTTTGTGAAGGATCTAACTACCAAGAGATTTCTGCTACAAGGAACCCTTAAGAATGGCCCCTATCAAATGCACTTCCCAAATCATTTGAGTTCCCTTCAATCCAATGCTTCAGCAGATCCTTCTCCATCTGTCCAGCTGTTTGAAGTTCAATCCAGCTCCAGCTTCAATAAGTCTAGTGTTAAGTCTAATTCTGATGTTAGTCCTCAGTCTGTTCATCATAAAGCCAATGTTTGGCATAGAAGACTAGGGCATCCCTCTAGTAGGGTATCAAGTTTTAAAATTATGTAATGAATCCTTTAATGTCGATGATAATTTATCTTTTTGTGAAGCTTGTTGTATGGGCAAACATCAATCTCTTCCTTGTTTCCAAAACTAGTGCACCTTTTGAACTTGTCCATTCTGAACTATAGGGTCCTTCCCCTATGCAATCTACTACTGGTAATGTGTATTATATTCACTTTCTTTATGATTTCACTAGGTACACTTGGATTTTTCCCTTAAAGGCTAAATCTGATGTCCTCACTGTCTTTACTCACTTTAAAACACATGTGGAAACTCAGTTCAATACTAAGATTAAATGTTGGCAAACAGACTGGGGGAGAGTTTAGGAACTTTGAACACATGTTGAAGGGTTCTGGAGTGATGTTTAGGCATCCTTGTCCTCATGCTCATGCTCAAAATGGAAAGGCTAAGAGAAAGCATAGAGCTATAATTGAGATTGGTCTAACCTTACTTGCACAAGCATCCATGCCACTCAAGTTTTGGTGGGAAGACTTTCTTTATTCTGTTAGACTTATAAACTATCTTCCTACACCTGTTCTAGGCAACAAATCTCCTTTTGAATCTCTCTTTGCCAAACTTCCTGATTACTCCCTGTTAAGGGTGTTTGGGTGCTCATGTTACCCTTATCTTAGGCCATATCATAATAGGAAGTTCCAAATTCACACTAAGAAATGCACCTATTTTGGCCTCAGTCCTTCACACAAAGGGTTTCTTTGTTTTCATCCTAATGGTAGGTTGTACATTTCAAGGGATGTCATATTTGATGAAAATAGTTTTCCTTATGCCAATCAAGTCATTGGTGATCCACTCTTAAAGCTGTGAATGCCTCGTCCAAATCTATGGTTGATCCTCTTATCTCTCTCGCCTCAGATCCTACCCTTCTTCTTCTGCATGTCCTAATCCACCCGATCCATCGACCTTCTTAATCGCGTGTAAGTCACTTAACACACACGAAATACCAGCAAGAGTACTAGGTCAATCGTAGTATAGCAATGGCGAGTCAAGGTCGATCCCACAGAGACTATTATTTAATAATGCTAAACACAACCACCATTCATAGGTGAACCGGATAGGGGTGGTCATTGACCAACATAAAGGAACAGTAAATAAAAGGGATGCAAATAAACCAATCATCAATCATATATCGAAAAGGCATTAACCACACTATTCATAACTAATCACCCCTTAATCCTTATCTGATCCATATTTGTAAGTAAGCTACGGGTGCAATTCCTAACCCTATCTACTACGACAATGGCAGTAGATAATCTATACGCCAGCTACCCTCCTTAATTGGTCCGTAATAGCCCATACGCATAAAGATTGAGCGCTAACTCATACCGCAAACCCGCCTAGACAGCTGTCGACCTTGACCAGCACGTTCCTAGGGTCCATCAAGATATTGTCCTAATTAACACTTCACTGACAGTCCTTCATGTTAATTTACGATAACATGCAAATAGTTTATCAGGCTAAAAACATGTAAATTAAATCTATCGATCAACGTAGTTGACGCCGAACCACAAAATTAGGATTTACTAGGTATTCAGATCTAGCGATAAAGATCATCGCAGATTTGAAGAGCGCAACTCGTAATTCTGCGTTTCATATAAACGAATCGAATAAAGATTAAGGTTCATTTAATTAATTCATAGATGATTAGATGCAAGCATAATCTAAATCTAGCACAAGAACAATCATGAATCTAAGAAAGAAATAAAACATTGGAATAGATCTTACCCATGACGAAGAACATATCTACTCTTCTATTCTCTCTCCCTCCGGCGACTCAAAACGATCCATGAAGATCGTAAACCAAGCACAATTCAATAATGAAAAACTCATGACTTATTTGCAAGAAGAAAATGAGAATTTATAACCAAAAGACTACATTGTATCTAATTTAGGAATAGATCTATGAATGAATGATAGAATGGAAGATGAATGGAGGATGAATACAATTTCGTAGCTCTTAATGGCTTTATATAGGTGTATAAACCGACTTAGGGGGAAACCCAAGGCTTGCAGGACAAGAAATCGTGTTTCTAGAAGATTCTGGGCTTGATAAAACCGAGGTAACCCCGTTTTACGGGGTATTTTTGTCTTTTTCCTGCTGCCGACTTAACTTGGAATACCCTAGGCCCAGCTTCGGTATATGGACCATAACTTGGGCTACGCAACTCTAATTTGGGTGATTAAAAGTGTGTTGGAATCCTTGTTTTCAAACCTACAACCTTTATGAAGAAGTCCAAGCCCAATTCGTATTGCAAAGATTCGTAAACTGCATTGCAATATCACCAATCAGATTGTCGGGTCCAATCTCCACTTGAAACATTTCAACCTTCAGCTCGGTTCAGTTCTCTATCGATTAACTCTTATATTCAGCCCAATGATGCTACGAACACTCGTCCATCTGTCAATAAAACCATAGCACACATAGTAGCTTATATTTCTAGCAAATAACGCATAAAATACACGGTTAATACGCATAATACCAATTTCATCACCCCGGACGTGGCTTAGTGACATTTAGCTAATTAACCCATGATTTCGTACATATTATACCCATTGAGAACACAAATCCGGGGTAGATTGATGGTAAATAATGGTACCAATTTGACCGTCATCACTTCTCATGATCATCAAAATCATGATTTCTCTTTTTTCCCTGAAACACCTGGTCATAGTCCAAAATCTAACTCCACTTTTTTGTGAATCTACTGTTTCCTTTCCTAGTCGTTCTCCATCTGATCATGGTAGTCCTTTATTTTCTACTTCCAGTGCTGTCTCCACTTCTTCTCCCTCTCCTAATCCTCATAATCCTAGTCCTACTCCTAACTCTCCTGTTTCCACACACACTCATTCCTCTCCTGGCCAAACAGGTTATAATCTCTCCCTCCTACCCACTCACCTGAGCCTACTCCAGTGACAGAGGCCCTCAGTCATCCTAAATGGAAGCAAGCTATGCGGGATCAAAATTTTGCCTTGATGAAGATTAACACATGGGTCCTAGTGCCTAAGTCACATGCCCACAATGTGGTTGATAATAGGTGGGTGTTTAAACTAAAACTCAATCCAGATGGCTCAGTTAACAAACATAAAGCAAGATTAGTGGCAAAGGGGTTCAATCAAACCCCTGGAGTGGACTATTCAGAGACCTTTAGTCCTGTGGCAAGAGCCTCTACCATCGGGATTATCCTTCCTCTAGCAGTTGCTATGGATTGTCCTATTAGACAAGTGGATATAAACAATGCTTTACTAAATAGAACATTGTATGAATCAGTTTTCATGAAGCAACCTGAAGGTTTTGAAGATATTCAGAGGCATGGACATGTTTGTCATCTTAAAAAGGCAATCTATGGTTTGAAACTGGCACCTGGGGCATGGTTTGATGAATTGAAAAATCAACTACCATTGCGGAATTTTGTTCAGTCCAGGGCTGATCCTTCCTTGTTTATCTGCACTATGATAATATCTTTTGTATGTCTTAATTTACGTGGATGATATCTTGATCACTGGTAACAACTCTAACAAAATTCAAATAGCTTATTAAGTGTCTTCGCACTTGAGTTTGCTCTTAAAGATTTGGACAGTCTTCATCATTTTTGGGAGTTCCAAACCTTTCAAGAATCAAACAGTCTCTATCTCTGTCTCGAGAATGTTTATGCTCAAGCACTCACGACCAAGTCGGGGATGGAAAATATGAAACCATGTCCTACACCAATGGTTGTATTCTCTAAGGTACCACCCTATACAGAACTCATGAAGAATCCTACATTATATATGAGCACTATAGAAGCACTCCGGTATCTTACTTTTACAAGGCCAGACTTGGCCTTTGCTGTTACTCACTTAGTCAGCATATGCAAGCACCTACTATCACTCATTGGCAGCAGGTTAAACATCTACTAAGATATGTTAAAGGCATCTTGTACCATGGTCTATTGTTCAAAGCATCTCAGCCACTTCATATTCATGGTTTTAGTGATGCTGATTGGGGGTGTGATAGAAATGATGGGATGTCTATACCAGCTTACTGCATTTACTTAGCAGGTTCTCTAGTGTTCTGGTCCTCTAAAAAGCAGCAGGTGGTTTTTAGATCAAGTACATAATCTGGATATAGGGCACTTGCTAATGCTGCCTCAGAAACCCAGTGGTTACTCAATGTACTGACAGAATTGAATATGAAACCTACAGCTAAACCTCATCTATGGTGTGTGTCTCGGATTTTATAGCAAAGCAAAACAAACAAGTAATAAATAAATCCGGTTTACCCCAAGTGCAGGGATCGTAGTATAGAGGTTAATACCGGAGTCGATCCACAGGGAATCGAGGTTGGTCTAGTTCTTAATTTTTCAAAAGTTTGTCACGGAAAATAAAACAAAACAGTAATTAAAACGAAAATAATAAATCCTGACAGAGGTTGTCAATCCAAAGCCGGGAAAGATAGTTACTGAACCGGATTAACTAATATAATTCTATTTTATAACTACAACTACAATAAACTTACTACGATCCTACTACGATGAAAACGAAGCAAGACAGCACAAACGATTTTTCTCAATTAATTTAACAGCGAACAAGCAATGATCCACCTAGTCCCGCAATCCTCAATTTCTACTTTAGATTATCTTGTGGTGATTTAACAAAAATTGTGATTCACCTAACAAAGGTATGAACTCCTAATCTCTTAGAAAAGTTCGTCTATCAATCTTTTATCTTTCGATTTTGAAGATTAACGCTTTCATAACAAGGTGTGAAATCTCTCAATTTCGCAATCTAGACATTCAACCTAACAACTCTCGTTAATTAGATTAAAAATCCAATCTTTACTACGGTGATTTAAGGTTTAACAACGACTCTCGTCAAACGTTAAACATCAAATAGCAACCATCTCTCGATTTAAATTGCATAACAACAATCAAAACATAGAAAAAATACAATTTTATTAAAACTTACAAGATAATCCAAATTAAATCGAGATGTTGCTAAGAATCGATGTCATGAAAAGCATTCCAACGCGTCTTTAGCCTCTCTCATCATCAGATGATTGCTTGAAATCATTTCGATTTCAATTGTTGATTCATAAATTCGTATTCTCCGAAATAGCTATGACTTTAAACAACAACGATATTTTGATAATTTCCTAAGCATTACAACAATACTACGGTATTATTATTTTTTTATACATATATATATATAAGTCTATAAGTATATATATAAGTATATAAGTATATAGATCTATATATATGTATATAGATACATAAATATAGATACAAAGATCTATAGATATATATATAGAGATACATAAATATAGATACTAATATAGATATATAGATATACGTATAGATGTATATATGTATATATATATATAGATAGATATATATAGCTAGATATTATAAAGAAAAAAAAAATGAAACAAACTAAAGGAAAAGAAATTAGATATATATATATATATTACTACTACAAACAAGAAAGAAAAGAAATTGGCCGAAGCATGGGCAAGGATTCTGTTGAAGTTGAGCCTATTTATAGGAAATTTGCCAAGGCCGGATCAATCCGGGAAAGGGCGGATCGATCCGGTGCAAATCTAAACTGATTCTATCCAAATCTTCTGATGATTTGACATATATTAGATTAAAACTTACAAAATTCATATCTTGAGTTGTAGACTCCAAAATTGCAAACGAAATGCCAAAATTACGGTCTCGAGAAACTCTACAACTTTCATGAAGGACTCTTCTTCGTAAAACGTCTTCTTGAGTACCTCGTGTTCCTCCGGCGTTTTTGCGACATTTTACGAAATTGAATCAATTAAGCCACTTGACCACCATTTGAGTTGTAGAAGTCCGATTGACTTGATTCAAAATCCATTGGAAAGCTTTCTTGAAGATATACAACTTTTATTAAGGAAACTTCTTCAGAAAATGTCGTTTTGATGAGTCATTTCCATTACGTGTCGTTTTACTGACATTTCTTGTCTGAATCGATTAATTACTTGACCATAACTTGAGTTATAGAACTCCAATTGACGTGATTCAAAGTGCGTTGGAAAGCTTATGTGAAGATCTACAACTTTCATTAAGAAGTCATCCCTTGAAAATGCCTCTAAGTTGGGGTCAAATCTCCGTCGAAAATATGTAATTGATTCAAGTACTTAGGAAAACGACCTTTTGAACTCGTAAGCTCATGGCACCTTCTTCTAACCCTCTAAACACATCTTTTAGACTCAAAACATGTCGTTACGTGGAATCTTGGTCAATGTATAATCCTGCAATGAACCACCAAAATACCAAACGTAAATCCGACCATATTACACTCCGATTCTTAAACCGTACAAAACTAGTAAAAACACATAAAAACACGATATTTTATATAAGACTTACTATTTATATAATTAGATAAAACCTATAAATTAATGACTTGATTTGATACATAAATGCTCAAAATGGTATCAAAAGTGGGGTGAAATGTTATAATAATAACAGTGAATTTTTCCGTCATCAGTGTGACAACTTGGGTGTAGGATCTCTAGCTCATAATCTTGATATGCATTCACGAGTTAAGCACATGGATCTTGATGCACATTTTGTTAGAGAAAAAGTTATGCAAGGAACTATGGCTGTTTGATATATTCCTTTTTGTGATCAAGTTGCAGATTCACTCACCAAACCTCTCAGCTCTACAATGTTCAACTACTGCTGAGACAAATTGAATGTTGTTCACACTCTCTTCAATTTGAGGGGGGCTGTCAAAGTATAAGGACCTATATGTAGTTTACATAAACTTGGAGAGTCTAAGTATTAATATAGTGGACACTTGTACACCTTATATAATAATTCAGTTAGATATGGTTATGTATAAAGCAGCTGTGTATTTGCAGAACTTATTATCATCATTATCAATGAAATATTTCTGTTAACTATTCTTTGTCTTTAATGTATCTCAGTACTTTGTGGGCTGCTTCTAAATGAGATTGTCGAGGCTTATCCATGAATTGACTCAAGATGTTTACAACGTAAGCCAAGTCCGGTCTTGTGACCGTTAAGTAAATGATACGTCCTACTAGACGCCGGTATGTAGATGGATCTCCCATTAGCTCTCCATCAAATTGTGTTAATGTAACATTTTGATCAATTGGAAAACGGGAAGGCTTAGCTCCTAAGAATCCCGTATCCTCCAAAATTTCCAATGCGTATTTGCGTTGTGATAAACTAATCCCACATCGTGAACGGGCAATTTCAATGTCAAGGAAATATTTTAATTGTCCAAATCTTTAAGTTCTGAATTGTTTGGACAAAAGTTTCATGTCATTGATTTCATGTAAATTATTTCCAGCAAGTACAACATCATCTACATATATTAGCAGAGATAGGAAATTACCATTTTGTATTCGGACGAATAGTGAATGATCAGATTGCGATTGAGTGAAGCCAGCGTTTTTCAAAGAATTCGAGAGCTTAATAAACCATTGTCTCGAGGCTTGCTTTAAGCCGTATAATGACTTATGAAGGCGACAAACACATGTCTCCCCCTTTCGTCCGAATCCAGGTGGTAAAGACATATACACTTCTTCGTTGAGATCACCATGGAGAAATGCATTGTTGACATCAATTTGGTGAAGATGCCAACCCTTTAAGGCTGCCACACTGAGTAATGTGTGAACTGTGACCATTTTTGGCCTAAGATTGGGTGGAATCCCTTTTCTAATAAGCCTATGCAGATCTAAAATCTTGTATCTGATAAATAAATGAAACCAGTTAAGCTCACAAGTAATTAGCTGCTACTAAGTAGGAATAAATGCAAAACGATCAGCTACTTGATCAGTGAAGGATCAATGGAAGCAAGAAGGGCTGTTGGGTCATGAAGATACACACCTGAATCCATGTTACAACATGAGATCAGAATTTCTTTTGTAAATTTTCTCTGGTATTTAAAAGGCCCCCACCCCTCACCCTCCCCGGGCCCCAAAACCCATATTTCAGCTCATTTAGAAACAGAGAACAATGAATAAATTGTATTCAAGATCATGCACATAATGCATTGAAAAAGATATACCATGTTGACATTTAAGTCACACCATGGAAGAACCTACATGGTTTCGGAATCAAGATGCTTTTATACTGGGAAGTTCACAAAAGTCATATCTCTAGCATATCTGAAAGGAGATGAAATAAATACAATTAGTAACTACCAATTAACCCACTAAAAAGACATTTACCAATTTTATTTCGTCCAGAATGATCTTTCCGATACACGAAAAAACCATACGGACAGCTTTTCTTTCAATCTTGTAAGCTGAAAATATTCAGCAATTAGAATAAGTTTGAGTAAAGAAAAGAGAACAGAGAGATTTTAAAAATGTCAGTTTTAAACTTTTAGTTGTGTATGAAAATACCTGAGTTTCGTTCGTCCACATATCATCTCATTTTCAGCTTGGCAAAATACCTAAGCATTCTGTAAAGCAAAAAAATTCGGTCATATGCACCAACCAATGCAGTCATATGCATTTGTACAAACAATTGTTATCTAGACCTCATCTTACTTTTTCATCCCCTAAAACTGAACCATAAACCCTAATGCTTGCAACTTTAATCAGAAAACTGACAATTTAGCTTTATAAACCCAGAAATTGATAATAAAACCAAACCCAAATTGAAAAATGTACCTGCATTTGGAAGTAATCGCCTTCTCGACCCGTTTTTCCATCCATAAAATCCACTTGTTTCAGGAATAAGTAAATTCTTTGTAATGGCAACAACAGTTGCCTACAAGTCAAAGAAAAAGTGAAAAAATGTTAAAATGCTCAAGCATCTTTAAATGCACGTTGATGGATAATGCAATTCATCCAAAAACAAACATGATTTACCTCTTCACACTTCGTAAGCAAGTGACGTTTCGGAACAGCCTTACTTTGTTATACAAGTACTCTATCGACAAAAAGACTCCATCTAGGCATACACCTCATTGGTTTCTGGATCAGCCTGAGAAGCCAACAAAATTAACCGATTAACTTTCCCTTAGAGTCCAACAAAGGACCTCCACTGTAAATATGGAATAAAAGATTTTTATAAATACAGAAATCAAAACTATAAGCATTTTTTAATATATATAAAAAAAAACTTATAAAATATAAGCACTTTTCATATAGACTTCTCACAAATCACATCATGTACAAAACGATCATGCCAAACAAGTACTTAAAGATAGAATTAGAACACGGCTAAGCAATGAAGTACCTCGTTTATTTCAAATTGGTTGATGTCTTTCGATGTTATGAATAATATGGGGCATTCCTGAGCTTGTTCCAGTAGGAAGGCCCTGAGATGAAAAAGAACAACTATGAAACATTGAAATTTCCTTAGTCTACGGTTGGAAGTTTGTGAGATTGTATCACTTACAAGGGCCCTAGAAGGAACATGAAGTTGTGACTGCTCTTTATTGTCCAATCAAAACTGTTATCACATGGGAAGCCTGAATACAATTTTCTGTGTCATAAAGCTGCTTTCATAACTGAATAAAAATCACAAAAAGTACAAACTCCAAAGAGGCTAGAAATTATTCCCAGACATACGAATTCATCTCAACATAGTTATGACAAACTTTATAACAAGTCAAACAGTAAAAAGTATTAGCCATATATTCAGCTTCCCCATAGGAAATACATAAGGACATATCCAAGAGATGCCAAGTCGTCTCTACTGCTTTGTTCTAATATAGTTGATGGAAGAAAAGTTATGAAACCGAGAGCCAAGTAAATCATATGACGATAAACAATATTGGAGCTATACTTACCAAAGAAGAGAAACCAAAACTTGCAGATTTAAACTTCCTTTCACAAGATAAACTTCAATGTCTTTGCTGTTTTGCAAAGAACTCAAGAATTTACACAATGGCAGTCTAGTGAAAACCAAATGTATTCTACAAGATTCATACACCAAAAGAAAGACTAAATAATGAAATTCCGGCAGGACTCGAGGTAGGGAGATAGGAAGTGTACCTGGCAAATATGTTACACTTCAAGGGAATGTAAGTAGCTGCAATAACAACCCTCTTTGTAGTCCCACTGTCAACATTCACAAAACAGCATAAAACAAGTTATGAAAAATATTCATATATCAACTCTCCTTATTTTTTCAGTAACTATATCTTTATATATATCACAAATAAACTCATATTCTATATTTTTTTATTGAAAGCAATAGTCTGTTTTAACTCATTCTTACTAATCATTTTTCCCAAATCAACATTGACCAAGTATAAAAGCTTAAGATACAAAAAAAAAATGCTTCACATAATAATCTAGATGAATGTTAATCAAAATAAAACCACAATGAATAATAACAAAATCTACTATTTTGTGAAAATTTACTACTGAAGATACATATGAGAAAAGAACCAAGGGGAAATGAGTTGTTATTCAGTCAATACGTCGAACATGTGACGTGCGGATGACAAAGTAAGCCAGGAGGCAAAAGAAATCATTAGATTATAGAATCAAGCATTCAAAATACGCCAGAACTGAGGAATAGAAGCCAAATTACAGATTTTATCGAAATATAGTGTCTGTGTGCTAGCTATTACCTCTACTATGCCTCACCTGGAATATATTGAGTGTGAATAGATAGATGCTGGATGCAGTATTCCGGATTCGTAAGTACTAACTGCCACTTCTGGTGCGTTCCATGATGCCGCTCGTGTTTTCAGCCATGGCGTGCCCTCAAGAGAAGTGATCCAGCTTTCTCGGAGAGAAGATCCATCCTTGGGCAATTTATGGGAGGGATTTTCGATTTGGGTAAAAGAGAGAGAACGGTGGCGGATCCGCTGAAGGCAGAAATTAGGAGATTTAGGTTACAATGGTGATACGGGAGAAAAAGGGTAGTGATGATATCGAAGTTCGAGTGTACGGGATTTTATGGGGTGAACGAAAGTTTGATCAGGAAGAGAATGAGTTTGAGTTTTGTGGCTCTTAGAGGAGTAAAATAAATAGCCGCTCACGAACATTTTGACATTCAGCTAATGAAGTTTTTGCCCAAATATAACTTAATCGAACTCAAATATTATTGTATTATATTAAAATATATATATTCTTTTGCATTTTTTGACAAACCGAACTCGAAAGTGATTATAGTTTTGTCGAGTATAATTGAAACAAACTCGGACATATTAAAAACTTTAATCTCCTTTAAAAAAAATTTAATCGAGCCGATCTTTTTATTGAACGCAGTCGAGCCGATCTTAAAAGTATCGAGGCATAGCATGAGATTTATTCATTTTTTTAAAGTATTCCTGAATTTTTCCTTTTTAGAATATACAATTATAATAGATTTCAGTATCTAGATGGTTGTCACCAAAGCCTATATGTAGGTGCACCTATAGATTCGTGACAATCCACTAAACCTTCCGTGAGATATATTTATGCTTGTGGAAGCGGCGGCTATTTGTGACAAATCTTTTACTTGTCACCAGAAGCTTGTCACAAATACATCTTTTTTTTGTAGTTGTAAAATTCCCTTATCACTGTAAAAGTTATCAATTTTGAATTCTAAACCATTATCAGTACTGTGTATAATTTTGCCTCGGGTGTAAAACTGGTTTTCTATAATATTGATGAATTTTAACAGAAATGTTCTAGCGTCAGATTTATTTCGCTGAAGATATACCCATGTGCAGCGGGTATAATCATCAACGATGGTGAGGAAATATTGAGCACCTGTAATGGAAGGTACACGATAGCCGGGAAATTTTGTTTAAATACCATTACTTTGAACCTTTATTTGTGAGAATACCCTTTATTTATTCAAATAGCCTCCCCAAATGTCGACATGAATTAAATGGAAAGTTGATGTACTAGAAATTAAACTTGTAGGAAAAGGCAATCAGGTCATTTTCGCTAGAGGGCAAATTAAACACTCATGACAAGATTTATTTTTAAGTGCTGGAATTTCAAATAATGAAGTAACATTGGCCGAGGGATGTCCAAGCCGGTTGTGCCACAGTGGTACACATGATGATTGGATTTGATTGCAGGTCGGTTGCTTTGGTTTTCGAGGATGAAAAAGTCCTCCTAACTCAATGCCCGTCCCGATCGTCTTTCCCGTACGTAGGTCCTGAAGAAAACAATGATTGTTCATAAAGCCAATCATACAGGATGAATGTTTGGTTAATTGACTTATGGAAATTAAATTAAGTTTAAATAAGGGAACACATAGGACATGAGTAAGAAGTATGTCTGGAGAGATTTGCACATCCCCAATGTGAGTAACCGGGGTTGTTGATCCTGTGGGTAATTCGACTGTTTTGTTCACCACAGTTTTTGCATTAATCAGAAGACTTGGATCACATACTATGTGATCGGTGCAGCCACTGTCAAGAATCCACACATAATTTCCTTTTCCAGAGTTAAATGGCAGATTCATCATACCTGAAAATTCTCCATTATTTGTTACTAAAGCTGCGTGATTTGCAGCAGTAAATCCAATGATTGTTTATTTTCCTCCGTGGGTGAAGGGAAGAATAATTTTTTTTTCTCACATGAATTGTATGGATGTGCCCTTTGATCTGAAGCCATCGGGATTAGTTTAATTAACCTTCTCTGATACCATGATAAGAAAGTAAACAATAAGCAAAATAAAGAAAACAATCAGAATGTTTATTATATTTCATATCTTCCAAAAACGTGGGAGTGGCTTACCTGTATAATCAGGTAAAGAGATAAAGCCTTACATATTTGAAAATAACAGAAAGACTTTAAGCTAACAAGATAAACACAACTATTCTGATAAGCTATTATTCAAAGTTTGAAGCGTGAAAAGAATAATTATTGTTTATCTTTTTCAACAGATTGTAATTCTAAGGGTTTTGTTTAAGCAGGTCTACTTTGTAATAGGGAAATATAAAAGAGATTCAAGTACTTTGTAATCGAGAAATATATATAAAACTCGAGGCCTCTGGCGTATAAGAATAATGACACTTCATAGTTTTCTTTAAAAGGAAACTCGCATTAGAAATGTGTATGTTTCCATGATAGACAAGCAATTATACAACATATATATGTTGAACATGAGGATGAAGAGGATAAAAATTGGAATATATTACATTATATTGATTTGTTCCAAGAATAAACTCTTTAGATTTTATGATGTAGTATGTTTTGTATGATTTCATTTTTGTCGTCACATCGCATTCATGCAGTACGTAGTCGTGTCAATTAAATTGACTCGAAGGTGTGGTAAAATTCGGGCTAAATTACAATTTCGGTCCTCTAACTAGACACGTTTTCGATTTTGGTCATGGTTTTTCTCCGGCGACAATTTTAGTACTGTAAGTGGTCTTTCTTTTGCAAAACTAGTCCTGAACGCCGGAAAGACCACTTACAGTACTAAAATTGTCACAGGAAAATACCAATTTTAGTCCTGTAAGTGGTTTTTACGGCGTTCAGGACTATTTTTGCAAAAAAAAAGACCACTTACAGGACTAAAATTGTCGTCGGAGAAAAACCAGGGCCAAAATCGAAAAACGTGTCTAGTTAGAGGACCAAAATTGTAATTTAGCCTAAAATTCGCAAGTAATACGTTATTAGAGTTGTTGCCGCGGTAGTGGGTACGTGTTGCTGTAGCGGTGATCGACTTCATTCCTCCGGGTGATTGTCTCTGAATTTAGCCAGGTCGATCAGTATAGTACAGTAGGTCGTATGCACGTATACTGTAGCTATGCATTCATTTTCCAGAATGAAGCATCTTTTTTTATTCATGTAGTCCGTACGTGCATGGTCTAGAAAGGCGTACGTGTAGAATAAGTCATGGCACGCATAAGAGAGGACAGATGCCCAACACTTGATTTGTTTTTTTTTTGTGTGAGAGTGTGGGTCTTTAAGAATAGAGAGTCATGGCAACGTTTTTTTTTAATTGTACTGGAAGCGGGGTTTGAACTCAGGACTTTCGGCTCTGATACCATGTGAACTATCATCTCTTCTATAAACTTAAGCTGATAGGAGGTAGATAATTAACATAATATATCTAATATATATTTTCAGCATTTTTTCTTGATTAGGTACTAATCGTGGTTACGGATTTGGATACAAATCCCGATGTGTGAGTTCTCGATAATCCTCAGTATCCTTGTAATAGTGCCCCCACCTCTGGGTCTCTAGTGCTCTAGATGTGGGGCGTCTCGAACTATGACATCAGGGGCGGACGTACACTATAAATAGGGGGGCAGTCGCCCCCTTAGATTCAGAAAAAAAAAAAAAAACTAGTATATATATGTTATGTATTTTTTTCCGCCCCCTCTTAAAAATTGTATTCGCCCCTACGCTTTATATTAATTTTATTTGTTGAAAAAAAAATTATCACATAAGTAAAAAATATATTGTCATTACAAAAGTGATACATTTAACACATTATCAAAAAGATTTTAATTATAAAAGAATGATAATACTAATAAAACATAATATAAAGTCAAAAAAATTATGAAAAGTAAAAAAAAAAAAAAAAAAGGGGCTAAGCTTTATATATATATATATATATATATATATATATATATATATATATATATATATATACTCCTATTTGCTAATATCCGCTCAAATATCGGCTCAGTTAATGTACTTACAACAAACATATTAAAAAAAAAAAGACCCTGACCTTCCTTCTTCTTCAATCGGCAATCACTCAAATTCCTCAAATTCCCTAACCAATTTGGCAATCCCGTGTGGCTGTGGCTGTGGCTGTGCCCGTGTAAATCCGATTTCAAATTTCCAATATGCATTAGGTATGTATATTATCTTATCATAATATCATTGACAAGGCGAGGCCAGGTGTAATGTACGTATTTATTCTATTTTTTAATGTATATTTGCTTCTAGATTTATGTTTTACGGTACGTTAAAGGTTTGTATGACAATACCGAAAATTTTGTTTAAGCAAGTATACATTGGTGGACTTTGACTTTGATTTGATGATTAAGAAATTTTGTAATCTTTTTTTTTGTTTGTTTAGCATATTGCTAGATAAATCTATCGATAAAATTCGTTATTGCCGCCCCAAAATTTTTTTTGGTCTCGGTGTTGTTTTATGGCATTATGTCTCCGCAATTCAGTCTATATATGGTTGAATGATTCAAATTCGAAAATTATAATCTATAAATTTACCGTCAATAGATCGCTGGTTTTGAAATTAAAGGAGATGGATATGGGATGACATCAAATTTGGATCCGAAATTTTATTCAAAGGATCCGTAAATTTTTACAAAGTAAATAATTTTTTTCACGGGGACCGAAATATTTTTCTATGGGTAAAATGTAGAGCATTCTTATTTTTAACGGGGTTTGCGGACCCCATTTACTTCCATTTAGACCCGCCTCTGGATGACATTGTTGAAGTAATTGGTATGATTTGTGAGAATCCGAAAGAAGAAAATTAAATGCGGGGCATGGGAGAGAAGAGGAGACAAATTAAACCGGTGGATAAACGAAGGAGGAAGCCGTTAATGGTCACTTTTTTCTATCACGATTTTACTAGCAAGTGTACTAGGTTAATCGTAGTATTTCGGTGAGTACATGTGGATCCCACGAGGATGAAGGTTAAGTACTGAAATCACTGGTTCGTTCAGTCTAGGTCACCACAGATCGGATATAAGAACATAAACAACTGACAGCTGCCTAAAAACAATTATTCGATGGAAATAGCCAAGAATATGATCCATCCAATTACTTTCTTAATACTATCTTACACTAATCAGTTTTCGGAAGTGAATGCAATCTACTGACCTACCATTAATGTTTTTGAAATGATTACCCTAGACAATAACTGGAAGTGAATGCAACATGCCGACCTACCATTAATGTTCTTAATATGATTATGGGTGCAATCTCTGTAGTTAACTAGACACTCGATAACACAATCTAGCGCTCTAAGTTTGATTCAATGGTCCGCCTTTAATGATCGAAGTTTGCATTTACTCTCTAAAAGACACACAACTCACGTTGAAAATCTCACTCAAAAAAGTTTGAATCTAAACACCCACTCGGTTTTACATAATGATCTTAAAACTCATCTTCCAACACTATCTCGCAACATATATATTATAAAGATAATGTGTCAAATCATGAATTGATTGATCAATTTAACTCGAGCATTAAGAACAAGTATTAAAACATAATCAAATCAAGAAAGTAAGAGTTCAAACACAAATCACATTCATTAATACATAGGGCTCGAATTCGTTGATTTTCACATAACTTGGCTAGAAGAGAAATTAGCCACTCATATTCTTGTCAAAATCATAAGACACTAAAATCAAACCCATAGAAATCACTAATAAACAAGAAAGAAAAGATGATCAGGAGAAAATGAACTCATCTTCCTCTTCGTCTTCTCCAAACTGCCAATTTACACCAATGGAATAAATGAGAGCTTTACACAAGAACTAAGCTCATTGAACTAATTAATTACAAGCCAAAACTATGTGTAAAACTAATTTAAGAAACAATTCCAAAATCGCCTCCGTGGATGAAGAGCTCGGAGATAGAAGATAATGGAAAAGTGAGATCGAAAAAAAACCACTCCTAATCTAGAGTTTAATCATTGACAAACACACACATCAAAAACTAATCTTAGAGCTAATCTAAGGCTAATAAATAGAAAAAATCGGCTTAATGCCCTAAACTATGGAGTGGATTTGATAAAAATCGATTATAAGGCTAAAATAAGTCGAAAATAGGGCCAGTAGCCGGGGCATGCTCCCGGAACCTCAAAATCATGCAGAATGGTCGAAAAGTTTTCCAGGCATGCATTAGAAGCCTGGGCGTGCACTCGAAGTCCAAAATCCGAGCAGATTGCAACAATACCGATACATCTTCTGTAATTCGGCATTGCCATTGTATTTAGAGCTCCAATATGAGTGATTCAAGTTGCGTTCAAAATCTAATTCAATTCTCTACAGTTTTTTTTTAATAAACGAATCCTTTTATTGAAAGATTAAGAAAAGGTTTGTACAATGCCTTAACATGGCTCTGCCCTTATACCAAATGACATAGACGAAACATAGTCATGTCTCCTCAAAATTAACCTATAAGTGGCAAACAAAGTGTGAGAAAATCCATCTTATAGGAAAGAGTGCAGCCCCCTAAGTTTCCGAAAAATAGAGATCCCCGAAACAAATATAATACAATATGGGATTAAAAAAAGAAATATAGAGTCGTATACGCCGTGTAAAACCTTGAAGTCTCGATCGCTGTCCTTCTGCCTTCCAATGTCCCTAAACATGAACACAGTTGGCCAAATTTGCACATGTTTTATCTCTTGAGTCTACCACAGTAATGCAAGATAGTTGTTTTGCGCCCTTCATGAACATGAAGGGCGTTTCCAAATCTCCTCTCCAAGATTTGAACCACATAAGCCGCATAATCGACGTTAGCATGCTTGGAATATTAAAGATCCATGTATTGATGTAAAGATCAAATCTCCAAACCATATATTTGGCCCAACTGATCCTGCAAAAAAAGGTTTTGAGGTGTGCAACATCGACAATTTGGAAATATCAATCAGCCAAGTGATAATTAAAAAGAAAACGACCTGGTTTGCACCCTTCAACGATATGAAGGGCGCGTCCGCCAATTATCGCGCGGTGCGTAGTGTTGGTATGGCCAAACTATCCGCGTGAATGATAAGGCGTAGCTGGAGAGGTATTGTGCGGGCGTCATCATAAAAAGTAGAGGTAATGGACATAGAGGCATGTTTGGCTAAAAAGTCTACAGCGTTGTTCGCTTCACGGAAGATGTGCTTGACGCTTAAGCCACGATGTTGAAGTAAGTCTTTTATGGTTGTAACCTCTGTGTCGATTCTCCAAGGAGTGGAATAAGTGCCTTCAATGATTTTGACTAGGATTTGTGAATCGATCTCAATATAAGTGCGAAGAAAACCATGCGTGACGCAAAAGATAATTCCGGCAAGGAGGGCTTTGGGCAGCAATGCTGGTAATTGAGCCATAATATTCTCTGGCCGCATGAATGAGCCTGAGCCGGCCATCCTTGTCTCGAATAATAAATCCGCCATTGAAGAGGCGTCGGTGTTAAGCTTCCAGAAATTGAAATTTGGCTTATTCCAAGTGATAGGCAACGGACGGGGACGCTTCTGCAAGCTAAACTGTTCGATAAATTTATTAATAATAAGATTATCATCATCAGCATCAATACGGTAAAGCTTCATCTAAGATATAGCTGCTTTCAAATTTTGATGAATGTTGAAGGCACTGTGAGTGAAGGTACAAGTTTTATGATAACGACCAGCCAAAAAAATGCCTCCAAAGTGGATCCAGTTGCAGAAAATAGAATGAAAAGATTTTTTTTTTAGGCGTTTTCTATTGGTACCACATTTTTGCTTCAATTGACACCCTTATTTCAGGTACTCTTAAAATTACCGTTACCACCACCATAATATTTTTATTTATTTATTTTACTTCAGGCACAACAAAAAAGACACAAATTACTTCGTACACCACACTTTTATAAAAGTACAATCGAGTCATTTAATAAATTAATAGAACATTTAAGTCCTTCATTAATAATATAATTTTAACATTAACCAATAATCTGTATCTTTCAAAATCTTAATCTTAATCCAAAACACCTTTTAATCTTCATCATCCTTCTTCATCTTCATCATCATCATCCTTCTTCATCTTCATCTTCATCTTCATCATCTTTATTCTTCAACAAAAATTTCATTAATAAACACTACACACATCCTTCTTCTTCATCACCATATATATTCTTCTTTATCAATTATTAACCTACATCCATGACAATCCAAAAATTTAATCATTATCCAAATCATCAACATTAACCCGAATACTATAACTTTGTTCATCTTCATCATCAAAATTCATTTCTTCATACATCAAAAAAAAAAAAAAAATCTCAAATCATTTTCTTCATCCTTTTCTACACACAATTCATCCACAATCTACACACATTTATATTTTTTCTACACATCTTCATCCCCTTCATTATCTCAAAATACATTTGTTTTATACACACCTTCATCTTCTTCATCACATCAAAATCATCAAAAGCTTCATAGAAAATTTAAAAAAAAAAATGATTTTTATTTCAAAACTTGAAATAGGTGAATGGGTCACTCTATTATAACATGGAGAACATGTAAAAGCATGATTTGGGCAGAAACATCATGTTTTTATGCGTTTTCCGATGAAAGATTGGGTTTTCCGGTGTTTTCAAGCATCCCGTTTCTGATACTAGCAACACAGACGTTTTATGTAAACATAAACGTTGAAACTGTCGACGTTACAAATGTATAAACAATGTCGGAGAAAAGTTTTACGTCAGCCAAACTGACGTTCCAAATGTATAAACAACGTCGGAGTATCTTACGCAAACGTCAGCCACACTGGCGTTGTCTTGCTAATACAACGTCAGGCCTATCGACGTTCCAACATTTGTCCCGTTTTTCAGATTGCTTATAACGTCAGTTGTCCTGACGTTGTTAGCATCAAATCAATGTCAGTACATGTGACGTTACCAGTCATCTTCATCGCAAATGCAGGTTCGGTTTCTTCCCGATGGAAAAGATTCGAAAACCAACAATTAAAACCCTCGATTTCTATCAAATTACCAGCGAATTGCTTAAAAAACAAAATACACATGTGATTTGGTTCAAAGTTAGGTTCTTCTTAGTTTGATTCTTGCAACCAATGCTTCGATTGCGGTTTTCCGACGAAATACTTATCTCTCCGGCGAAATATTGCTTTTCCGGCAATTTTTATTTTTTTATTCAAAGCAAAAAAAAAAAAGAGGGAAGTTAGTATTATGTTAAAATGAATTAAAGAGTGTTAAAATATCAAAAAGTGTTATTTTATAATTTATAAAATTTGGGGGACTAAAGTGTATATTTTTTGAAAGTTATTAAATGGATGTGGTGCCTTTAGTGATTTGATGTTGTGGTGAAGTAATTGAAAAGTAATAAATTAAAGGATGCCAATAAAAAATATGTGGTGTCGATAGAAGCCGTATATATTTTTTTTTTTTTTTTTCCATTTGAGCACATTAGCTTTGGACACATGATTTTATCCCTCAAACTTGACTTGTTAACAACAATGTCTCTCCTCTCGGGGTCATAAGCAATCTATATAAATATCAACAACATACCCCGCATAACTCCCGCAAGATAAAATATGTCATAAATTATGAATAAATTCACCGAAAATATCGGATTTCGTGACAAAATGCCATCGACCTCTAAATGCAAAACATGGTGAATATACATCTAAAACATACAAAAATCCCAAGAAATGCATGATATAAGTCATAGATACGAGGGTAATTATATATAACAAACATTATTAGAAATGTAGCTAGCATCGAGGAGAAAGGTGTTAGGTTTACTTCTTCTCTTAGATGGCGTCTGAGAAGTGGGGATAAAGTTAGGTTTTGGAGGGATGTTTGGGAGGGAGACAATTCTCTTGATATAAGTTTTTGAGGCTTTTTCTTCTTGCAAAGGATAAGGATAGTTTAGTGAGTGCGAGGAGGTTATTTGTTAATGGAAAGCGGTCTTAGGAATAGGATTGGAGAAAGAGAGTTGAGAGGGATCGGAGTTAGGAGATTTCATTGACTTTGTTTTTTTTTTTTTTCTTTCTACTTCTTCTATCTTTCCAGATTCTACCTATTCATCTTTATGGACTTTAATTTCCAATGGCAGATATTCCTCTGCTACTCTATGAAAGCTAATTTTGAAAGCTGGAGTTGGAAGCGAGGCTCAATCGAATAGATCTTTGTGGGGATGGAACACCATGGTGCCGTGAAAGGTCAATATTATCTTTAGCTGGAGAGCCTACCTTGAAAGATTGCCAACACGAGTCAACATTGCCAAGCACGGGGTGTTGTTGCACAGTGTGAACTGCCGTTTTGTAACTTGAGTGAGGAAGACAATGCTCACATTTTTCTACTTTTCCCTTTTGCCTCCTCTATCTGGAGAAAAGTTTTTGACTGGTGCGCGATTTCTACTGCGATGCCTGTTTAGTGGGTAGATCTTTTATCTTTCTGTCCATCTATGGCTAAGCATGGCAACCTACTCCATTTTCGGGATGCAATTAAAAAAGTGGAGTTATGAAAGATTCGGACACTAATTAAGAAATAACATTGTATTTAATAACAAGCCAGTTGCAGTTGATTTTTCTTTTGGGGATTTAAAAACAATTAGTTTTGCAAGGATTAGTGGTACGCAGAACAAAAAGGCATGGCCTTAAGTGGGATAGATGGAGTGATAATCCTCTAATTCTTTTGTTTGAAATGGTTTGTGTCATAAGTGGTTTGTAACATTTGAACTTTGTCAAGGAGCTTGCTAGATTCTCAATAATAAATTAACAATTGAACTTTTCAAGCAGCTTGTTAGATTCTCAATAAAATTTATTGTTGTTCAAAAAAAATATAACAAAAACTGATATCAAAGAAAGGTTTATCAACCACACGGGGAAGGAAGAAAGAAAAAGAAAACCGCTACGGAGAAAACTAAGAAAAATGGAGAAATTAGGAAAAACTCATTGTTCTCATATTTTATGCAATCAATAAAAAACAGATACTTGTTCATTAAGGGAATTTTCACAATGCAAAGAACTCGAAGCATACCGAAAGACAACTCGGATTTAATTTTCAGATTTGGTTGATGGGTGCTTTTCTGCATGCAACCCTTAAGGAAAGACAAAGATTTGCCTTACATGGTTTTTTATTTTATTTTTTTCGTTGTAAGTTTGTACTTAGATTTATACGGTTTTAAATCTCTATGAACATAAACAGACCTAGATGAAAGATTTCGTCTCCGGTAAATTGTTTTTACTCGCCCACAGTGATTTGTTTACTGCATAGCCGGAATGCTTTATAACCATATTTTTATTTTGAAATAATCCTTTTTATTCCTTCTTTTGGTTAATTATTAGAAAAATGATACCAGAACGTGGGCAAAATTAGGATTTTAGTCCTCTAACTTGGCATATTTTGGATTTTAGTCCTGCTCCTGCTCCAGTGAGGAAAATGGTCGTCTAACTTGTTTATTTTTTTGAAAAATTGTCCTATATGCCGGAAATAACTGATTGTGCACCGGAATTTTGAAAAGACGCTTACGTGGCAGTCAGTAGGCTACCACATTGAATCCTACGTGGCTATGGACCCCATTTTACTTTAAAAAAAGGATTTCTCCTTCCAATTTCCTCCAATTTCATCCATCCAAATCTAATTCCTAATTTACTACTTTGCATCTCCCTTCTAATCATCTTCCATCTTCTTTCTCCATTTACTACCTCCCATCGGGTCATTACGTTTCCGATGGGATCGAATAAAATCAAATGGTCAAAGGCAAGACCACCAAAACTCATAGCATCAACATCAGAAGCAAGTTCAAACAACTGGATTGTGCTCACTTGCGGCACCACTACCTTAATCTCTTCTATTTTTGGCGATGATGTTTTCAATTGAGGAGGAGAAGCCTAAAAACAAATAATAGAGAATTTAATATATAAAAAAAAAATAAAGAGATGAAGATGAAAAATTAGACAGGAGATGCAAAGTAGTAAATTATATAGGAATTAGATTTGGATGGATGAAATTGGGGGAAATTGGAAGGAGAAATCATTTTTTTTTAAAGTAAAATAGGATCCACGGCCACATAGGATTTAATGTGGCAGCCTAGTGGCTGCCACGTAAGCATTTTTTAAAGATTTTGGTGCCTAGTCAGCTATTTCCGGCGGATAGGACTATTTTTTCAAAAAAAAAAAAAAAAACAACTTACAAGACCAATTTCCTCACCGGAGCAGGACTAAAATCCAAAATTGGCCAAGTTACAGGACTAAAATCCTAATTTTGCCCTAGAATGTGCTACAAGATTGTCATTATAAGAAACTGATAAAATACCAAAACTCGAAGCCATAACCATAGATATATTGATCTGATCTTTTCCTAAAATTACATGATATATATATATAGAAATTGTTGTAGAAGATATATATAGTTATCGACACACAGGCCGATTACCGATGAATTGATGCTCTTATTTATATTTTAACAACATGATTCTAACATCCCTTACGTGCAGTGTTCAATTCGGTTCACATATACATAAGATGGAGGGCCACTACATGGACATCTTCTCTTGCATGGAGTTCGAATGTTGAAATCACAGGTCTCACCACATGTACCCTCTTAACCCTCTTCACCCTCCTCCTCCAAAGTCGCCTTTCGTGTCCATCCCATGTCTTCCATCCTCTTCCCTGCCACTACAACAACAAAACAAAACAAAAGCAAAAAAGAGAGTATTTAGGTTCTAAGAAATAATACGGTTATCACGACCACCCTGACGGGACAAATTAGAGGCACTCATAATTAATGTGTCAGCACGACTCATCTTTAAATAGATACAACATCATCAGAGACTCGATCCATATATACTATCAGATGACACAGTTATTAATATTGCTCGTGTCTGTTGGGACAGATTGCCCACACTCTCTTAATGTACAAGAAAGAAAGTCGCGCCTTTACTGGCACAAATTGATTTTAGTAGAATGGTAAACACTTGATCTTGACATGGTATCGGAGCCAGAGGTCACGAGATCGAACCCTGTTTGGAACATTATTTAACAAAAAAAATTTCAAGTGTTGGGACAGATTGCCACACTTGAAAGGGTGTTGGGACAGATTGCCCATACTCTTGAATGAAAAAAATTGTCCAAGTGTTGAACATATTGCCAACACTTCAGGAGGGGTGTTGGGACAGATTGCCCACACTTTTAATGTATAAGAAATAAAGTCGCGCCTTTACTGGCTCCAATTGATTTTAGTGCAACGGTAAGCGCTTTATCTTAACAGTTTCTATGGACCAATATTCATTCATGTAAACTATTGGAAAAATATGAATGAAGTGGATTAGAATGGGTCACCTGAGGAAATTAGGAGTAAAAACAAAACCAAGTAAGAAGCATTAGCCATATCTCTCTTTTCTCTCTCTTGTTTTCGTAATGAGTAATTGGTTTGAGAAGTTGGAATAACAATTTATAGCGGTAATTTGTTAGAATTATCTAATATTTTAGTTAGGTTGATTTAGATTGTCAGGTATATAATAACAAGCCAGCTGCTTACAAGGCGATCTTGGAATATGTCCTTGGCCGTGTTGTTGGGGATGAAATTAGTTTTAAAAAAAAATTTAAAAAAAAAAAAAAAAAAACAGAACTATAAATAAAATCCTTAATATGAAATGAATAATTTTGCATTTCGAACTCAGTGTTTCCCGGTAAACGAAATTCTTCCAATCAGCACTACCTATTTTTAATCAATTCGTTGCTACGTTAAATACAATTTAGAAGTCAGCTAGTTAGAAACTTTGTTGATAAAAAGATTGTGCACATAAACTTGCCACATGTTTACATATACTTAAAATCTAATTTAATTCTTGTTATTTTGCATTTCCAAAGCATTTCTTGGGTTGTGAGTTTACGCATGTATTTTAGTAAAACGGACAAAATATCTTGTATTAAGACAATTTCGTCTCTCTATTAAAAAAAAACAACAAACAACAACACCCCACGTATATTTATGAAGGTATTTTTGTATTTCATATGTCTAGTGTCATTTTTGCTAATTTTAATAATTTTTTTTGTCCTTTTCAACAACTCTCCCAAATATTTAACACATTATATTATGTTGGATCGTATTGGATCTACATTGAATTTTTTTTTTTTGGCCCCCGGGACACCGTTGGGCCTAATACCACCGCCTCGACCGGCTTAGTGTTGGGGCGGCCCTAGTTAGTTAACAGGTGCAGGGTGATTTAGATTGTTTATTCTATCTGTTTAGTCTCAGCTAAACGGTGTCCATATTACAGTATTCACTTTGTTTATGCACAGGAAAGAAGGGGAATGACATGGCAAAGGATAATGCCCAGCCCCACGTCTCTCTCACAAGCAGTAGCGGACCTATGTACAGCCTAGAGGGGACAACTGCCGCTCCTTGTTCTGAAAAAATTACTAATATATGTACTAAATATTTGTTTGCCCCCCTTGATTTTTTCATTTGCCTCTTCAAAATTTTCATTGCCTCACTTACCCGAGATTCTCACATCGGAGCAACCAACCAACTAATGCAGATAAACCCCTACCAGAAAAACTTCAGTTTTTGACCACTTTGTAAAAAAGGAAAACTTCCCATGTTTTGAATCCCCTCGGTCTCATTTCTTCAATACCAATTTCTTTTTCAAAGTCATTCCTTCTAAAAACAATTGAATTCTGATAAAAGAGAAGGAAAGAACTGATATTGTTGTTATTCTATTATTCTTCCTTAGTTTCACAAAAGAATGCTGCTATCGTTTAAATAGAGAAATAAGATGAGAATGGAGTCCTAACATATTACTCCATTTCCTAGCTGTATCTAAAACGAAAAGGTGGAACAAACTAAAAGATTTATTGAAGGTTTAAAAATAAATTGGAGATTTAAACAAACAACCTAACTAACATATCTTCAAGACCAAATAGTTCAGGACTCCTCTTAGTACCAAACACATAGCCAGCTGTTAATGCGTAATAATAGGGTGATGGTTACTGTATTTGCTGCCTTATTGCTCCATATCATCCTTATCTCTCCATGCAGTGACCCCTTGCAGTGACATGTCTTTAATAGCCTCCCTCAAACGCAGCCTGGGGAGAAGGCAAAGTTTGGGAAGTATGAATTGAAGAGAGGCCTTGGTGGAGGGTTTTGTAAATATGTCTGCAAGTTGTTGAGAAGCTGGGACATGTTTGGTAACAAGAGAGCCTTGAGCTACTTGTTCTCGAACATAGTGGTAGTCAAGTTGAATATGTTTACTGCAGGCATGGAAAACCGGATTTATCGTCATGTGGAGAGCACTCATGTTGTCACAAAAGATTGTGGGAACTTGTGGGAGATGAACCTTCAATTCTGATAGGATATAAGATAACCAAGTAAGCTCAGCTGAAGTATGAGCCAAAGCCCTATATTCTGCCTCTGAACTGGACCTTGAGACTGAGTGTTGCTTCTTTGCACACCATGAAACTAAGTTAGGACCAAAGAATGTGCAATAACCTGTAGTAGACCTTCTTGTAAGCGGGCAGCCTGCCCAATCCGCATCAGAGTAAGCTGTTAGGGATAGTGATAACGGTGTAGAGAGTACATGGCAATGGGAAAGTGTTGCTTTAACATATCTGAGTAATCTCTTGACAAACTTGAGATGATGCATTGTGGGGGACTGCAAGAACTGAGAGACAAACTGAACTGGAAAACTGAGATCTGGGCGTGTAAATGTGAGATATTGGAGAGCACCAACCAGGCTTCTGTAAAACGTAGGATCTTCAAGTAATGGTGATTTGGGAACAGGCTTGAATTTGGCCTCCAAGGGAGTACTGATAGGCTTGCAATCCAGCATGTCTGCTCTTTCTAATAGAGTCTAGGCATAATGGCTTTGGGATAGGACCAGCTGGTTGCCTTGGTGATGTATCTCCACACCTAGAAAATGGTGAATGGGTCCTAGATCCTTCATAGAAAATTCTTGACTGAGCCCGGTGATGAACTTCTCAATTTGGAATGTGTCTGAACCTGTTAATAACATATCATCTACATACAACAGCAAAATCATGGTGATATGGTCATGATGATAAACAAACAGAGAGGGGTCAGACAAACTGCACTTAAAACCATAAGATATCAAGTAGCTACTGAAACGATCAAACCAAGCCCTTGGAGCTTGTTTTAGGCCATAGAGGGCTTTTTGCAGTTGACATACATGACTTGGAAGTTGGGGGTCTGAGAAACCAGGGGGCTGTTCCATGTATATAATTTCAGTGAGATTACCGTGTAGAAAGGCATTTTTAACATCAAGTTGTTTAACAGGCCACTGATGGAACAAAGACAAAGTCAGAATCATTCTGATAGTGCTAGGTCGAACCACAGGAGAATAGGTTTCCACATAGTCTATGCCATCAATTTGGTGAAACCCCTTAGCTACAAGACTGGTGAGAAGCAAATATACCTTCTCAGTGTCAGGGACTGGCTTTCCTATGGCGGCCAGGTTGTCACAGATTTCTTTGAATTTCCTGATATGGTCAGTAATACTCACATTCTCATCCTTTCTGAAATATGTGAGTTGCTGTTTTAAATTGAATTCTCTTTCCTGTGAGTCCTGTGCATAGGCATTCTTGAGTGCTTCCCAGACAGAATAGGCAGAGGTCAATCCTATGACCAAGCCTAAGGATTCTTCTGACAGGGAGCCAATGATCCATCCTCGAAGGAGCCTGTCAGACTTCTTCCAGGCAGTGTATTCCTTTTGTTGGGCCACAAGAGCTGCAGCTTGTGCATCTGCAGCCTTCGATTAACTGTCGTATGCAGACTGATGAAACAGGTTTGCTGACTTCTGGACGATCACTGGTGAGATGATCAGCCAGATCTTGACTTTCTGCAAGGGAGAGGGCTTGTTCCCTCCATAATGGATAATTTTTTGAGTTCAAACGTAGAGTAATGAAGCTTGCTACGTTGAGTGAAAGGGTAGACATTTCTGAGCTTACAGCAGGCTCTGATACCATAAAAACAATTGAATTCTGATAAAAGAGAAGGAAAGAACTGATATTGTTGTTATTCTATTATTCTTCCTTAGTTTCACAAAAGAATGCTGCTATCGTTTAAATAGAGAAATAAGATGAGAATGGAGTCCTAACATATTACTCCATTTCCTAGCTGTATCTAAAACGAAAAGGTGGAACAAACTAAAAGATTTATTGAAGGTTTAAAAATAAATTGGAGATTTAAACAAACAACCTAACTAACATATCTTCAAGACCAAATAGTTCAGGACTCCTCTTAGTACCAAACACATAGCCAGCTGTTAATGCGTAATAATAGGGTGATGGTTACTGCATTTGCCGCCTTATTGCTCCATATCATCCTTATCTCTCCATGCAGTGACCCCTTGCAATGACATGTCTTTAATACCTTCAAGCTGAAATTGTATTTACTTTCGATAGTAAATACAAAAGCATAGCAGGGAAGGCACCGCAGGAGATGACATCTTATGTCCATGAAACTGCAAACCATCTTTTTTTTGTGTTTTACAAAATTAAAGTCTAGTGACACGACTAGCTTCCAGAAAGAAAGGAAAAAGAAAAAAAAAAAAAAAGAACCCCCAATAAGCAGCAGCCAAAAACAACAGGCTTTGAACAAAAGAAACATCAGCATCATTCTTCAAACTTCAAACTGGTGCAACATCAATCATCATGTAGCTACAGCCCCCAAATTAAAACTGAAAAAGCCCAGAAAAACCCAGCAACAGAGCTCAAAAAATTATATAAAACGATCAGGGAGAGATCCAAAATATTTTGAAAAGCACCTGTTTGCACTCTTCATAAATGAAGAGTGCATTCCAGAAAAATTAAAATAGCCATATATCCCAAAGATTCCAGATCAAAAAGCAAGAGGTATATTGCAGCAACCCGCAACATCTTTGCACTCTTCATACGTATGAAGAGTGCTTCCAGGGATATCAATCGGCTAAATTACAATTTTGGTCCTCTAATGAGACACGTTTTTCGATTTTGGTCTTAGTTTTCTACGGCATGGTTCAAAGTCACGGTCTCGGTCACCGACTCGGAGATCACTGAGTCACATGAATAATTGTGGATCCAAAACAACAATAGACAGATTTGAGTCTTAGGGCCTGTTTGTTTACACCACTTAACACTTATTCTTAAAAGAATAAGTGATTATTAAAATAAGTGTTGTTTGATAATACTTTTTAACACGCCTTAATTAATTAAGATCTTCTGAATTTCCTAGGAAAAATTATGGAAAATTTTAAGAGGTTGAGGAACTACTTAATGCTGAATTTTTTCAACAAATCTACGTTAGGTAGGGGTATACCCTACATCCATACCTACCTCACACCTACACCCCACCCTCACCCTACCCCCAAACCCACCCCCATCCACCCCACCCATACCTCCACCCACCCCACACCCCACACCCACACAACCCATACCCCCACACACCACACACCCGCCCACACCCTCACCCACCCATACCCACCCCCACACCCCACACCCTCATACCCACCTACACCCTCACACCCCTACTCCCACCCTTCCTACACCCACACCCACCACACACAACACACCACACCCACACCCACCACCCCACACACACCTACACCCACACCCACCCATAGCCACCCCTACACCCCCACAACCCCCCACACCCTACACCCACACCCACGCCCACCCGACACCCACCCCACACACCACACACCGACACCCACACCCACACCCACACCCACACCCCACCCTACACCCACCATTACCCCACACCAACACCCCCACCCACCCTACACCCACCCTCCACACACCCACACCCACATACACACTTACGAAACAAATTCTAATTTCGGATATAATAAATGTTACCAAATGTCTAATCAATTTCAAGACTTAAAATATTCGATTACTTAATTTATTGAAATTAAGACTTGATTTCGATCTTGATTTTAACAAACGGCCCCTTAGATTTTGTATTTCAAATCTTCTATATCTAGATAAGTCTGTATTTCTCAAAAATACATGTAATAGCATCTTTGTATTCGGCTCAATTCTTTTAATTAATAAAAGATTGGGTCGGTATCGTTTTGGGCGAGACATGTTTTCTCCCATATAAAATGCTTTGAAAAATTGAAAAAAATCTAAAAAAATAAATAAAAAATATGAATAAGTAAACACAACATCAAAATGTCCCAAAACAATCATCAAGATCATTTTTTTATTAAATACAACAAAATATGTGATGTCGCGTTACGTTATCCAAATAAGACATGATACTCATAGTTTTTACATCAAATCATCAAATACATTTTAAATCTAGAATAAATAGTTAAATGCATCATCATCACAAAACATCTTCAAGGAATTCCCTATGTGAACATGTTTACCATCTTGAGATTCCTGAGAATAGCATTCCAAAAATCGTTATTTATAAATGTAGTCATTAAAATTAAAGTTTAAGTTAAAGCACTAAAAAAATTGTTTGCTAAATACAGTAAACTATAATTTCCGATATAATTTCAGAAATCACTTTTTATCGTTATTCAACGTGTCACTACTATTTGACTGATACTAGTGACATTGTGTCACTAGTAATAATAACAAATGTCAGATATAATGTGTAACTACTAATTATCACACTATTTGACATTGTTATACTATATGACACAACTATTTGACATTGTTATATTATGTGACACTATTATTTGACACTACCATCTGACATTGTGATACAATGTGATACTACTAATAGACACGCTGATTCATTGAAGATAATAAGTCTCAACAAAAATGTGCAAATCGAAGGTTATAAGTCTCAAATTGACACTATGACATCGTAAATACATAAGTAATGTCATGTAATTTGACACTATGACAAGAGTATCCCATAGTTAAAATAAAGTGAACAAAAAAAATATAAATTATTATGGACTAAAATTGTCGCCGGAAAAAAACCAGGACCAAAATCGAAAAACGTGTCTAGTTAGAGGACCAAATTGTAATTTAGCCTATGCACCCCTTAAGGTAAGACAACGATTTTAATTTGCCTTACATGGCTGTTTTTTTATTTATTTATTTATAGTTTTTACTTAGATTTATTCAGTATAAAATTTGTATGAATAAAAAAGAAACAGATGAATGAAAGATTTCGTTTGCGGTAAATTGTTTTTACTCGCGCGCCCACAATGATTTGTATACGAGAATGCTTTATAACTAATTGATTCTGAATGGCTAATTCTAAACAATGTCTTATCTTAGCCATATTTTTTATTTTGAAATAATACTGATTCTATTCCCTTCTTTTGGTTATTTCATGGGCGACATGATCTCATATATTTGAACTGGGGCATTTTTTTTAATTAAGACTATAATTTTTTAGAAAACAAATGTTGCTTAGATTGTCTTCCCTATACTTATTCCTTTTACTTGCCTAAAATACCCCTCAAAACGAGTTTGAACTTGTTAAACTCGTTACTTACACGAATTTGAACTCATCACACGAAAATGAAATCGTTATTCGAATTTCGAACTCGTTACACGATTTTGAACCCAAATCGCCCATCTTCTTCAACACCCAAAATCCCCTCGCCGGAGCCAAGCTAGAATCCCACCGGAAAACGAATTCGAGCTTGTATGAACCCAAATCACACAAGTTCTTTGACGATACGATATGCCACCCTTCCACGTGGAGTTATCTGAGTAGTCCAGCTGGAATGTGGGGAGAGTCCAGATATGATGAGGACGTCGAGGCGGGCGAACCATCTCGACATGATCAAGATCGTATGTATTATAGATTAGTTATGTTGAAGGTTTTCACATCGGCATGACCATGACGATGACCGTCGAGTCAATACAAGCAAACGCTTCAGTCCGATACCTGAGGAGTAACTTGGACAGGAAGCCAAGGTTATATTTGTCAATAGACTAAACCGCCCTTAAGTTAGGGCAGAAGAAGGGCATGTGCCTATAAATACGTACATCCAGGAACTACGTTGGGTTTGATTCCTGGATTCCAGACAGGATACGTAGGCAATTCAAGATACATTCTTGAACCCAGCCGCACAATACAAAAACTACCATCTTTCCATAAAAGGCACCATCTCATTCATATTGCATCTCCTTTCTATTTCACCCCTAGATTCCAAACAACCTTGACACATCACTGGTGCTTTATTTAGCATCATCATTCTTCAACACCCAAAATCCCTTCGCCGGAGCCAAGCCGGAATCTCGCCGAAACACAAATTCGAGCTCGTTTTGAACCCAAATCACCCATCTTCTTCAACCCCAAAATAACCCATCTTCTTGAACACGAGCATGAAGAAAATGAGATTGAAATGGATGAAGAAGAAGGAGAAGAAGGAAGAAGAAGAAGAAAGAAGGAAGAAGGAACAAGATGAAGAAAACGAGTTTGAAATGGAAGAAGAATAAGAAGAAGGAGGAAGAAGAAAGGGAAGAAGAAGAAGAAAGATAAGAGGGGGATTTGTGGGATATATTCAAAATTTGAATTTGGTAAAGGAAAGAAGTATTTGGGTTGATCTCAAGTGGGGGTAATTTTGGCAAAACAGCCATTTTTTGCAATTTCTTTTTTTTAGTAAGGTTTTAGTTAAAGAATATTGACAATAAAAGTCGGAAAAAAAGACTATATAAACAATTCCTCCTTGAAATAATCCTGATTTTATTCCTTCTTTTGCTTAATTATAGCATTACCGACATGATCTGATGTCTTAAATCATGTAAGACCTCATGTCCCGTACGCAGTAGCTTCCCCAGTAAATTTTTTCAATGGGGGCCAAAAATATACATACACAGTTGAACTATTAATATGTCCCACCTTGAACTAAATGGACAGTTGTGCTAAAAATTATGCAAAATAATAATACGTCTGCGATTTTAATATTATTAGTGCGATATATTTTCAAATTCTCACGGAAAAGTGAGTGGGGTCCATGGAACCCTCGGCCATGTGGACCTGCCCCTGCCCGTTCCTGCAAAAAGATTGTGATTATAGGAAATCCATAAAATACCAAAACTCGAAGCCATAGCCATAGATATATAGATGCATTGATGCTTTCTTACAATTACATGGTAAGGGAAGTATATAAAATATATTGCCATTAGAGATATAGTTATCGACACACAGGCATGCCGATGAATTGATGCTCTTATTTATATTTTAACGACATGATTTTAATTAACATCCCTTAACAGCATTGTTTTGCAATCGTTAAGCTTCCGTTCATTTTGGTTCACATACATAAGATGGAGTGCCACTACATTGACACAGCTGCTTGTCCCACAACATGCCGTTTCTATTCCTGCATGGAGGATAATCGGCGAAGTCACAGGTCCCACCACATGCCGCCTCACCCTCTTCCTCCAAAGTCGCCTTTCGTGTCCATCCCATTTCTTCCATCCTCTTCCCTGCCACTACAACACGAAAACAAAGAAGAAAAAAAGGGAGTGTTTAGTTTCTAAGAAATAATACTGTATCACGACCACCCTGACGGGACAAATTAATGTATAGACCGTAGGGGCACTCATAATTAATGTGTCAGCATGACTCATCTTTAAATAGATACAACATCATCTGATGAGAAATTGCTAGGGTGGCTGGATTTAAAAGTTGAAGAATATGCTCTCAATGAGGAAGAAGAAAAGCTTCGAGTTGAAGCTTCGGATAAAATTTTCACCTTGGGACGGTGATGGAAAATAATCTCAGGCAAAAATCAAGAATTAATTGGTTGAATGAAGGTGACTCAAACTCAAAGTTCTTTCACAGGTGTGTTAAAGGAAAAATCAAAAAGTGTGGCATGCCTGGTTTATTGGTGAATGGTAAATGGTTGGAGGACTCGGAGCTTGTCAAAAATGCGGTTAAAGAATCATTCGAAGTTTTGTATAAAGAAAAAAGGTATGTGCAAGGCTTGTTTTTAATAGCAATCTTTTTGATAAAATTTCGACCGATCAATGTGTTTGGATGGAAAGAAAAATTTCTGAGGAGGAAATTAAAGTTGTGGTGCGGTTGTGTGAAGGCTCAAAGGCACCCGGGCCGGATGGATTTAATTTCAACTTCATTGAAAAATTTTGGGGAAATTTTGAAAAAGGATTTATGTGAAGCAGTTTTTGAATTTGAAGAATCGACTTAGTTTCACAATGGATGCCCCTCTTCGTTCATTTCTCTATTGCCGAAAGTTTCTAACCCGGTGTTAATTAAAGACTATAGACCCATTAGTCTGCTTGGTTTCTTTTATAAGATAGTTGCTAAGATTCTAGCATAAAGGATGAGAAGTGTGATCTCTTCGGTGATTGGGGAGTGTCGGTCGGGCTTTGTTAAGGGCCGCCAAATTCTGGATGGTGTTGTTATTCTGAATGAAGCGGTGGACTACTTAAAAAGAAAGGTACGGCCAGCTCTATATTTAAAATTGATTTTGAAAGAGCTTTGATTGTGTAAAATGGTCCTTTCTTGACAACACTTTGAAAAATATGGGATTTGCTCTGAAATGGAGAAATTGGATTCAAGGATGTGTTTCGTCGGCTTGAGCTTGATTACGGTGGGGGGTAGTCCGTCTAAAGAGTTCAACCTGGAACAAGGTATAAGGCAGGGAGACCCATTATCTCCATTTCTTTCCTCATTACAGCTGAAGGTTTGAATGTCCTTATGAAGGAAGCGATAGCAAAAGAAAGATACTATGGAGTTCATATTGGTAAGGGAAAAATTCCGATTTCTCATCTTCAGTATGCTGATGATACGGCATTTTTAGGGAAATGGAGCATGGAAAATCTGAAGAATTTAAAAAGAATACTTTCTTGTTTCGAGAAGATCTCGGGTTTGAAAATTAATATGGGAAAAAGCTCGTTGGCGGGGATAAAGGTTTCACATGAAGATATTCGTAAAACGGCTGATTTTTTCTTGTGTAAGAGGGGGGGTTTGCCTTTCAAATATTTGGGTTTTGGGATGGGCTAAACATGTAGAGGTTAAAGGCTTGGGAAAGCATTATTCAGAAATGTAAGGCAAAGATAAGTGCTTGGAAATGTTCTTCTTTATCAAAGGGTGGTAGGTTGGTTCTCATTAAAGCGGTGCAAAGCGCTCTTCCGCTCTTCTTCTTCTCCGTCTACATGCCTCACGAAAGTGTGTTGAATATTTTGGAAAGTGTGAGATTCTCTTTTTTTGGGAGGGGGTTGGGTCTTTAAAAATAAAATTACTTGGGTTAATTGGAATAAACTGCAAGCTCCTAGCATTGGGGAAATGGAATTTTAGTCCCAGAATCATCATTTTTCGATTTTAGTCCTTTTTAAACTCCGGTGAGAATTTTGGTCCGTTAAGTTTTAAAAAATCGGATTTTTAGTCCTTTCTCGCCGGAATGCTGATGTGTCATATTAATCCGGTGAGAGCTGCTGAGTTGGCGGCCATGTGGCATGACCATGCTGAGTTGGCGGCCATGTGGCGGATTGGTGGCATGTGGGGCCCATCTTCGAGTTTGAAAATTAAAATGAAGCCAAGGGGATTCGAACCCATGACCCCTTACATAAAAATTCAGCTCCTTACCACTATGCTACAAAGATCAATTAGTATAAATGTGAACTAAAAATTATAAGTAATGTTTATACGTAAGTGTATGTATATAGACACTTATATACACGCACATAAATATGTTTTTGTATATTACGTAAGTGTGTGTAAAAATATAAAAACACTATTGTGTGTATATATATATATATATATGTATGTATATATATGTATAATATAGATATATATGTATGTATGCATGTATGTACATATATATATATACACACACACACACACACACATATATATATATATATATATATATACACACATATATATATATATATATATATATATATATATATATATATATATATATATATATATATATAAGTAATGTATGCATGTATGTACATATATATATACACACACACACACACACACACATATATATATATATATATATATATATATATATATATATATATATATATATATATATATATATTGACAATCTGAGTTTTCACTCCCTCCACGTGTAAATCTATCGGTTGGTCATCATGTTATAAAATAACTCCAAGTATATCCATGTCGATGCCAGGCTCGAGGCCAAGGCCATCGTGTAAAAGCCAGGTTACGACTATCGACTATCGACACCGAGCAGTGTGAGATGACAAGTCCATAAGGATAGAGTCCACACCAGCTAGCAGTGTGGGATAACGAGTCTAGAGTCGATCACCGCAGGTCGGAAGTATCGACTCGAGGACAGGGTCCACACCAGCTGTCCAGGCCCACCCACAGCGATAGCTTGGGCAAGGGTCAAGGCCCATTTAAGGGTAAAGGTGACAATAATACAAGCCGACTTAACCTTAGGGTTTAGGCAAGTATGATCACTATAAATACCCCATTCCGGGAACTACGTGAGGCTTGATTCTGGGAATGCGAGCGAGATCGTAGGCAATCCAAGATACGGTCTTGGACTCAGCCGCATACATAAAATCCACCCCTCATTCCTCTTTTTGGCATTAGGGTTCTTGTGTGTTCATCACTAGATTAAATTAGGGCTCAAATCATCAAGGTGACTTAATTTGTCATCGTCATTGGCGCTGTAAGAAGAGGGCCCTTCTATTGATAGAATACGCAAAAACACGATGCCTCCCAAGAAAACCGCATCCAAAATCGCATCTAAGGCGTTCGATCAAAGCTCCCAGTGTGAGCGAACCAATCGATCCCGATATGCAAGGAGATGAAGATCCCGCCTTGGATCTTATTCAGCACGATCCTCAGAAGCAGGGGAAAAAGATCCAGCTTTGAATCCCGTCCAGGAGACCCACCAACCAGAAAAGCAAGCCCTTGCTCCAGAATATCGGGCACTTGCGGATCAGTTGGCAGGGGCAAATTTGGAGGTAATGTCCAGGATAATAGC